>OX030950.1:154002834-154460988 GCA_943735915.1 Pherbina coryleti | reverse complement strand
CTTTTGCTGTATGCCTTCAGAAATGTTGGCTTTTGCACCGCACGGAAAGAGTTTACAATGGTCTTGAATTACAAAGCAACTTGAAATTACAAAGTCCAACTAAAAGTTATAATGACTAAATTAATCGATTTTTATTAAGATTAAGATTAAGATACGAACTAAGATTTTATTTAATTACATAGTAAAATATATTTGGCAATACATTTTAAATATTGAATTCTTTCCATATTATTTTTATTTTTAATAACTCTCTTTAGCTTTTTTTAACGTTACACCTTAGATATTTTTACTGGTATTGCTTCGGCTGATTCAATTTTTTCCAAAGTAGTTTTAACAACTATCTTTTACAAGTTCTGCAATCATTTTGTATAAGACACATTTTTTTTCCTACGAGAACTTTAAGCCTACGATGCCAAGCTTCAATTGAATTTCGCGTTCGTAGAAAATTTTCTTTGATATTATTACCCACACATCAAAATTCAGGCTCATATTGAGGTTTTATATTTTTTCCACTATTTATATAAATCTTTTTAAACCACTCGCTAGTTTTGTTAAAGTCGTTGTCTTGATATTTACTGCTGAATTCATTGTAGTAATCAACTACATTTTCAGGTGCTACAAAAGATAAGCTTTTTAACATTCAGACTTGAATATTGAATTGGGGGTCGTTGCCATATTTATCAGAAAGCCTTTCCTTTTGAACTCGTCTCCACACAATTTGCCTGAAATGAAAAAGGCACCCTTTGTATTCAGCATCAGGAAAATACTCTTTTTCAGCGGAAGAAATTGCTTTCTCAAAATCACTTATTATCCTGATAGGATTGAGGCTGAAGTTTCTCTCTGCAGCCAATTGGAACAAGTTATAAAAAACTCATTATATGGCTGCTTGGACTTCTTGCTCATTAGGCAAAATATTAGCGACACAAATTGTCCTTTAATCAAACCTTGTATAGTAAACAGCTGTCTGAATAAAGTTGGGACGACGTAAAAAGTTCCGTCTATTACCCAACACTACGATTTTCCCAAAACTTTCAATGTGTTCCAAGTTCCCAATATTATATTTTTTTTCACCACGAAAATCAGCTTCCTTCAGAACAAAAAGGTCTCCTTCCACAAATTTCAGCTGTTCCGTAATGTTTATTTCTTCTACATTTTTCGGCTCGCGAATGACATCAGCAATTAATCTGGCCCGAACAACTTTTAACTTTTGGGCTTTTTTTGACGGTAGATGAACTCGACATTCTGATTGGCAGCCAACATTAGTTTGCTGAATTATTTGGGATGGTTGAAGTCCAGTTGTTGCAGCCATATCCTTTAAGGTACTGTTAGTTTTTGCCAAATTTTGCACATGTATAACAGGGTTGTGGTTATGAATTGTGGTTTTATAATATCATGATGCTCATCAATATTTTTCGTAACTAAAACACTTTTGCACAAAAACTGCTTCCTTTGATCACACGACCAACGATATTCATCATTTTTATTTTTTGAATGTAGATGATATCCATATCCATCTACGAATAGTTTCTTATTTCCATTATTTGATTTTTTAACAATAATATTAATTTTTTATTTTATTTAACTTTCAAAATTAAAACTAACTGTTAACACAATAGTGACGGGAAAATCGACTTCGATTTTAATTAAATATACACTCTAAAAAATGCATGGAAATTCACTATTTTTTAAGTAGTAATTTCTGTGTTGAAAATTCAACAAAATTGTAATTTTACTACAACTTTGGAATTATTTTCTAAAATACTTTTAAAAAAGTAGTAAATTTACTAAATAGTTAAATATTCAACAATTGCCTTGATTCTTGTTGTCACCTCACCTAAGTGAGTGTGACGTGTCTCACTGTGACTCAAATTTCGTACTCTTATTGTCACCTCACCTAAGTGAATGTGACTTGTCTCACTGTGACGAAAAATTCGTACTCTTGTTGTCACTGAAACGCGGAACGACGTGGTGAACACCGACAAGCAAGTCATTTTCTATATTCTTGTTGTCACTTGTCGGTGAATTTAAACAATATTTTACTCGCGTAAATTTTTGAAGTGAGAAGATGCATGAACCGAAAAGGTATGTTATAAAATATGTTTAATTTTGGTTTTATTTATGAAATTAACTTGAAATACCATAAACTTATTTCATTTTGGTTTGGAAATTTTATTAAGTTGCTGCATATTTCTTCTTCCAAAATTAACAAAACCTCTTGCAGAATTTTAGAGAACGTGGGTTGCGCCAAACCAACGTTATAGTCATTTCCGACGCCTTTTTGGTAACTGCCTTCGGCTAAGAATCGAAGCACAGCAGCCAATTTTATTACCGGAAGTACTCCGAAATTTCTCTTCGGAGAACTCGTTCTGCTTTCAAGAATATTTAACAAATATTGGTAAGCGTCTTTTGAGAGTCTAAAATAGCTGACAAACCTGCAAACATAATTAATATATGGGTATTAAACTTAAGATTGTATTTTGAACTTACACTCCATCCGGTAACTTCAACGGGTTAGAGGCGTCTCTTAGCTTTAATCTTTTTAATTTTAAATTTTCACCATCATTGCTGTCTTCACTATCAGTATCCGAAAACCAGAACTCGAACGAACTCATGGTAATTTCAATAAATAGTACTTAAATAATTGCTTGTTATTTTTTATTTGACTTCAAAATTGACATTGATGCTTAAAAAAATTAAAAAAGTCGACGCAGTGAACACGACTTGTGATTTCATTTCCACATGTTTCTCACGCTCACTTCACATGACAACTAGAATACCACAATTCAAGTGACGTGAGACGAGTGTGAGACTACTCACATAGGTGAGGTGACAACAAGAATCAAGGCGAATATGTCTGTTGAACATTCCTACCAAAGTTAAAGTAAATAATTCATTTACTACAAAAACGGCATTACTATAAGTGCACTTTAGTAGCAATGGAAATTTTGAATAATTACAGCAAATATGTACCAAAACTGCTACACAATTGATTGCATATTTTCTACTTTAGCAATAGTAAAATTAGCCAACACTTTCACAATTTTTCTGCAAAAAGGTTAGTAATTCTTATTTTTATACCTAAAATTACATTGAAATTACTACAATAACTTTGTTTAAAATGCTACTTGAATAAGTAAAATTATAGTTCTTGTGTGTAATTTTACTGCAATAAATTCAGTATTTCGTCGCTTTGCAACAATTATTTTAGTAAAATTACTGAACTGTTATTTAATTTTACTGCCAAAGTAGTAGTAATTGATGCAACTGACGCACAGTGCTTTGTCCCATAGGCAAAATTAAAATAAAAGAAAGTGCTTAGAATATTTAAGTATTATACATTTTTGTAAAGCTAATAAAGTACCTTAAATAAATTCGTAAATGGAATTTATCATCTCGTCTTTTTGTTAACAGTAGAGGGCGCTAAAGTCAGAAAACGTTTGAGGTAAAACTGTTGAACGGAAAACGGTTTTTACTGTGTTACAAAACAAATTTTTAAAATTTCATTTTTTATTGTATTGCTTTGAAACTTAACAGTTTTGTTTATAACTATAGGAACAAAAAAAAAATAATCTTTTGTAAATATTTTATATAAAAATGTTGTTTGTGCCATCGAAAACTTTTGCGATTTTTTATTTGGAATTCCCAAAATGCAAAAGTTTGATAGACTGAAAAAATTTTTTTTTTTAAGAGTAGGTAATTTTTTATTTGTGATTTTAGTACATTTTAAAGAGCTTAAATAGAATATGTAAAAAAGTTTTAGATTTTACACCCGGAAATGTAAAAATGATATGAATTTTTAAAGACATATTTCCTAAGTTTCAGAAAAAGTTGCAAAGACCTAAGTTTATGGTACTGCCAAAATTTAAAAAAAATAAATTTATGCAATTTTTTTTATTTATTACTATAAAAAATTAATCAAATTTTGATGTAGTGTATAATTTTTATTAAATAGTGACAAAAACTTACCAAAAATTGAAAGAATATTTTTTGTTTTTTTTGGCGGAAACCCTAAAGTTTTGCAAACTTTGAAAAAATTAAAAAAATATATAAATAAAAAGTAGGCGATTTTTTATTTATATACTTTGTTAACAAATCTAACCACTAGTAAAAAAAAAATTTAAGATTTGTAACCGGAAATTTGAAATTTTGTATTTTTTTAAAACATCTATATTTTTTAGTTTTACAAAGACCAAAAATATGATTATATAATTTTATCCAAGTAAAGGGCTCCAGCGACGTTCAATGTTCAATTGAATTTTTGCAATCTGTGCAATTTTATTGACTGTAGGTCTGTTTGAGAACTTTTCGAGTAAAAAATATCAAGTAACTTTTACTGGGAGAGTAAGACTGATTTTACTCTCTCAGTAAAAAATATCACAAAAAGTAAACGAACGACATCCAGTAAAAAGTATCAAGTAATCAACATTTGTTTGTAAACAGCTGATTCATGTTTTCCGTTTTGCTTTTCGTTTCATTGCTTTCCCTATGTTTCAACTCATTTACTCCATGAACACACTGCACTTTGTTGTTGTGTGTGCTAATACTAAGCTGACGATATGACTTGTTATGTACATTTTACGATTATCCCATACAAGGAAAACGACGAAAGAAAATACAAATAGAGATTTAATGGCTCATTTCTTATTAATGTCGGATCCGGAACTATCGTCACTTAGGTCTACAAAACACATACAAAAAATGATGAATTCAAAGAAATTGAGAAATACATTTTGAAAGAAAACATCATATATTACAATTAAAATTAATTATCTTATTTGTTGAGCAAATTTAGAAACAAATTTATTTATGACCCTTTTTAAAGAGAATATTAAATTATTTGCATTTTGATCACAAATGTAGCTAAAATTTAGTTTTTGAGAAAAAGGATATATGGGAGATGGTCATGTCCTTGTATCGAATGAAGCGAAATTTCCCAGAGAGCCCAAAAATATAGTTTTATAAGTTGTTATAAGTTTTCAGTGAATTCTGATCACTAATGTAGTTGCAATTTAGTTTTTGAGAAAAATTATATATGGGAGGTAGTCATGTCCTTGCACCGATTTTTGCGAAACTTCGAATTTTTCTTAATTAACATATTTTGAACCAGCACACCAAATTTCATTTTTCTGTGATAACTTCTCTAATTTTGCCGATTCACTATATGGGGACAAAGCACTGTGTGACGCCTCACAAGACGCATACATGTTAATTCGTTTCTTGTGATTGCAGCGTGCGGTTCGCGTATTTTCGAGCTCTTATTTTAAATAAATAAATACACAAACAAAGAAATAAATAATGTAGTCAATAAGATAAAATAAGACAAAACAACTTCAAGTAGAATCATCATAAGTTTGCGAAATTTTTTAAAACAAATGAAGACGACAAATTAATACTTAAGTCAATTTGTAACCACACCTACGAATCTGAGGAACTCCTCTTTAAAAAATATGAGGTAATTTTAAATTGATTAACATTTCAAAGTTATTTTGAAGTCTTTCGGCTCTAAATGGATAATGAAGTATTTCGTTTTTTTATTTTAGTTCGGAACAACCCTAGATGAAATAAGAAAAGACAACAAAGTTTCGACACCATGGATATCTATAATTGGTACAAATTATAAAAGAAATCTTTAAACACTAAATAACTTATTTTCATTTTGTAGACACATCATCAGAAGAAAAAGCTGAATCCATTTCGGTTCGAAGGACACATCACATCAACAGAGGAAAATTTCGATTAATAGACTTAGTATGTCAAATAATCTGCTACTACCATATATTTAATATTGTTTATCCTAACGACTTATCTGAAAGTTGTGAGTTTTTAGTGAGATATTTATTTAAATAGTATCCGTCATAATTGAGAGGACATAAGAGAAATTTGTAACCTTAGAAAAATTAACACATTTATTAAAAAACTTGAGCAGTTGGAAGAGTTACTAAAAAAAATTACATTACTTATTATAGAACAAAAACAAAAAACAAAAGACATTTTTGAATTGTCTTTTTATTATTATTGATTCTAAAACTTAAAAATGCTTATTATAAAAATATATATTTTGAAGATTTCTTGTGCACTTATATAAAATTTTAAAACATTACTTTTTATTTATTTTATTTTCGTACTTAAAAATATGTCCTTATATATATTTATATATGATGCATAATGGCGAATAATGTTGTAAAGAACATTTTTTTCTCAAAACGTTTTTTTGCGAATACCTGTAAGAATTACTTTTTTATATTATATAAAAACAGAACTGAGTTAAAAAAATGTTGTCGCTTACAACGTTATTCGCGATTATTCTTTATATAATAAACATACTATTTTTAACCTGGAAGTTTTCTATTTTTGTTTTATACTAAAAAATTGAAGTAAATGATATTCTTTTTAAGTATTTTTAAGTGAATTAAAAAAATGTCTGTTTTATATACTGTATAAATTACTTTTATAATCTTAAACAAAAAATTTAATGATTAATAAAAAATATTTTTTAAAAACCGAAAATAAGTTTCTTATTATATATAACAGGGTCTTAAATAAGTACACACGGTTGTTGAATTTAACTACAATAGTAGCAGTATATATTGTTGAATTTTACTTTAATAGTAGAGGTAAACTACACTGAACCAAATATTGTTCTTAAAATCAAAGAATCTCGTTCATAAAGCGAAATTCGTTGATTTTTAAGAACTATTCATTGCCCCAAAGAACGAATTCTTTGGTTCAATGAATCGTTGTTCTTAATTTTAAGGAACAGTTCATTGTTCGTGTTCATTAAAATTTTGTTCCAGTTCTTGTGTTGTAATATCTATAAAACCATTAGAAAATTTTATCTCAATAAGAAAATGATTTTTTAAAATATATCTTGATATTGTTTTAAAATTTCTAAGGACAGACTAACTTATTGTAACAGTTGTATGTGTCATTAATTAATCATTTTTCTTCATAACATATCAAAGAAATAACGTAAGAACAATGATTCATTGAATCAAGGAACTCGTACTTTGGACCAATTTTAATGTATAATACATTGGGACAAAGAACTTTTTCTTTGTTATTAAGTACGTTTTTGGTTCTGTGTAGCAGTTTAATTTTTCTGCAATTATGGTAGTAAAACGTGGGGGACTAATTTTATTACAACTTTGGTAGTAAAACGGTTGCCTACAACTATTGCAGTAAATTTAAACAAATATTTTTTAGAGTGTAGACTTTTGCTCTAAAAAAAACGACTCTTTGGGCGTCGAATGCTACCAACTATTATAATAGCGTTCTTTTGTTTTTCTCGATGCTCAAAAGTATCAAAAAAGCATTCTGCACCACTAGATGTTGTACCAACGGCCATTAATTTTCATCTTCTACGTTAAGGTAGAAGGAGATGTTGCTGTCGTAATTTGACGAGGTTGGAGAAGAAAGTTGTGCTCGGACTCCATCGTCGACATCAATGTTGCTTCAATGTCTGGTTTTGGTTTTTTTCTTGAAGAGGACGGCATTGACATTGTTTTCAAATCTGGAACATTATTGTGATCATAATTATCTTGAAAAGAATTATCGAGGTGAGATGATAACAATGGGAATGGGTGCATTTGGCAATCTTCATCTGTTGAAATATCTGGAGTCGCTAGCAATTAATTGGTGGCGCTTTCAACTTTAACTTTGCTGACCGATGAGTAGTTGTATATTGTTCTGCATTGAAGAAAAATAGGGTAACATATCAAAAATTAACATAACTATTCTTACGTTCTTGGCTTCAGGTGCCAAGGAAGTGGGTCATCTGCAGATGAAAATAGCTTCATATTTAGCTCTCTTGCATTGTATAAAAATAGCAAACATCTTAAGAAAAATTATCTTCAATACAGCACTCCTCAGCAACATCTCTTCATGCTTCGGCTTTTTTCTTCACATTTTTATACAGTGGATTTCTGTATTTTTTTATTATTTCGATTAATTTTTCTAGTTTTGTGTGGTCCATCTTTTTCAAATTCTAGTGAAATATCAGTCAAGTAGCGGAAGAAAAGTTGAAGTTGAGTGAACTCAAGCAACAGACACAACAACGAGCCACTTGAAAGCTACAGATTCTGTTCAAATTTAATGTATTCAGCACACTTTACCTTTTGACAGATCTTACAATACACTGCAAGCTACAGCATTCTGTTCAGTCAGTTATGTCGTTTACTTTTCATTTTGACATTTCTAGCTACGAACAAAATATTTTTTACGATCATAATGTCAGACTATACCAAGTTTGTTTCTTGAATCTTTTGCCAGTGCCAGTTAACCTCACTTTTTCCATTTTGGTCAGAATATTGCAATTTTTCATTTAAAAGCAACTAGCACGAAACTTGCATGCGCAGCACTTGTACATAATTCTTTGTTCGTATTTTAATATAAAACGGAGGAAAAACTTGTTTAATCTATTATATTCACAATTTTAAGCCACTGCTTACAGTCTTGTTTAATATTTGTTTACATTCTGAAGAAGACTTGACAGCAAGCCATATCGTCAGCTCATATCGTAAGTATATAATGACGTAAATGCGCAGATTGTTGAAAATTATTTTTACGATCTGCGCAATCTAGTTTTCTATCATTATTGAGTATAGATTTATAGATTAGGTCAATTATAAGTTGAGTTGAGTAAAGTTGCGTTGCCAAGTTCTTATTATTAAGTTGGTTTGTGTATGGGATAAGGTAAAATGTAATGTGAGTACAAAAACCAAATTAATTTTCTTTAAGGGGGGGAAATATTTTATAATTTTAGAAAAATGCAAATTTTTTCGTATTTCGAAAGCAAAATATTGAATACTAGTAAACCCGTATGGCGTTAAAACGCCAAAATGAGAAAAAAATCTAGCGTAAGATTATTTTGTTTTTATTATTAGAACTGTTAATACATTTTAACATATTTTTGTATCAACCATTTTTGATGAGAAGAGCGGACTCGACTTAGTACCAAATATTATTGGCTTGCAGGTATATTGAAACTTTTTCTCAACGACTGTCTTAGGCTCTTATTAATAGTCATAGTCATATTAATAGTCATATAGAGACCGGAACTTGAAAACATTACATTTTAAATGAAAAAATGCTTACGATGGGCTGAGCTTAATTTTTGGTACAAGAATTCGCTGACCAGAGCTTGCACCGGTTAGTAAAATGTAGTCGACAGTATTACTGTAAAGATCATAAATCTGCAGACGGGTTTCATCTATTAGCCCTTTCGCAGTATTTAGATTCCTCATCAGCATGACAATTGCATCTGTTTTGAGCGTTAAGTAGTGTCGCGGAAGACCACTTACTTCAATGTTATTAGGGAACTCCGTTGGGAAGCTTATTTGTGCGTCCACTTCATCAGAAATGGTTGTGCCAATGATTTTATACAAAACTTCTAGATAAGATAATAGTTCAATTACCAACAAATTCATTTTGAAACCATAATTCGTCTGTTGATGGAATAATAGCAGTTTTTAGCTAGCTAGCTGCTATACCAGTAAAGGCTACTGGAACTTGTTCTTTTGCGGTACCAGATAACATTTCTTGATGTACCAGATAACATTTATTTCAACGTTTTTCGCTTTGCTGAAATGCTTTAATTATGATTTTGGAAAATTTCAGAAAAAAATATCACATACTTTTAGGCCTCAGGTAGAAAACTTACTTTCTTTGCAGAAGATTGTTTTGCTTTTGTTTTGTTTAAATACACAATACTTAAGAAAATGTAAGACATTATTGACTAGACTAATAGACTAGAAAATGTAAGACCCCATTATCTGCAGAGCAAGACTTTTCTATTGATACCTCATTTATGAAAATCGCATAAATGCTTTTTTGTGATGACCATTAAATCTATACTGTAAATTTACAGTATAGATTTAATGGTCATCACAAAAAAGCGATTGCGTAATAATAATATAGATTTACGAAGTTATGGCCAAAAACGCCCGAATCCGTAACCGTAATTTTTCAGGTAGTCGGAGCGCTTAGGTCAGAGCAATTCTTCTTTCACAATAGATTGTAAATTCTATTGTTCCGTAATTCTGGGAAGGCTATATATACACATATGGCCAAAATTATAGGTGTGACCACAAAAAGAGCTATAAGTCAGTAATTAAGTGGAAAACTCGGTGTTGTTTTCATTATTTAATTTAATTCTATTAAATATAAATTAGAAAAATAAAAAAAATTAAAATATTTCAGATTGTATGAGTGGAAAAATTAATTTGTTTTAAATAGCCTGGACAAAATAATAGGTGCATTTACGGTGATAGGTTTTTACATTAAAAATAAAATAATAAAAGCTTAAAACTAAACTTAAAATTAATTAGTGACGTTAGTAGCCTGTGTGGCCACCACTATTTTTTAGTAGTTTTTGGATTCTCCGTGGCATTGACGCCACCAACCGTTGACAGGTGTCCAAAGGTATACTATACCAAATCTCCTTGACTTTTTGCCATAGTTGCTCTTTATTTTGGAAGCTGTAACTCGCCAACTGTTTCTTCAGTTCACCCCACAAATTCTCAATAGGATTGAGATCGGGAGACTGGCTTGGCCATGCCAATAGTTTGATGTTGTTGCTACGTAACCAAGCACTTACTAGCTTTGACGTGTGCTTGGGATCATTATCTTGTTGCAATTTCCAAATTATTGGCATTTGTTCTTCGGCAAACGGGAGCATAACGTTCTGCAATATATTTTTGTAATCCTCGGCGGTCATAGTAATCTCAATGCGGTAAATAGGACCGACGCCTTGCCAGGAAAAGCATCCCCAAACCATGATGCTTCCTCCTCCGTGCTTTACAGTTTTTTTTGTAAAGCGAACATCGAATTCCTTTCCTTTGGGCCGACGAACGTTTCTTCCACAATCGTTACAAAACAAATTAATTTTTGTTTCATCGGTCCAAAGGATATTTCTCCATTTTTTGTCTCCTAAAGCACCACACCATTCCTTATGTGTTAAAGCGAACTGTTTCCTCATCTGCAAATTTTTTGTTCGTAGTAAAGGAACTCTACGGGCTATTCTTCCAGGAAGACTGGCATCCACCAATCGCCGTCTAACAGTTCTTGAGCTGATCTGTGCACTCATTTCAGCAGCAATCGTCTTCGAGGACTTAAAGGGATCTTTCTTTGCCAACAAGACTATGCGTCGGTCATCCCCTTCACTCGTTAATTTGGGACGCCCACGCCTTTCGTGGGATCTTTTTGGTTTCAAGGCATTTGTAACGAAATTTTCTGACCTTCCTAATGCTTGTGAAATAAACTTATACGTCTTTCCCTGACGTCTTAGCTCTTGCACAAGCCGTCTTTCTTCTGGAGTGCAGTGGCTCTTGCGACCCATCTAAAAAGCAATTATTTTTCATAAGACTATTGTCAAACACCGTTCATTATATAATTTATAACAAACCTTTCGTATTTACTAATAGAACGTGAAAATTTTGCTTTGAAAACACACACACACCTATTTTTTTGGAAAGCTAAAATTTTCAACTTTAAAAAAATGTTAATCTTTTTAATCAAAAGTGCAGCAATCGACTACCAAACACAATTAATATAAGATCACACTAGACCAGTGATGCACACGAGATGCTTTCAGAGCCGCTCGGCTTTCACATGCAAGTCGTGTGTACGAAGGTACCGAACTTATACGACGCTAGCAGCAGTGTTCCCAGATTAGGGGATTTTCCCCTAGATTTAGGAGTTTTTTTTTCGGTTTAGTAGAAAATTTAGGGGTCAAAAATCTTTAGGGGAAAACTTTAGGGGATTTAAATTTTCTGTTAGTGTTTTTTGAGAATTTTTAGGGGTTTCTAAAAGAAGTGACAACATCAGCTATGAACTATATTTTTTTTTGATTTGATGCACCCTTTTATGTTATATTTTTCATTTGCTTTTAGCTCTTACAAGGTTTATTTTGTCAAAGTGAGTTAAAACAATTGTGTGCCATCGAAACAATGCTGTTTCGCAGGTGATTGTTTGTCAAATGAGCGAAATAGCACCAGAATATGTGTGAAACGTGGGACTGTTTTAAATTCTGACGACGAGAAAGCATATATTTAAATTTTTTTTTTTTATTTTTTAATGACTTAATTACCATTGATTTTGTAACAAACGAAAAAAAAAATGTTAAAAAACAAAAATTAGAAAAAAACGTGGAAGTATGTCTCTTAATTTATTGAGCAGTTTTTATTTTACTAAAAATTAGTAGAAAAAAATCTAAATAGTTCAACCTAATTACAATCGAACAATTATACTTTCATAAAATATAGTATATCTGCCTTATGTTTCTTAAAAAATTGGATGCGCAAAGTTGCGCATAAGATAAAACACTTCATTTAAAAAAAGCTTAAAAACAAGTTTTCCTCAAAACGCACTAATTTTCAAGACAAATTTTGTTATAGAACTAAAAGATGTTTGTGAAAGATGTGTTTGTGTTAATTTACAAAGGTACTTAAAACTAGTAAGATATATTTTTGTTTTCTCGCGCCTTTTGCCATGTTTCCGTCTGTCCGATTGTATGTCTGTCTGTCTGTTATGGCGATAACAGCTCTTAATTGAAGCGATCTTAATGAAATTCAAAATATGTAATTTCTTTATTACTTGAGTTTGTGTTTTTAAGTTCCTCAATGAATTACTATGTACAAAAAAACTAATGTGATTGTTTTTTAGTCCAAAAATTTATTTTGATATTGTATTTATTTACATCAATTAATCCAAGTATTCAATAAATTTAACTAACTCAAAAAAATTTTAGGGGTTTTTTTTAATTTTTAGGGGAAAATTCAGCAAATTTTTTCAGATTTAGGGGAAAGAAGCTCAACCTATCTGGCAACACTGGCTAGCAGAGAATCAGTTTGCGTTTGCACTTCATGGAGTGAGGGTCTCATGCGCAAATTATTTTGTTAAATGCTGTACAAACGCAATATATGAATGAATTAAACATGTTTCGACCTTTTTGGCAATTTATTTATTTATTTTATTTAAACCCTTATCACGAGCCTTAATCTATCTATCAAAAAACACTTTGTCCTATAATTTTACTCAATGAGTGTAAAAGTATTTGCAAAAGTATTTCAGCTCGCACACACATACTAAAACAAAAATTTTGCGCTTGTATTGGAAGCTCTGCCAACGCTGTGCACCACTGCACTAGACACAGCTGCAAGCAGATAACGGTAAATATTTTATTTCATTTTCTATTTCGACGTTAGCTTGCAATATTTGTTGCTGAAGCACTCATAAATAAATAAAAAAAATAAATAACTGGCCATTTCAGCCCTTGAAAGGACTTTGACCTAGCTTCTTATGATCAATTGTGTTGTGCGTGTTATTAAGTTTGCACACAATTGACCGAGAACCGAACGGCGATGAACGGAATGTTCTCGTTCTCAAGAAGCTTTACATGGCATTTTCATTACTCTCTGAGGTTTGCCATTGTCTGCAGAGAGGTGGCGTCCGTACAGAAAAATTATTTTAATTCAAAATAATTTTCTGTCGCTGCTGGGGTTCGAACCCGGGTCACCAGGTTCTTTTGACATATCGGCCACGCACTTTAACCAACTACGCCACGGACGCCACGTACGCCGTTGCCGACGATTATCGTCGTAAAATTCAACAGAAATCGTTTAGAGTGTACATTAGAGCGGGTTAATTTTTTTTTTTCAAAAAATCGTAGGCGTGGATAATATTCTACGGAGCAAATTCAACTTTGCTCAAGAAACCGTTAGTCTAAAATCTATTTCGAGCCACTGGTTTTTCAAAAGAAGGTTATAATTTGTGTTTTGCTGCAATATGTGAAAAAATTATTCCACTTATTGGAAAAAACTTTGCTACGAAAAAAATATCCATCCACATTTCACTCCATATTCACTCCATATGATTGTGTGGTGCTCAGGATTATTTTTTTGTGTTAAATACCACAAGCTGACGCTGGGATGAAGATAATTATTATAATAAAAGTTATTTCTCTGTTTATTTGACCCGAATAAAAATCCAAAAGGCCAACATAAAACCAACATCAAAATAAATAAAAACTACAAAAACCGGAATTTTTCTCCATTACTATATAAGAAGGAATTTTACGTCTACACTTCCGATACTATCGAAACTGTGGGTTTTTAAATTAAGACTGTGCGGTGTTTGGATATATTTTATTCAAAAAATGCGGTGTTTTTGTGATTTCAGGTTAAGATTTTATGTGTGACTGTTTATAGTAACTGTTTTATGTGTGACTGTTTTTATTTGTGAATAATTAAAGTAAATTATAAAAAACTAATGTTTTTCTTTTTGGTACTCTTAGCCCACATAATAAACATTAGTACATCACATTTAAATACAGGTTCTTTTAGAATTTCGGGGGGGGGGTTTGGACCCCCAAAACCTCCCTGGATCCGCGCCTGGTGCTGTACCTCAAAAAGTTGTTGGCCGATCAGGCTGAAATTTTTACAGGTTTCTCTCTATAGTTGTTCCAGAAGGATTTACTTACAAGTTTAAAGATAAAGTTTCAAATAGTCGAAAATCTGGACCATCGATAAAACAGCCGATATAAATTTTAATTTTTAACTTTTTTATTATTTAAATGTGGCGGCCGTGGCGCAGTAGGTGTGACCCATACGCAAGAGAATTCTGGTTCAATTTCCATCTACCACAGAAAGATTTTTCAATTAAATCAATTTTTCTGTTCGGCCGTCACCTCTCTGCAGGCCATTTCAGCCCTTGAAAGGACTTTGACCGAACTTCTTATGATCAAATTGTGTTGTGCGTGTTATTAAATGTTTGATCATAATTGATTGAGAACTGGACCTACTTGTTTTATGCCGACTCTGAACGGCTAATGTGTATGTTCTCATGAAGCTTTACATGGCATTATTTAACTTCTCTCCGAGGTTTGCAGACAGGTGACGGCCGAACAGAAAAATTAATTCAATTAAAAAAACTTTCTGTGTCGGATGGATTGAACCATGGTTCTCTGGCGCATGGGTCTAAAAAGATAGGAAAAAAAAAATAATAAAATTATGTTATCAACTTAAATAAAGTTCATTAAACAAACAAACTAATTTCAAACTTTTTCTTCGTTTTCAATTTAATTTATCGGCAGACTTCATGTAATCGGTCAAAATAAAAGTGTTGCTAATTATTCAGCAAGTAACAGCTAAAAGAATAGCCGTTTTTTTCGTAATTGAATTGAGCACTGACGGATGGAATGCAGCTACTATATAAATAGTACAAAATGATAGTATATAGTAGTAGTATAAAATAGTTGCATATAGTAGAAGTATATAGTAGTAGTATATAGTATATAAGAAGTATTCTAAATAGTATATCAGCTCGGCAGTTATATGATTTTCAACAACATGTATTCACGCATAAATTACAACAAAATTTCTATACTTTAGCAAAATTTAGTAATAAGTCAGAAAACAGATTTAGCGGCATTTTCAATCCATGGTTTCAAAACAGCCACATTTGCATAAACACCTGGATAATTGGCCTTGGCGCATCCATCGCCGAATGAAACAACTCCAACTAGAACACCACCAGATACCATAGGACCACCTGAGTCATCTTGGCAAGAGTCTTTACCAGGTGCTGCGGCACAAATCATGTTGGACTTTATTTGATTTCCATAGCCAAAGGCGTCAGAAGCACATTGCTTAGAATCAATGATTTTGAGATTGACGTATCTTAAGACTGTTGGTATAGTTGTTGAACCGGAATATGTTGTGCCCCATCCAGTAACGACAGCGAGAGCACCAGATGCCGGCTCTTGTGAGGCCAAAGAAATGGGTCTGATAGTAGAATTGAAAGTTAATGCTTTTTCAAGACGTAGCACTGCAATATCGTTTTCTGAACTTCGGATCACATAGTTTTCATGAATCTTCAATGCGGCAACCTGGACAACAACACCGCCACTGTTCCAAGTTGAGGATCCAGCACGAATTGAGTATGTATTTGCTAATGAAGCGGACACACAGTGAGCAGCAGTGAGAATGATATTTTTGCTGTAGATGATAGCACCACATGAATGCTCACCACGGCTCTGCAAAGAAACTTGCCATGGAAATGAAATGATATCGGCATTTGCACCGCCAACAATGCGACCGTCTAACACAGTTGGCTGCTGATCCAAGGGCAAAATAGCGCTAAGAGCACAGTTAGCAAAGACTAAAACCAGCAAAATGTTCAACATTTTGATAACTACTGAACTTACCAACTAGGAAAAAATTCAATTATTCAACTATTTTATAACGTTTTTTTAACGTCAATGGTAAATAATAGGTCCCAGATAACGGCCAACTCAGGTGTGATTCGCAATCATTTTACTTTTGTTTTTTTTTTTCCTTCGATATAATATAGATTGATAAAAATATTAAGACAGTTAAAATCCGCTGATAACTAAATAATATACACTACTTTAGAAGTCTGACCATATCTATTAATGAACAATTTATTAACCATAATTAATATCGAGAGTAAAGTTGTCTCCTGTTATCATATAATGACCAGTTCCCACATGTATATAAATAAATGATATTTTTGTGCAATTTTAGACAATGTATGCAATTGTATGTTGCCTATACTAATCTTACCTTCCATAAAAAGTGACGTTCTCAAAATGATTAAATCTCTACGAATTCCACAAAAATCTTGAACTTAAAAGCTTGAATTTCTGTACTGAAGCTTTGATTCCAAATTTACGTCTGAACATTACTTTAGAAGTACTGTAAGATATGTAACTTTGAATTTTTGCATAATTGAATTAAACCCCCCCCCCCCCCCCCCCAACTCCACTACAAAGTAATTACGTTGGCTAAGTGATAAGTCAATGACTTTTTGAAAAAAGTTTTTTTTTAGCAAAAAAGCGTTTTATTTCTACTTTTAGATCGATTTAGTCCTTCCTAATAATAAGTTTTATCAATGTCCTCAACATAGGGGTTTGTTTCAGTGATGACATCTTCATTCGACCCAAATCTCTTACCGCCGACCCATTTTTTAGGTTTGGAAATAGGAAATAGTCGCAGGGAGATAAATTTGGAGATAATGGAAGATGGGGCAGCAGTTCGCAACCCACTTTATGGATTTTTGCCATGGCGACTGCAGACGTGAACGCCGATGCGTTCTCATGGTGGAAGAGCACTTTTATCTGCGCTAAATGCGGTGGTTTTCGCTTCAAATCAATGTTAAGATTGTCCAAAATCTGTGAATAATATCCACCGGTGAGCGTTTTACCCTTTTCCGGGTAATCGATGTGAATAACTCTGCATGCTCTATGACCTTGGCCTTCTTTGGTGCACGTTCACCCGAAGTAGTCCAATGCTTTGACTGTCCTTGGTCTGTGATGTGTTATGATGTATCCATATTTTGTCTACGGTTACGAAACGGCGTAAAAACTCCTTCGGATTACAGTTGAACATCAACAAACACTCCTTTGAAGTGGTCGAGTGTGAGGAATTGAAGCACCCATCACGCGGATACCTTTTTAGTGTCGAAATATTGATGTAAAAAGTTATGTACCCGCTCAGTTGAGATGCCTACTGCTCTCAGCTACCTCACGTACTTTAATTTTCCTTTCGTCCAATATCATTCCATGGATTTTATCAACGATTTCTGGCGTGAAAACCTCTTTTGGGCGACCTTTTGATAAAATAGCAAGTAATGATGATTTATGTTATAAAAAAACTTTGTTATAATGTGAAAAAATTAAATGTTAGCTATATTTTGGTCTTGAAGAATCCAATAACTAGTTTCTATTGTTCGGTATATTCACAAAACTAGCTTAGAATAGAGAAAATATTGAAAATACGCAGACAAATGCAATTTTTTCCGGAATTTTGACATAATGGGACCAAGGCCATTTTTTTTTTGGTGTTTGGTATGTTAACAAAAGTTAAGGTCTGAGGCTATGTGAACACATTTTGACGTGACGAAGTTACGTTTTACCGCGCAGGTTTCCAAAAAAGTTGAAAAATGCATTTTTTTCAAAATTCATGAGCGTTGCATTGAATTGTTATTCGCTGAGTATAAGAGCTTTGACTAAAAAGATGGGACGACCGTAAAGGCTAATTCGTTGACTTCATTATAAAAACAAAACAATAATTCAAAACATCATCGGGACGCGGCGGGAACTGCTTAAGCAACACAACTGAAAATTTGTTACATGGAATTATTACTCGCTGAGTATTATAAAGGCCCGCCAAGCCCTCACAACAAAATTAGACAAAAAATTTCTGCCGTCATGGGGACACAGAGAGAGCGGCTCAAAGATCGACAATGCAACATTCATGCAGCGGCGTTGCATTGAATTTTTACTCGGTTAGTATATAAGCTACGATAAATACTTAGAAAAGAAAATAAAGGATTTAAACATGCGCTTACGACAAAAATAAAAAAAACATTCTGACGTCACCATGTCCTGACTATAGCAGCATGTGTAACAAAAATGTAATATCGTTGCATGGAATTATTATTCACTCAGAAGACATGCTGCGGTAAATTTTGTTTTACGACAGCATAGGTGTGTTATTACGCTTTGCAACTAAAATACAAAAAAATTCTTATCGTCATGATTTCAGGGTGGCAACGACATAAAGCAGTAAAAATGTTACATCCATGAAAAAACGTTTCATGCAATTTTTACTCTGTGACTACTGGCGTAACGGTAAATTGTAAGGATCGAAAATTAAGGGGAGGTCTTCGGGCACATGATAAAAATAGGCTTTTCATGGAACCGCCTAAAGCGACGAATATACATATGTACATCAATTTTGCTGGATTATTTGCATGTAGATAATGAAAAGCACAACCAATGGAGAAAAAGCAACAACACCAACGACAAACATTAACACCAACACCAACATCAACATCAACATCAACATCAACATCAACATCAACATCAACATCAACATCAACATCAACATCAACATCAACATCAACATCAACATCAACATCAACATCAACATCAACATCAACATCAACATCAACATCAACATCAACATCAACATCAACATCAACATCAACATCAACATCAACATCAACATCAACATCAACATCAACATCAACATCAACATCAACATCAACATCAACATCAACATCAACATCAACATCAACATCAACATCAACATCAACATCAACATCAACATCAACATCAACATCAACATCAACATCAACATCAACATCAACATCAACATCAACATCAACATCAACATCAACATCAACATCAACATCAACATCAACATCAAAATCAACATCAACATCAAAATCAACATGAACATTAACATGAACATCAACATCAACATCAACATCAACATCAACATCAACATCAACATCAACATCAACATCAACATCAACATCAACATCAACATCAACATCAAAATCAACATCAACATCAAAATCCACATCAACATTAACATTAACATCAACATCAACATCACCATCAACATCAACATCAACATTAACAACAACAGCAACAACAACAACAACAACAACGGAAATGCAACAAAAGTGAGCAAAACTGCGCAGTTGAAGCTTGGTTGCGCTATTGATGCGCGATCAGCTGATGCTGTTGCGTGACTTGTGCGCAAAAGAAGTTTGCATTTTTGAACAAGTGTGCATAAGAAAGTAAACAAACTATTGTTAAGAAACCGAAATGGAAATTTGTTTAAATTTGTTACTTGACACAGATTCCAGAAATGATAAGTTTTTGTTAAATATGAACCAAAGGAGAAAAACCCTAATAAAGAAAAGAAACATTTTACTTAAAAGCAAATTTTGGAATCATAATAGGAAAATTCCAAAAATCGGTCATTACTTTAAAGTGATTGAAAAGTATCCTGGCGATATTTTTCATAGCTATTGTCGAATGAGTCCGGCAATTTTTAAAGTGAGTTTTAATCAAATGGTTTGGAGGAAACTTAAGATAATTCCCGTTTCAGAAATTGCAAAATGCCTTGCGTCCATTTTGGTCAACTGAACGCCGCGAGTGTTTATACATAACGTTGTGGAAGTTGTGCAACAGTCGGGTTACTTTTAGAGAACTTAGCGATCGCTTTAACATAGCGAAAGGAACTGCACACGAAATAGTTTTCAAAACCATAAAATCAATCTGTGCTTTGAAAAGCGAAATCGAGGGGCCTTCTGATGAAAGCCAAAAAGATGTTATGGAAAATTTTCAAAATAGCAGACATAATCCCTTTCCTTATGTGATCGGCTGTGTGGACGGTACCCATTTTAAAATACCTACTCCACAAAGAGACGCAATCAGCTATTACGACCGGAAAGGCAATTATTCGATTATCGTGCAAGTACGTATTTGGAAGTCACCACTTCGTTATATTTAAACGAATTAACAATTTTAGGCTATTTGCGATAGTAAATTTCGTTTTTTAGACGTGTTTATTGGATACCCAGGCAGCTGTTACGATGCAAATGTGTGGAAAAATAGTCCCATATTCAAGGAAATTACTTTGGGGCAAGTCGAGCTAGCACCAAATGCGATCATTTTAGGTGATTCCGCCTACCCTCTGTCGAAATTTGTTATGGTTCCTTACAGAGACAATGGACATCTCAGTAGTGATAAAAAGAAATTTAATTACTGCTGAAGCTCCACAAGGGTGTTTATAGAGCAAGCCTTTGGTATATTAAAGCAAAAATTCAAAATATTGAATTACATTGACGTAGAGACTCCAAAAGAGATATCGAATGTGGTCTTGGCTTGTGTTATATTGCATAACTTTATAATTAACGAACGTGAAATTGGAGAATATATCAACGACATATCCACAAGTACAAATGAACCAACTCATGGCACTGAACGCTCTCGCAATATTTCCATGCCAATACGGGAAATAGATGAAAATATCGACGGAATTTATATGAGAAACAACTTGACAACACTATTTATTTCCTAAATATGAACTAAATTATTTAGTTATAATATAAAAAAAACTTTAAAACATGTATGTTTTGAGATCATTTTATTTATATTTGGGACATTTAATTTTCAGCTGGTTCTGATTGGTTGTTTTCAGACTCTAATATTAGGTCTAATGACGACTGCAGATTTTCGCATGTAGGGCTGATGGAATGCCTTGTCCCATAGACTTCCTGGAAATCGTCGAAAAACTCCCAACTTGTTGCATTTCTGCCTGCGGAATTATTCCTTTCTTTGATGCGTTTGTATGTTGTGACCAGGTTTAGGAATTTCCGCGACAATTGCTCCCTCGTCATTTCAAGCTCTGCACACACATTCCTCATCTCTTCCAGAACTTTTCCCCACAGAAAAGACTTCTTTTTCCTCCCAGCCACAAATTCGCTTTCTAGGTACTAGGTCTAGCCTAGTACGTACAAGCAATTTCAACTTATGTATTGTTAAATCTTCCATCCTAAAAGAAGAATTGTTGGAAAAAGTATAAATATTACATCTAAGAAATAATAACAAATTCATTAATTTACTCAATTTCAATTTCTCTGGCTGCGCATCGGTCAAATAAATGTTGCGGTGTTTGCTTTTTTTTGCGCATCAGCTGTGCAATTACTGCATTTCCAAACGTTCGACTTAAGCAGTGATGCCAGGTGCTGCATTTCTGAACGCGATGCTTGAAATGTTGCAGCAGTACTTACGCAGTAATGCATTTTCGAACACACCATATCTAAGTGTAATTCTCTAGGTGTAATTCTCTGAATTTCAAAAATTCCTATTAAAAATACAAGATATGCAAACAACCAAACATTTATGAAATTCCGCCATAAATGGAATGTGTGCCATATGTTTAATTGTGTATATTTTGTGGTCATAAAATCTTTTATTTATAGCAAAGAATCACCTTCAATACTCTAAAAACTATTTATATTAATTTTAACAAAATGTCAAACAGTTTTAGCAGCTTGCTCAATCCAAGGCCTCACAAGAGCAACATTGGTAAAGACACCGGGGTATTTGGGGCTAGCACATTCCACACCCCAGGAGATAACACCAACAAGAAGACCATCAGATACCATTGGGCCACCAGAATCATTTTGGCAAGCATCTTTTCCCGGTGCAGCAGCACATATCATCGTGTCATAGATATCTTTACCATAACCATAGCGGGAATCTCGACATGAGTTTATGTCAATAACAGATGTCTTGACATACTGCAAAACTGTCGAAATAGAGTTAGCAGAAGAATTGGTCTTTCCCCAGCCAGAAATTACAGCTGCATCGCCATGTCTTGGTGCAGCTGTAGCCAATGGTATGGGCTTAATGGTGGAACTAAATTTCAAAGATGATTCCAAACGAATGACGCCGATATCATTGACAACAGTGCTGGGATTAAATTCTTCATGGTTCTTGAAATTTGAAACGGCAATTACGATGCCACCAGAGTTCCAGAAGGTAGAGCCAGCACGAATTGTTAACGCATTCAATGGAGCGGTGTGTAGGCAATGAGCTGCAGTGATGATGATCTTCTCGCTATAAATAGAAGCACCACAGCTATGTTCACCATAGAGCTGCAGTGATACTTGCCATGGAAATGAAGAAATTGTGGTAAGGTTACCGCCAACAATGCGACCATCCAAATGTGATAACAGACCCTCGCTGCTACGAGTAGATCCAAGAACGCAGGCAACAGTGGCCAAAAGCACCGCGACACTAAACATATTGATTAGTAATAAATAAATCAACAACTGGCATAAATCCAAAGCTCTAACTGATTTATAACAATGCGAAAAATAAGATAAAATAGCAGTCATTTGTTAAAGCTTCAGATAACAACCACTTGAAAGTAGGACACGAAGGTCTCGTTCTTATTTAATCAGTAGATCTTCTTGAATAGATTTAATTTCATTTTTAACTGAAGCTATTGTAAACAAATGTCTTGGCCGTTTTTGTGTCACATAGCATTATTTTCTATAACCATTTATTAAACTAGCTCTATGTATATCACTATTATTGAAGATAAACATTTATAACAATACGTTTGGGAACTATCAAAAACGTAGACACATTTCTAGTTGTTAACCATGACGTTGTGGTATGTTATCAGAAATAAAAAAATGTCTATGACATAAAGCCGTTAATAGCTATTGGAAAGATATGAATAACACTATGCTACAAAATACTGATTCACAAAAAACAAGCATGTTCACAAATTTCGAATTTTTTAAAAATTTCAGCCCAAACTGATTTTACAGCTGCAACTTTTTTAAAACCAATATAAAACTTTTTCCCGCTCGAAATCTTGAGATAAAGCCAGTATCATACCTCCGCGGAAAGACATGAGTCGCTTTACGCTTGAACAACGTTGAGAAATATTGGAAACTTATTTTCAAAGTGAGTGCTGTGTAGCCCAAACAGTGCGTTATTTGAAAAGAAGATGATTTGGGCGAAAAATCATCTTTTCTGACGAGGCGCATTTTTATCTCGGCGACTGCGTTAACAAACAAAATTAACATGTGAACATTTTCGTGCGATTATTTTTTACAACTTTCGACGTGAATTATCTTAACATAAGAGTGCATCGATGAACTCAATGTCGATTGGTTCAAAGAAACGCTCCAAGCAATACAATTGCGGTGCTTTAAAAGACGTATATTAAATCGCGACTGGTGACGAATCATCAATCAGCAGTCGATGGGCTATGATGGATCTTTCAACATGAACTAAATCTACCACAAGTTGTGCAAGCTCGTTGCACTGCGAAGCAAACGGTTATCTGTTTTTTCCAAAAAACGATACCACTTAAGATAAGTAGATCGGTCAATTCGGAATGGTACACAAACATTTATTTGGCAGAAGTATTCCGTGAAATAAGGAAAACAAAGAAGTGTCGAAGAATTATTCTTCATAAAGTCAATGCGACACATCGGCTCACACAAATGTTTTTGAGCGCTTAAAACGTCAAATCCGCCGTTTGCGTATTTTCTTGTTTTGTATACACCCATTGGCCACCAAGATCTTGTGATTTAATGCCGTAAGACTTTTTGTTTTCAAAGATATTGCATTTCAAACACAATTTCTATAGGTCTTCTTTATAATCCAATAAAAAAATATGATACATCAATACAAATGTTCGTTTTAATTAAAAAAGAAGTTGGCAGTATCATGGACACATCTATAGGTTTTAACGTGGCAGCATATATTTATCCTGTCTTTATTTTTGTCTCTTTATTTTTGTCTCTTTATTTTCCTTTGTTTCCAAAATTGTTCTCATTCTTATCCTTAATCCTATATTTTGCCTAATAAATACCCCACTTCGTGCCCAAATTCCTACCAAAATTCCTACCCAAATTCCTACCCAAATTCCTCACCATATCCCTGTCCAAATCCCTTTCATAATTCTCTTCCGACTTTTTTTTCAAACCTTTGCCATTAATCTTATCCTTAATTTGTACAAATCCTTGTTCTATTCCTTATCCCATTTCTTTTCTTCTAATCTTGTCTCAACAAGTCTCAACTAATATTAATAAATATATGTGCAAAATTTGAAAACGATATCTTTTTTCCTTCTATGAAAACAAATTCCCCAAAATACATTTTTTTTTAAAAATTTGTAACCTATATGTCCCCTTAAGTATTTATTCAAACGGTTTTAGCCGCTTCTTCAATCCAATTTTTCAAAACAGCAACATTGGCATAAACACCGGGATAGTTTTCGTAGGCACAACGATAACCCCAAGAAACAACACCAACGAGAACACCATCAGAGACCATTGGGCCACCAGAATCATACAGGCAAGCATCTTTTCCAGGTGAAGCTGCACAAATCATTGAAGAATGGATTGCATCACCATAACCATAGAAAGGCTCCCGACATGTTTCACTGTTAATTGCAGTTGTGACGATAGCTTGCAATTTATCTGGTACACAATTAGCATCGTATTCCGTCATTCCCCAGCCAGTAACAAAAGCTTCAGCACCAGATTGTGGCTCAACAGAGGCCAACTCTATTGGATTTATAAAGGTGCTAAATTTCAATGGTGACTTCAAACGAATTACAGCAATATCATTTATAAATGTGTAAGGCTCATATTTTTCGTGATACTTAAAATTGGCAACATCCATTAAAACTCCGCCTTTTCTCCAGAAGGAAGAGCCAGCACGAATTTTCAATCCATCCACTGAGATGGGCTCAACACAATGAGCAGCCGTTACGATGATATCTTCACTATAAATAGAACCACCGCAGTTAGGAAAACCATTGCGTTGCACCGATACCTGCCATGGAAATATAAAAATTTCGGTAGCATTTCCACCAATAATGCGACCATTTAACGGTGGCTGAAGAGCTGCTCCCAGAGCACAGGCTACTACGCCCAGTAGAACAAACAACTTCAGCATATCGATCAACTATACTCGTATGTTAACTAAAACAACTACTGGTCATAATCAGAAGTGGGGGACTGTTTTATACCCATTTGAGGATAATAAAACAAACTTTTTGCTGTAAATTGAGTTAACTCATAAGAACTTATGGCGTAACGAAATTTATTTCCTTTTTAAAGCTACTGATTGACTGTAAAGATACGCATGTTTTGGGTCGTCTTTATTTAACAATTTATAACAGTTATGAATTTTTGATAACGTTTCAAAACGATAAGAAAAATGGAAACCTGTGGCTGTTAATTTTTTTATGAAATTTTAACTAAAGTGCTTGTCAATAGCCAGTGTTGCCAAATGAGCGATGATATTGTGGAATTTTAACTGTGTGAAAAATAATAACCACAACCACAACCACACAACCACATGACGGTTTTCGTTACGTCATGTGGTTGTGAAATGAACTTAAAGATCGCAAATGCAACAAAAATGCAATGGCCTTACATGGAATTATTACTCAGTGAATAAAGTCTCACGACGAAAATAATAAACTTGCATAATGATGTTATCAGGCCGCGAAGACCTGATTTGCAACAAAACCACAAAATTGTTGCATGGAATTATAACGCACTATGTAAAGGTACTACAAAAATAACCAAAAAATGCATGACGTCACGAGGTAAGCTGCCAACAGCGTAGCATGTAATTAATACACGGTGACTATATTGGGCACGGTAAATACTATACAACAGGAATGAAGGATTTATGCTCGGCCTTACGACAAAATTAAAACTAGGTCGTAGCCACATAAATTGGTACGTTGTGGAGGCAATTTAGTTGAGTTGCTAGCTCCAATAGATTTT
The DNA here is from genome assembly GCA_943735915.1 of Pherbina coryleti. Classification (NCBI taxonomy): domain Eukaryota; kingdom Metazoa; phylum Arthropoda; class Insecta; order Diptera; family Sciomyzidae; genus Pherbina; species Pherbina coryleti. The sequence goes on along the minus strand of OX030950.1, from coordinate 154,434,837 downwards.
TCTAAAAACTATAAAAGCAAAGATATTTAAAAGGTTTTGCTATTTCAATTAAATGGGGATTCTACTTTTTGTTAATAAACTTACCAGATCTCAAACATTCAATTATAAAAAAAATGTTAATATATTTTAGTTGAAGTACAATATTTTATTGTATTCTTGGTGTTTTTTAACCAATCCTTTCTTTTTATTTATTTTCTTATCATAAGGAATAGCCTATCATAAGGAATAGAATGTAAATTCCCTTTCTCTAATATCGAAAACTGCTTGATTGAGCATTAATCCTTGCGATTTTTAATATTAATGGCATACGAAAGTTGTAGTTAAAATTTCTTGCGAGTAAAATTGTTTGATCCTTTTTTGAATGATACTACTACGGAAGAAATAAGTAAAACATTTAAATTGTTGTATTTTGGTCCAGAATAATTTGGAAACTTGATCATAATGCACAAAGGAAATTCCTCTATAAATCGGCCACTTTCGCAATTGTTATAGAAAATTTCAACAACCTCATCTATGGCCCATTGCACAGTTCTACTAATAGAAAAAAATGTTGACTCATTAATTTAAGTCTCAATTTTTGGCTTAAACCTCTTGCATCGTCGAAGGAGTCTGACAAAGCTCGTGGGTGCGTAAAGCATTGATGATTGTCACATCATTGCCAACATTTTTCAGCTTCTTAATGTTGTATTCTTCAATTTCAGCGCTTTTTGTGATTATTCCCGTTAAAAGTTTTCAAAAATGTGTCTAAAAATGTACCGGAAGTTTACCGTTTACATACAATTGGGCCACAAAGTAACAAATGGTAACATTGATGTCACAAATGTGGTAAATGTGCGTCAAACGTGATCAAATGTCACCCCAAAGGTCCCGGGTTCGAATCCCAGCTAGGCCATGATCCTACGCTTTGACCTTTCGAATTTGCAATTTTCTTTTATTTAGTACTAGCATATACGTTCCCAGCGTTGCTTGGGATAATAAATATAAATATAAATATAAATATAAATATAAATATAAATATAAATATAAATATAAATATGAAAACATATTTAAATAAAGACTCGATATTCTGCGCAGCTGTTCAAGTAACAACCTAACGCAATGACATTTCAGACCGTTGAACACACAACAGCCATGGTAGTACAAAACAGTTCACCCCCACAACTTACATGGAATTGAAATCACCATCATGGTTAAATTAATAATGTTATCTTGGGGCTGATCGAACTCTCTTTTCAGAACCCACAATTGTCAAAATCAATGAAAAGCAACAACAACAACTTCATCGGCTTTGCATGTTATCAATTTTCGCTTTCAGATTTTGTATGAGCTGTCAACTTCGATTTGACATTTATGGGCACTCGCTCTCACCCTTGCGAAAACCTCATTAGTTCAAACATGATTACTGCCATCCAATTTTACCATAAGATCATAGAAGTTAGTTTCGCCATTAATAAAAATTGCCTTAATTGCTTTCTTCTAAAATTATGTAAAATTTATCTCAATCTATTTATTAGACTTTTTAACTCAGTAGCTATTTGTAAGTTACGGAGCTAAATTAAACACGTGTTATTCGTTGTAAATCAATCAGAAGAAGGGAAGTTCTTTATTTCATATTGTATAGTACTGTTCGTTTATACAATGTGTCACTTAGAGAGAGATGTTATTCTTATCTTCTTAAGCTATGTTTACAGATGTGTTTATTATACTATGCTTACAGATATATTAAATGTACTTAAGTACCATACACTACAATACCCCCCTTGTAATACATGTCACTTAACTTATCAATAAGATTATAATTTCTTCATAATACAACAAATCCGATTATTCTGATTTCTTACTCTTAAATTATTAATATAATTAATTATTGTAAATCATTCTGTTTTCTTTTTCTTAAATTATATCTATTATTGGATAACAAATTATTATTTTGCTGACCATCATTTTCGTTTTCATTTAAAATTTCATTTTCATTACTTTCTTCATTTTTATTTAAATTTTCATTACCGTTCTCAGCATCTGTTATTACAATAAAATTCTCGTTTTCATCCCCCCCTGGAAAAAGTTCTTGGCTCTGATTTGGCGTCATATCTTCTTTAAAAATATGTTCTAAAACAGGTGCATGCTCTGAGTTCGTACAAAAAATAATTTGATTTGCATGTCTTTTCCAAATTTTATTATCATTTGTTTTTACTAAGTAAGTCTGCCTTCCAATTTTTTTATGTATTTCGCCTCTTGCCCATGAAATTTTTCCCGGTATAAAATATTAAAAACTGTATTTTTTGAACCCTTATAGTTACGTTTTTGATTTTCTTGTTTTTGTTTACAATTTTCTATGATTTCTTTGTAAGTTAATTTTTTAACAGTTCTTTTTGGATTCAATAAATCCAATCTTGTTTTAAGTTTTCGTTTATTAAACATTACGTACGCAGGTGACACACCTGTAGTTGCATGCTGTGCGTTGCGGTAGTCTAATAAAAACCGACTCAAAACATTGCTGAACTCAGACACTGGCGTGTTGTATAAATTTCTTTTCAAAGCATTTTTTAAAGTTTTTACCAGATTCTCCGCTTGTCCATTTGTTGAAGGGTGACCAACCGGACGCGTTTTATGCTTGATACCATTTTTTACTAAAAAATCCTTAAACTCTTTTGAGCAAAAAGAAGTGCCATTATCTGAAACTATTTCATTTGGCAAACCAAAACGAGCAAAAATTGCTCGTAATACCGCAATTGTGGCTCCGCTTGTGGTATTTTTTGCCATATCAATACATTCAACCCACTTACTAGTACTATCTATTAGTACCAAACACCATCTGTTCATAAACGGCCCAAAGTAATCTATATGTAGCCTTGACCATACTTCTTCTGTTCTGGCCCAAGTAATTAACTCCTGTTTTGCAGGTGTTTGTCGTGTTAGTAAGCATGACTGACAATCTTTAACTATAATCTCTAAATCTTTTCTTTGGCTTGGCCACCAACAGCACTCACGTGCCATGGACTTCATTTTTACGACTCCCATATGCGATGCATGTAAAAGTGCTACTACGTCTGGCTGTAGCACTTTCGGGATCACTATCCTATAGCCCCAAAACAAACAACCCGATTCTTCGGATAATTCAAATTTTCTTTTAAAATAAGGCATTAACTCAACATCAGAACATTTTTCTTGCCAACCCAACCTTAAACTACTTATAACCTTTTGTAGCACTATATCCTTACTGGTCTGGGTACGTACTAGCTCTATATCTGGAAATTTATTTTCATTACCACGTTTTATGAAATAGTTCAAATACACATTATCGGGTAATTCATCATCCAAGGAATGTGATATCTGTGGATATCGTGAAAAATAATCAGCCACGTTTGCATTTGATTTGACGAACTCAATATCAAATTGATACCCTGTCAACACAACAGCGATACGTTGTAGCCTACTCGAAGCCATTATCGGAATTCCCTTTTTAGGATTAAAAATATGTTGTAGTGGCTTATTATCGGTAACCAATGTGAAACGACGACCGTAAATATATTGGTGAAACTTTTTCACACCAAACAAAATAGCTGCCGCTTCACGGTCAAGCTGCGAGTATCTTTTTTCCGTCTCTGATAGCGTTCTTGACGCGAACTCAATTGGACATTCCTCCCCCTTTTCATTTATTTGAGACAAAACTGCCCCAACTCCTACTGGACTTGCATCAACTATTAGTTTAGTTTTGCAATTAGGGTTGAAATGCGCCAAGCAACTCTCAGCTGTTAAATATTTTTTTACTGCTTCGGTACATTTTTCCGACCACACAAACTCTGCATTAGCTTCTAACAATTTATAAAGTGGGCTTAACGTGGTAGACACCTCTGGTAAAAATCTCCTATAAAAATTTATAACCCCTAGGAACGCTTGAAGCTCTTTCAAGCTTTTTGGATTTGGCATTTTCAAAATTTCTTGAACTTTTTCCGGGTTCATGTGTAATCCATTTTTATCAATAACATGACCTAAATATTTAATCCTTTTACAGAAAAATTCACATTTTTCACTAGAAAGCTTGAAACCAGCGTGTTTTAATGACGTCAGTACTTTCTCAAGTCTATTTATATGCAATTTTCGGTTAGGCGCAGTAATCAATATGTCGTCAAGAAACACAACTACACCTTCTACTCCTGACAGCAAAGCTTCCATGATTTTTTGAAAAATTGCTGGCGCTGGCGATAACCCATAAATCAGACGCGTATACTGATACAGACCTTTAGATGTCGAAATCGTTGTTAGTTTTTGTGATTCCTCATCTAATTCAATTTGTTGACATGCCATACTCAAATCTAACTTAGAAAACTCTACCCCACCATGCAGTTTTGCGAAAATTTCTTCAATTTGAGGAAGTGGATATTTTTCTATTTTTAAATGCTCATTTAGAGTGACACTAAAATCTCCACAAATACGTATACTGCCGTTCTTTTTAATAATAGGAACAATCGGTGTACCCCATTCGCAATAGTCTACAGACTTAAGGACTCCGAGGGACACTAGCTTATCTATTTCCTGCTCTACTTTATATTTTATTGCAATAGGAACCGGTCGTGGTCTAAAAAATTTAGGCTCAGTGCCCTCTTTCACCTTTAAAACTGCCTTACATTTCTTAAAATGGCCTAAACTACCATCAAACAGTTCACCAAATTATTTCACAATAACCTCTTCATCATTGAGAGACGCTTGTACAACAAAATTAAAATTATTAAAGTTTATTTTGAACGCTTTTAAAAAATTTCTGCCTAGCAGTGGTGGCCCACCATTTTTAATAACCACGAATGGCATCCAAACATGTTCGTTTTTAAAATTAACACTTAATGAACACACCCCTAACGGACTAATATTCACGCCATTATAAGTTTTCAGCAACATTTTTGTTTCTTGCAACTCAACTTTAGAACAATATTCACTATACCATTTTTCCGAGATAACATTGTTTTCTGATCCCGTGTCTAATTCCAAAAAGAAAGGCTTAATAAAAATTTTAATTCTAATAGGACCATCATTTTCGCTATTAATTGCAAATAAACTTAAAAGAGATTCATCCACATCACTCATAAAATTAAAATTTTTATCTTTATACATTTTTTTTAAATGCCCTCTTCGTTTGCAATAATTACATTTATAATTTTTGAACTTACAATTTTCGCTTTTATGATTATCATAACCACACACTTTACATATTTGTTGTTGCTGCTGCTGCTGCTGCTGCTGCTTTTGCGAATTAGTCCATTTGCTCTGCTTCGACTCTTGTTGTTTTTGCTGCTTATGTATGGCGAAGTTCTTCTTCACATAGTTGAAATCTTCGTGTTTAACAATTTAGTTTTTCGATTAGTTAAAAATAAAAAAAAATACAATAATAAAATAGTTTTATTATGTATATTGAAGTTGTCAATCAACTTCTTATAACTTCGAAAAAAAAACACAATTTTATAATTATGTATATCTTTATTCGTTTGAAGCCGTCAATCAACTTAAGTTAAAATTACAATGTCTTTGCTTTATAAAGCTTTGTTTCAATATCTTAATGTTCTATATGTTACTCGTACCTGTATGTATCTATGTTAGTGTGTGTGCTGCGCTGCGATGGTCAGCGCTGCTGCAATAAGTTCAGGTGAAAAGTGCGGTCGCGTGCAAGAATTGCATTTTGTGTGAACGGAAATTGTTCAGCCAAAATTCTTAAGAATTGTTTGCGACATTTGGAGCAAAGAACTATTTGGAATATTGATAAATATGAAACTAAGCGAAATTGTTAAATTAAATAAACTGTGCGAACGGAAATTGGTCCGACAAAATTCTTAATAATTGTTTGCGACATTTGGAGCAAAGAATTATTTAGAATGTTGATAATTATAAAATCAAATTACATTATTTTTAAATGGGAGGAAGGGGTTTGCTATAACTCCCCCACCATTAGCTTGAGGCTCCGACGAAGATATATCTAAGACGGTAGTTTTAGAACAAAGATTTTTACTTTTTATTAAAATAGCAATAATTATGGAAGTTAATATTATTATAATAAGCAAAGTGCTTATGTTTAAAGTATTTTTAAGACTGTTATTTTTATTGATTTCCGTGATGTGTTTTCTATTATTTTCGATATTTTGTAGATGAATGTTATCGAATTCGAGTTTCGCGTTTAAGATGTCTTCTTTGATAGATACATGTAGGTTCGGTAATATAATATGGTCTTTTATCTTTATTTCAAAATTTTTGTAAGTTTTATTATTAATTTCAATATAACAATTTTCAAATTTAAGCAGGTATGTTCCTTCTACAATAGTTTTAAAATCGTTACAATTATGTAAAATTACAGTATTTTGTATATTTTTTACAATAATTAATCCATTTCTTATTTCTTTTATTTGAGTTAGTGTATCTTCCTTAAAAATACATTTTGCTTCCTTTATCTTAAAAATATTATATAAACATTGATTTTCCATTTTCCTTAAGTTTCTTTCTAAATTTTGTATTACTTCCACATGATATAAATTTCCGTGATTGTCTGTTATAATTTCATTTTCTTTTACATATAAGGATTTTTTATTTCTGTTAGGTATGGGTTCGATAAGTATTTTTGAATAGTTATTTCGTACAAATCTTGGGATCAAAACTATTATTATAATTTCTCTGTCAAGTGAGGCAACTGAAATCTTTATATTTGCTAATGTGTCGATGTCCGTTATATTTCTAAATTCATCATTTGTCAGAATATTTCTACCTAAAACACCAAGTCTGCTATTGAGAAGAATCTGTTCTATGTCGTCAATGTGATTTATGAGTAAGCTAATGTCATAATTAATTTGGTAAAGGTATTGCATATATTTAACTTCATCTTCTATTGATATTATTCTGTTGCCTACTTCATCTGACCATGTTCCTACAAACTCTTTTATTGATTTTTGTTGTCGTTTAATGTGGTCTGTGATATTTTGGATTTGTCTAATTATGTCCGTGTTAATGCGTACTTGTTTATTATTTTCCGTTATGAGATTTTTATTATTTCCTTTTAAAGTTTCTAGCTGTTCAATTATATGTTTTTCGTCTTCGGCGTCCATAGTTCCTGTTATATATTTAAGGCCTTTGCCAACTATGTTAAAGAGTCCTCGCTTGCTTCTTGTCTGCGGAAGTAGATTGTATAGTTTTACTTCTAGGTTTCTGTAGCTATGTAAGACTGAATTTAGCATTGGTCCTTCTAAGTTGGGTTTGTTTTTCATTAGTTTAATGTTGTCCCAAATATGTTCTCTCGTCTCTTCGTATTCTGTTACGTTTATTATGTGTAGTACTTTTTCATAGTTCGAAATTATTTTGATGTTTTCCATCTTTATATTGACAAAACCGTTATTTTCGTTCAGATTTTGAACCTCCAGCGTCTGTGAAAATGTCGTCGGTACATATGTCGTCAGTGAAATTAAAATTACCATGGATACGTCCATTTCCTAAAAATACGAAATTATTAAGTCTTAAAATATTTAAATTATTTTTATGGTTGGGTTATTATTATCTTGAAATTTCTTTGGTTTTTTCAAATGGGATTTATAGTATTTGTGTCCTTTTGCTGTGACAATGTGTTCTTCATCTAATGGTTCTGCGATTATTTTCCTAAATTTGGCATGGTTTTTGCCACCTCTTATTTCCTTTAAAAATACTGGTCCCGTTTGTATGTCAACATCTTCCCTATTTTTATTTTGTGTATTGATTGTACGTTCTTTTATATTTTTAATTCGTTCTTTTATTAAAGAATATTCATCTTGGTTTATATTTCCATTACTGAAGTCAATTGGTTTACGGCCTGTTGTTGAATGAATGCTATTGTTATAGAAATTAATTACTTTATAAATTTTTTCTTCTACTGTGTCAATATCCTTATTTGGGTCATGTCTCAAAAGTCTCAAATGTTCATTAAGGGTATTATGCAAACGTTCGACATCGGAATTCGATGTGTGATTATTATTTGATGTGAAGTGGATATTGATATTCTGTTCTCTAAGGAATTCTTGCAAGGGTAGTGCTTTAAAGCCAAGTTCATTATCTACAATTAGGTTGTTGAAATGACCTACATTACTTATGTATTGCATAACAGCTCGTTTAAATTCTGTCCATGATCGACTGGATATTTTGATGGCTTGAGCATGCTTTGAAAATTTATCTATCGTGGTTAAGAAAATGTTTTTGTTTAAACTATAGAAAACGTCCATGTGGATTGTGTCTCTTGGTTTTTCAGGTGTTTCCGTTAATTTATATTTCTGTTTTACAGGATGCCTTTCGTATTTCTCAACATTACAAATTTCGCAATTGTTGATAAATTGGGTAATTCGTTGTTTTAATTTTGGATTATATATGACGTCTTTAAGTTCTAGAAAGTTTTCGTTAATGCCCCTATGATTATTCTTTAAATGTTCTGTTTCTATGAAATTAGTAAGTTCACTTTCATCCGTAATGTCTCTTAGAACCTTTGGGCATCTTATAATTTTAAAGTTACCAATTGTTATTATTAAAATTATCATTTATCACCTGCCTAAATATTTCAAAAGTACCTTCATCATCGAAGTATACAGCATTTGTACCTGTTGGCTTAAAATGGTTTTTCACTATTGTAATGATTGTATCAGTGTCCAGATTTTTTACAGAAATAATTTTTCTATTTGAACTAAATATTTTCTGATTTTTAATTTTTAAGGATCCTGAATCAATTTTCTTAAAGATGATTTGTGTTTTGTACATATTTAGTGGACATTTACTCCCACATATTATTGGTGTCTCGATTTCGTTGAAATTAATCATGGCGCGAGATAGCGCATCGGCGTTTCCGTTCTGTACGCCTTTCTTGTATTTGATGTCGAAATCATATTCGCTTAGACGAAGTCTCCACCGGATAAGCTTGGAGTTTGGTTCCTTCATTGAAAAAAGCCATGTCAAAGGACGATGGTCGGTTTCTACTATAAATTTATTTCCGAATAAGTAAGGTCTAAAGTATTGTGTTCCCCAAACAATGGCAAGTAGTTCTTTTTCGATTGTGCTATAATTTTGCTCGTGGTCGTTGAGCGTTCTGCTTGCAAAGCATGTTGGATGTCCATCTTGGGATAACACGGCCCCTAAAGCGTAATTGCTTGCGTCGGTTTGTAACGTAAATTGTTTTTTAAAATCAGGGTAAACAAGGACTGGATCATTAACTAAATGTTTTTTCAATGTTTCGAATGCGTTTATATAGTCAGGGTCTTCTATGTTCAATTTTATATCTTTCTTCAAATACTTGGTCATGGGCTTAGCTATTCGCGCATAGTCTTTTATAAACTTGCGGTAATAACCTGTTAGTCCTAAAAATTCTTTAATTGCTTTTTGGTTCTTTGGGAGAGGGAATTTCTGGACACATTCTATTTTTCCTGGATTAGGTTTAATACCGTCTTTGGTTACAATGTGACCAAGGAACTCGGTTTCGTGTTTGAGAAATTCACTCTTATCTAGTTGTATTTTAAGGTTTACATCTCTGAGTTTTTGAAATACCTTAGTAATCGACTCTATGTGTTCTGTAAGAGAAGTGGAAAAAATGATAATATCATCGAGATATACCAAGCAGATCTTATTAATGTATTCAGATAAAACATTGTTCATCAGCCGTTGAAATGTGGCTGGTGCTGTTTTTAAACCAAAAGGCATACGAAGAAACTCGTAGTGCCCTCCTTCAACACTGAACGCTGTTTTGTGAATATCCTTCTCTGAAATCTCAATTTGATGGAAACCTTTTGCAAGGTCCAACGTGGTGAAGTATTGACACCGTCCTAGTTTCTCTAATATTTCGTCAATATTAGGAATTGGATATCGGTCATCTATTGTTACTTCATTGAGTTTCCGATAGTCAATAACTAGGCGCCATTTTTTCCTTCCACTCGCATCCATTTTCTTTGGAACTACCCAGACTGGCGCTGAATAGGGAGAGTGGCTCGGTCGTATTATTTTGTTTTTAAGCATTTCCCGTATTTGATCTCTTACTTCGTTTTTGTGAACGTATGGATACCTATAAGATTTTGCCACTATAGGAGCATGTTCGATAGTCCGAATTTCATGCTTATAGGCATTTGTAAACGTTAGGTCCCTTTTCGAATCGTCATTATAAAAAATATTTTTAAATTTTTTCACTACATTTATTAATTTTTCTTTTTCTTCTATATTGAGGTGATCCATTCTAATTTGTCCTAGTAGAGGCTTGTCGTTTTCCTTTTTTATCGTCAAATTTTCGTTGTCTTCGTCAAATGTATAAATGCAGAAATTTTCGTTAGTAACTTGAGTGCATTCTTGTTTATGTACTACGACGTCTTTTACTCCGTCGTTTTTAATTTGTAATTTGGCTTTTATTTTATGATTATTTGCTTCATATATACCTTGCATTAATTCTACTTCCTTGTCGTGGGAAGACTTTCCTTCAATATAAACTAAACCTTCTTTATTTGTAACTGGTACCTCAATTTCGTAAGTACCTTTATCTGTGAAGCAATATTTGTTTTCCATATTTGTTAAAAATTTAAGTTCTAATTCTTTTTCACCTATAAGTAGTTTATTTTCTTTAAAATTGATAACACCGTTTAAAGGGATCAATATGTTGTTTCCAATTATACCATCATACATGTTATGAAATTTACTTACAAAAAATTCAAATTTTTTGTCTATATTACCAAATTCTTTGAAGCAAGGGATAGCTACCCTTTCGTTAACTTCTATTACGTGTTTTAGTGTTTGTAAATTCATTGGCCCTGTGGGTACATTCCACTTTGGATCGCATAATCCAGGGTTTATTATAGATTGGGTCGCTCCCGAATCTACTATGAATTTTAACACTCCTAACTTCGTTTCTATTTCTATATGTGGTAAGTTATTTCTGAGGCCGGTAAAGGAAAATTTTGGGCTGTTGGATTTATTTCGATTTTTCCGATTTCCATCGGTTCCACCGCTGGTTGAGGGGGATTATTAATTCTAGCATGGTTTCTATTCCGTTCGTTATTATAATTATTATTGTTATAGTTATTGTTGTTATTATTGTTGTTATTGTGGTAACCGTTTCGGTTATAGTTATACGAGTTACCAGGTTCATTGTTGTAACGATTGTTGCGGTTATAATTGTTATGTGTTTGATAATTATTGCGATTAGTGTTTGTATTGTAAGGATTGTTTGAATAGCTATTGTTGTAGTTGTTACGAGTAGTCGTATTATTTCTGTGATTGTGTTCGTCCTTGTTTTGTCGACTGTTGTTATATCGTTCTGTTGGTCTAGAGGTCTGTTCGTTAGTTCTTCTATTCGGTTTATTTTCTGTTTTATATGGGCAATAATAAGCATAGTTTGCTTCGTGTAATATGTTTATCGCTTCTTCCAATGTCTTAGGATCTCTGCAATATAAAATTGATCTCATCGGTTCGGGCAGTTTTGTTTTAAATGTTTGAAGAGCGGCTTTTATGTTTAAGTTAATAGTTTGTTCAATTTCTTCTTCAGTTGTAGCGGTCGATAGTTCTGTCTTAGTCTTTATATTAAGTCTCCTTAGTATGAACTTTAAGTCATTGTAAAATTCTACACTAGTATTTCTAAAATTTGTTCCTCTCAACTCATTGAAGAGTTCTTCAATCGATTTTCGGTCGGAAAAGTTATTCAATAGGATGGTCTTTATGTCCTTCCAAGATATAGCATTACTATCTATTTCAATAGCTTCCTTTGCTTTTTTTATTAATTTAGATTTAATTATGTCTGAGAAGATACTTTGTGCTAAAGTATCATATCGGGTCAGTAAGGGGTAAATTCTGTCTATTAGCGTAATGAAGGTTTGAAGTTCGCTTGTGTTTCCACTAAACTCAGGGAGTCTGTCAAGATATTTGAGGGGGTCAATTGTCAATGATGCCGTCATGTTTGTATTTTCTAAGTTTTCTATCGTTAGAATATCTCTTTGATTATCTATTGCTTGTTGGACACCTTCGATTGCCCTACCTAATGCGTCAAAATTTTCGTCCATATAAGTTATAAAAAATAGGGATTTCTTTAAAATCTCATAGGAAAAATCGTAACTCCGTTTTTGAGTTTCTTGAATTTATACTTAGTTTTAGCCTCCTTTTTTATTTGTCTTATTAAATCTGCTAATTTTCTATTAATATCTGCCTCTGTGTCAATAGAATATAATTCTGCTTGCGTTATATAATAATTTTCCATGAATTTCTTATATTTTTATCACATAAAATAATTTTTATATATAATTTATTGACTTAATATATAAATTCTTACTATGGTATTTTCCTTGTTGGTGATGATAATAAAGTTGTCTTCGTTGTTGTTCTTCTTATTTTTTTCTTCGCCCTTCGTTGATTTGTGATTTAAACTGTTGATTTGTGTTGTTACTGTTGCACTTGTATATTTGAAATATTTTCAGGATTTGGTGCAGAAAGTGTTGAAGTAGTTGTTGTTGAAGATTGGAGTATATTCGTTGATCGTTGTACTCGTTATGTTCGTTGTGTTCGTTATACTTCGTTGTTCTTCTTTGTAGTTGATTTGCACTAATGTTTCACTTGCATATTTTCAGGATTTGATACAGGAAAAAAAAAATTTGTATGTTTGGTTTTGTATTTTCACTATTTTTTGAAGTGTTTTAAGTTTTTGTTTTAACAGGTAACTGTTCATGAGAGTGTAATTTTCAACAAGTTTAACAGAGAATATCGCTGTTAATTTATTTCACAGGTTTAATAGTTCCAATTATAATATTATTATTTCACAAGAAATAGTTTCTTTTGCTTTCACAAGTTCAGAAGTAATTGATTCGTTTTGTTTTTTCACAATTGTAATAGAAATAGTTTCTATTATTATTTCCAGAGTTTTAATAGAAATAGTTTCTATTTGTTTCACACGTTAATGGTTCGCGATACCCGACTAAACATTAAAATGCACTGTATTACTTTGGGAATACATTCGAGTATCCCATCCTCGTCGCCAATTTAGTTTTTCGATTAGTTAAAAATAAAAAAAAATACAATAATAAAATAGTTTTATTATGTATATTGAAGTTGTCAATCAACTTCTTATAACTTCGAAAAAAAAACACAATTTTATAATTATGTATATCTTTATTCGTTTGAAGCCGTCAATCAACTTAAGTTAAAATTACAATGTCTTTGCTTTATAAAGCTTTGTTTCAATATCTTAATGTTCTATATGTTACTCGTACCTGTATGTATCTATGTTAGTGTGTGTGCTGCGCTGCGATGGTCAGCGCTGCTGCAATAAGTTCAGGTGAAAAGTGCGGTCGCGTGCAAGAATTGCATTTTGTGTGAACGGAAATTGTTCAGCCAAAATTCTTAAGAATTGTTTGCGACATTTGGAGCAAAGAACTATTTGGAATATTGATAAATATGAAACTAAGCGAAATTGTTAAATTAAATAAACTGTGCGAACGGAAATTGGTCCGACAAAATTCTTAATAATTGTTTGCGACATTTGGAGCAAAGAATTATTTAGAATGTTGATAATTATAAAATCAAATTACATTATTTTTAAATGGGAGGAAGGGGTTTGCTATAACTTTTAACCTCAACTGTAAACTGCCGTTGTACATACTCCGCATGGTTGGCAATTTCCAACGCTTTTTGCAGTTTTATTGTTGTTGATTCCAGGAACATTTTATCGCGAGCTGGACCCTTTTCCAGCCCCATTATAAACTTATCGCGGACTGCGTTTTCAAGGTGAACGCCGAACTCACAATTTGCTGCCAGCTGCCGCACCCGTGCTGCCCATTCATTTACTGATTCGCCTGGAGACTTTTTTTCATTGTAGAATTTGTATCTCTCCGCGAAACCACAGCTACTTGTCATGAAGTGCTCTGCCATTGCGTTTACACAAATATCAAACGTTGTCGTAGGTGCTTCCAAATTAATTGGACACAATAAATTCTGCAATAACGTATAGGATGCTTCTTCCAAAGAAACAAGCAAAACTGCTTTCTTTTTTGCTGCATCAGTGATATCATTTGCCACCAGAAATTGATTTAGTTGATTTTGGAACACTTTCCACGAATTTCTGTTGTGGTCAAAAATCGGTGACTTGCCAATTACAGCGTGGCTCATTTTTTTATTTAGAAATAATAAATTTCGACTTTATTTGAAATTATATTTTGCTTAAACCTTTTTTTTTTAATAGTTTTTCCTCGTCGCCATTTGTAAGATACGGAGCTAAATTAAACACGTGTTATTCGTTGTAAATCAATCAGAAGAAGGGAAGTTCTTTATTTCATATTGCATAGTACTGTTCGTTTATACAATGTGTCACTTAGAGAGAGATGTTATTCTTATCTTCTTAAGCTATGTTTACAGATGTGTTTATTATACTATGCTTACAGATATATTAAATGTACTTAAGTACCATACACTACAATTGAAATAAAAAGAGTGGCAAGCAATCTTAGTATGAAAATAAAAACTTTTTAACAAAAAAAAAAACCGACTTCAAAATCACTACAAAGTAAAAAATAATTTTAAATAATTTTTCCCATTCATTTCTTGGTCATATTTTAAAAGCTATTTATATGTATTATAATTTTTTAAATCTTATCATTTTCATTTTTTCTATTTTGTTTTATTATCATCAATATATTAATTGCTTTATGTACATAAAAGCTTTGAACTCGGCGCTTATCTTACTATGTCGAAATTTTTTTATTTTAATTTTTTCTAATTTGTTTTATCATAAAAATATTATTAACTTTATGAACATAAAAGCTTCTTAGCGATTTTTTTTTTCTTTCAATTGGCAATTTTTGAGTACGCTGAATGTAGCCAATGTGTTCCATGCATTATTTATGCAGCTGTTACACACTATGTCATATTCAATATGAGCTTTACAAGCTCACCCAAACCAGTTTAGTGAGAATTTTAATGTGTACAAAGCTTTTAAAATTACTACAGTGTCACCAAGGCACCAAATAGTGCACGGATGGTAAAAGATCATGATTGTGTGTCAAAGATGAGCGCCGACTTCAAAGCTTTGATGTTCATAAAGCAATTAATATATTGATGATAATAAAACAAAATTAAAAAAATGAAAATGATAAGATTTCCAATATTATAATACATATAAATAGCTTTTAAAATATGACCAAGAAATGAATGGGAAATATTATTTAAAATTATTTTTTACTTTGTAGTGATTTTGAAGTCGGTTTTTGTTTTTTGTTAAAAAGTTTTTATTTCTTCCTTTTTAGAGAATATGATATATTTTATGTAATAGTATTCTTGAGGAAAATTTCAAACATGACAGTTTGTTCTTAAATAATTTATTTTATTAATTCCTGAAAGTTTGTTGGGTATTTTCCATTTCTGTTTCTTTACAATTTTTAGTGCCACGTCCTTTCTATAATCCCGCCCACTTTATTTACCGTACCTTATAATGATTCTACCTAGCCCTGTGCCAAATTTCTGTTTCCAAGTATCAATATTAACTGTAATATAGTACTTTCCTTAAAGTGATACATCCTGTGTACAATCCCGCTCACTTTTTTAATGATTCTACCTACCCACCTACCTGCATACCACATATTAGTACGCTAGTGTCAATATTAACTAAGATATAGTATTTTTATAATATTGACACGCCCCTTTGTTGAATAACGCCCACTTTTTTGGCCGTAATTTGCAGTAACTGTACCTACCAATGTACTAAATTCAGCTAAAATCAGCACCCTAGTGTCAATATTATTCGATATAAAGTGTGTTTCTAATATTGCCACACCCATTTGTTGAATAACGCCCACTTTATTTACAGTGATTTTTAAAAATTGTGTCTACTCCTGTACTAAATTTCAGTACCCTTGTGACAATACTATTCGAGATACAGTGTTTTTCCAATATTGCCACACCCCTTTGTCAAATAACACCCACTTTATTGACCGTAATTTGCAATAACTATGCCTCCCCATGTACTAAATTTCAGCACCCTAGTGTCAATATTATTCGAAATATAGTGTGTTTCTAATATTGCCACACCCATTTGTCGAATAACGCCCACTTTCTTTACAGTAATTTTAAGAAAGTGTGTCTACCCCTGTACTAAATTTCAGTACCCTAGTGTCAATACTATTCGAGATACAGTGTATTTCCAATATTGTCACACCCCTTTGTCAAATAACGCCCACTTTATTGACCGTAATTTGCAATAACTATGCCTACCCATGTACTAAATTTCAGCACCCTAGTGTCAATATTATTCGATATATAGCGTGTTTCTGATATTGCCACACCCCTTTGTCGAATAACGCCCACTTTATTAACAGTAATTTTTTAAAATTGTGTCTACTTCTGTACTAAATTTCAGTACCCTAGTGTCAATACTATTTGAGATACAGTGTTTTTTTTTAATATGACCACACCCCTTTGTCAAATAACGCCCACTTTTTTTCGTAATTTGTAATAGTTGTATCTACCCCAGTGTTTTTACTGTAAATTTCAGCACCCTAGTGTCAATATTAACTGAAATACAGTGTTTTTCGTATATTGACACGCCCCTTTGTCGAATATCGCCCACTTTTTTAAAAAGGACCTCCGCGTTCATGGTATCTATCTGTTGACAAAAAATTACGGAAATCGGGCAAGTGCTTTAGGAGTTATCGATGTACATACATTTAAAAAAAAAAAAAAAAAAAAAAAAAGCGTACAAACCAACGAAATGGAGAACCTCCTCCTTTTTGAAGTCGGTTAATTAATATAAATACGATATATTGGGCTTATGGCAACACTGCAGCAGAAATAAATTGAGTGCAACTATCCACTCAAGATGGCATTGCAGTGAGTTATAGACTCTCACCTCTCTCTCTCAACAGAGAGCTTAAGTTATTGTTTGTTGTTATTTTGTGCTGCTTATACAATGACAGCATGGATTAAAATATATGAATTTTTAAATATTAAATCAAAAGTTTTACCAAAAACGTAGTATCCAGTAGCAGGGTCGCTTATTATAGCAATTGAATGGTAAAAGAATAATTAAAATCGATTCAGCGGTTACCCCGTGATTGAACGATAAAATCCAAGAGAACCCTTTTATATAATAAAAAAAAAAAAAAAAAATATAGAATCAGCTGAAATTGAAAACTCATCAATATTTACGACTTTGAGTCGTAGTTTGTGGATGAGATTGCCTTATTACTTGAATTGAATTGAATTGAATTGATTGCCCCTTCGCTAACACCAATCTACCACCCCATTTCGAACCAAAGCAGACTTGACTGAATAGATATTACACCTAAAAACCTTGGTTCAAAGCTTAAAAAAAAATGATAAGGTTATACATATGTTATACTCTGAAGTACAAATCATACTCCATTATGTGTGTCAAATTTGGTAAATTAAACAATACAATAGAAAGCTTACGTTTTATTATAAAATTGACGTTATTAATGCTATAGAACTTACAAAAAATAATAACTTTATAATTGTGTACAAATAAATGTACTTACTGAAATAATCAGAAATTATGAATAAAATCATAATATATATATCAATCAATACAAGTACAAGTAAGTAACCTGTTCAATAATGCATTATCTACATTAGCGAAGATTGTCAAAAAAATATTCAGTAATAATAGACATATTGGATTACAGGGGGTGCCGAATTAGTCAGGGGCCGGATTACCGGGGGTCCAGTGTAAAAAAAAGATGAACGCTGATTGTTGATTAAAAATTTGATTTGTAGACAGTTCTTCTAATGATACTTTTAATAAACATTCCCTGAAAGTTTGTTGTTCTGTCCAATTTGCCTCATTATCTGGTTCATTACGAACACTTTCCTTATTTAATTTAGTATTGCTAATTGTGGCGTCCGTAATTGAAAATTATTTAACACTGCACCTTTTACGCCATAACTTCTGAACCCTTCAAGAGCACACCTTAATTTCATATCGTTGGAAAGGTATTGAAACGTCAAAAAAAAAAAAACCAAAATAAAGAAACTGAAAAAAATTATAGCGTTTGTTGTTGGCATGGCATTAAGCTTTGAAATTAACAATGGGTCAATTTACAGAAATTTTTTTAAAAGTTTTATATTTGATCCTTAAAAAAGAGGAGATAACTATTCCAATGTTACCTTAGTTAATAAAATGTGATTTAAGATGACTGAACTACGTTGTCTTAAAATGGGCCCTATTTTGGCATTCGAATGGCTGTGGCTCCGCAAAAAAAATTGTTTTGAAACTTTAAACTCCGGAATGGGGTTTTTTAACAACAAAAAAACCTAAAAACAAATTTCAGCCAAATTGCAGATGGTCAGTGCGACTGATAGGTCACCTCAATCTGAAATGGGCGATATATAAAAATCATAAACTATGTATGAGAGCCACCATAAGGAGTGGTCGGAGGAAATAGATCTCCAAGGGAAAAATGTTCATTTTGCAAAATTAATGGGGGTCTGTCAAACTTACTAACCCTCTCCGGCCCTCCCTTAAATACCCCTGTTCAGGTGTAGGAATAAACGCAAAAAATCATATAAGGAAGTACCCATACAAATTTTATGATTTTTATATATTTATTCCCCTACCTACAAAAAAAAAACTGGACAAATGATTTTTATTTTTGAGCGTAAAAAATAAAAATTAAGAAATAACTTTTATTTCTATAATAAATAAAAATTGAGAAACAATTTTTATTCTTGAGCAAAATAATAAAAATTAAAAATAACTCTTATTCTTGAACAGAAAAATAAAAATCAAAAAATAACTATAATTTCTAATTTTTATGGTTGAGCATTGCAATGAGCAATAAAATTAAAATCTAAAAATAATAATTAAACGTCAATCTGGCATTACCATTATAAAGTTTGACATTTGTTAGCATGAATATACTCATAACGTCTTAATGTACAAGTGTTATTTGTTTTGTTTACAGTGAGTTAAGAAAATCAATTTGTTCCAAAAAAGGAAATTTCAAGAGAAGATTTTCGTTGGATTATTTTTCACAACTTTCGACGTGAGTTATCTCAGCAAGAATGTGTCGATGAACTCAGTTCTTTGTATGACGATAAAGCACCATCAAAAACCACAGTATATCGCTGGTATGTGAATTCAATCGTGGTTGTAGTTGGGTTGCCGACGAGTTCCGTGAAGGTCGTCCAAAATCGGTTGTTGTGCCACAAAACATCGATGCAGTACATGAACAAATAACGCAAGATCGTCATGTGACATATCGTGAGATAGAGGCATCATTGCACATTAGTTCCACTTCAAAACATTCGATTTTGCATGTACACTTATCTGTAAAAAAAATTTGCTCTCGTTGGATACCCCATAATTCATCAATCGCTCAAAAAAAGTAAAACAAGTAAAAGTTGTTTGATGTAAGGAAATGATTAAAAAGTTCAATCGTGGTGCTTTAAAAGACGTGTATAAAATCGTGATAGGTTACGAATCATGGATATATGCGTATGAGCCGGAAACAAAACAGCAATCGACCGTGTGGGTATTTCAAGACGAGGCAAATCCAACAAAAGTTGTTCGCCCACGAGGCAAATGGTCGCCTGTTTCTTCCACCGAATGGGTAATGTGGCCACTGTTCCGCTTGAGCAACGTAGGACGGTCAATTCTGAATGGTTCACAACCATTTGTTTGCCGGAAGTCTTCGTAGAAACTCGCAAAACCAACCGCCAGAGACGAATTCTCCATCATGACAATGCGAGCTCTCACATATCTCGTCAAATATGTTCATTTTTGAGCAGTCAAAACGTCGAATTGACGACTCATCCTCCAAACAGTCCTGATGATTTCTTCTTGTTCCCGAATATCAAAGGTAAACTGTGTGGTCAACAATTTACGAGCACCGCAGAAGCTTTCAAAAACCATGTTTTGGATGTGTCTCAAGAGGAATGAAAAAACTGCTATGACAAATGGTTTGAACGAATACAAAAGTGTATTGATCATCAAGGGAATTTAAAAATGTTTGTTATTATTTGCTATGCCCGAAATATAAATAGTACCACTCGTAGGCGGCTGCGTCCACAGCCCAATGACGTCTTTAAGTTTTTTGTTTTATTTTAGTCGTAAAGTCAAAGAATTAACTTTTACTGCCGTGTCTTAAATTTTTTTCGTAAGACTTATATTCAATGAGTAATAATTCCATGCAACGCCGATGTATTTTGGAAAAAAACTTTTTTGAACTCTTTTGGAAACCTGCGCGGTAAAACGTAACATTATTCCTTCAAAAACAAATCTTATGCACCCGATATACTAATTCAATAACTAAAACTATGAGTAGATGTTGCCATATATTTTTGGAGGCACGTTATAAGATACTGCCCTGTAAAACCTCTCTATTTCACAACTCCATTTATATATTTTATTTTTTTTTTTGCATTAGTACTACCACTGAGTAGATTGATTATCATTTCCAATGTATTTGTTTGCTACGTTAATATTATTAGAATTTTTATTCGTTAAAAAAAGAAAAGTCAATTTTGACGGTGGTCACTAAAGTTAGCATTTATTATTCAATAAGTATTTATTTAAACGGTTTTAGCCGCTTCTTCAACCCAATTTTTTAATACAGCAACATTGGCATAAACACCGGGATAGTTTTCGTAGGCACAACCCAAACCCCAAGAAACAACACCAACGAGAACACCATCAGAGACCATTGGGCCGCCGGAATCATTCTGGCAAGCATCTTTTCCAGGTGAAGCTGCACAAATCATTGAAGAATGGATTTCATTACCATAACCATAGAAGGGGTCCCGACATGTTTCACTGTTAATAGCAGTTGTGTTGATATATTGCAAAACAGTTGATATAGAGTTAGC
The DNA here is from genome assembly GCA_943735915.1 of Pherbina coryleti. NCBI lineage: Eukaryota > Metazoa > Arthropoda > Insecta > Diptera > Sciomyzidae > Pherbina > Pherbina coryleti. The sequence goes on along the minus strand of OX030950.1, from coordinate 154,414,017 downwards.
ACCGTATTCCGTCATTCCCCAGCCAGAAATAAAAGCTGCAGCACCATATTTTGGCTCAACAGAGGCCAACGGTATTGGCTGTATAGTGGAGCTAAATTTCAATGGCGACTTCAAACGAATTACACCAATATCATTTATCGTGGTTATAGGATTATATTTTTCGTGATACTTAAAATTGACAACATCCATTAAAACTCCGCCTGTATTCCAGAAGGAAGAGCCAGCACGAATTTTCAATGCATTCATTGAGATGGGATCAAGACAATGAGCAGCGGTTACGATGATATCTTTACTATAAATAGAAGCACCGCAGGAATGACGACCATTGCGTTGCAGGGATACCTGCCATGGAAATTGAGAAATTGTGGTAACATTTCCACCAACAATGCGACCATTTAACGGTGGCTGAAGAGCTGCTCCCAGAGCACAGGCAACAACGCCCAGTAGAACAAACAACTTCAGCATATTGATCGACTATATGTTAACTAAAACAACTACTGGTCATAATCAGAAGTGGGGGACTGTTTTATACCCATTTGAGTATGATAAAACAAACTTTTTGCTGTAAATTAAGTTAACTCATAAGAACTTATGGCGTAACGAAATTTATTTCCTTTTTAAAGCTACTGATTGACTGTAAAGATACGCATGTTTTGGGTCGTCTTTATTTAACAATTTATAACAGTTATGATTTTTTGATAACGTTTCAAACCGATAAGAAAAATGGAAACCTATGGCTGTTAATGTTTTTATGAAATTTTAACTAAAGTTCTTGTCAATAGTGAGAGTTACCAAATGAGCGAAGAAACTGCGGATTTTTTATAAGGTGAAAAATAATAATTGGTTTTTTTGTTGCAAAATATTTGTTGGTCGATTTGAAAAAGACTCTGGACAAAGCTTAGAAAAAGAGTGATGAAAAGTATTTCACTAAACAGACCAGAGATAGGATAAGTAGTGGGACAAAGATAAGGAAAAAATTCAGTCAGGGATTGAAAAAGGGACTGTTCCAAGGAATGGGATAAGGCTTAGATCAATAAATTAAATAATTTAAGAGATTGGGAATATAAGTGGGACAAATATTAGGAAAGGGATTCGAACAAGGATAATGTTTGAAAGTTGGACATTATTCAAAACCAGATTTTGGGCAAAAAAAGGACAAATATAGAAAAAGGGTAAGTATAAGGTCAAGTTTGGGAAAAAATGGAAAGCATAGCAATAGGAATAAGGACAAGTCAATACGCGATTGCATTAAAACATATGTGTGTGTCTACTAAACCGTGCCTCAAAAAAAAAAGTGCGCCGTATACCAGCGAATATGACGCATTTTTGCGAGACAATTACGAAAACATTCACGAGTCATTGACATATTTCTTCATATCTCAGATATAGTAAAATACCCCAAGCTAGTGTTTAATATATAATATCCGAAGTGAAGAATGTTTCATTCTTTTGATGACGTCAGTTTTGAGAAAGGCGTCGTTTCCATTCAATTTGTTCAATTTTGAAACACGTTGTACATTATTAATGTCAAATCTTATGTGTTAAATACAGTTTAATATTGCACCTTAATTATTTCGGAATTTTTTATAGTTTATAGTTTATAATTTATGCACCTTAAGTTTATAGTTTGTGAAGGAAACAATTAGCGTCTGACTTGAAAGTCATTAACTATTTCAGTAAATCTGACTCCTTTGAAAAGTACTCCCTGCACCTGAAAAAGTGCTTTTAATCAATTTGTATCTACATTTTTTTTCTTTAAGTTTTTAAAATTTCATTTTGATGTGCCAAGATATGATTATTCCTAATATCATCGCTTCTACCTTGGAATAGAAGGATCGGAGCAGGTACGGGATGCTTTACCGGAGCCAGCATTGGACGAAAAAACGGATCTGGTGTCATCAGGAGGTACGCCCACATTCGAGTCTCACTTCGAGGACTCACTTTAAAACCTTACAATTATTCATCAGAAGAAGCCCCACATCCGAGCGTCGAAATTCACACAGCAAGGGCAGCAGACACAATCACTCCCTGTTAAGCAAAGAGCAATTTAGTGATTTAAAATACTTTCTCAGAAATCATATGCATTTTTGTAAAAGCACTAATTATTAACATTAATTAGAGATTTAACCGTCGATTAATGAATTTTACAAAATTTTCCATTTTGTTTTATTTTTTAATCTCAAAAATTGCATGTTTCTGGTAATTATTTGCTTAGGACATTTACAATGCTTCGACAAATAAATTGCAGAATTACTTTTGCAATTGTCTTCAGTTCTAAAGTTTTTATAGAGTCGCATGCACAAAATTTTGTGCACATTTTTTCACTAAAAGTGAGCTTGTTACCGCTACTGATGAGATAGATCAATGAATTTTTTTTTTCTAGTTTTGAATAAAGGTAAGGACAATGTATTCTGATAAAAAAAAGTGTCAAGAAAGATCCAGAAAGCTCCAAGTCTTTAATAATGATAAGTATTTTTCTCTCACTAAACAATTCTCATTTATAGATAAAAATTTCTAGAAAATGAAAAGTTTTCTCTATTTTAGATAAACAATTCACTATGCGAAATATTTTCTTCAATAAAAACAAATCCTTTCTCAAAAATAAAAGTCTTTTTCTCTAAAAACGATATATTTTTCTCATATTTCTCTTTTTCATGGAAGCTTTTTACCATTTTTAGGGAATTTTTGGAATCACATTTAGAGAAAAGCATTTGTAGCAAACTCTATGCCATTTTTCTCTAAACATGATGCCTTGTTTATCATATTCCGAGAGACTTTTTTCCGAGTGTGCTACAAAGTAGGAAGACCACTGATTTTCTTCACTTTTGATGGAAAAAAATAATTCTGAACGTATCCTCAAAAGAAAAATAAAAAAAAGGTGTTTACTAATATTGGAAATATTTAAAGTGAAAAAATTTGCACATTGCCATTTTTGGCATGAAAATAATATCAGAAAATCACATAGATGGTTAAAGCATGGAATATTATAATTTTTTCTAGACCGGATTGGATTTTCTCGTTTTGGGGGAATATTCTTTGCATTAAAATGCACTAGATGCAATTAAAAACTCAAAACCTGTTTTCAAAAACGAACTTCAAAGAGTTCGGGCTTCCGTGTTCACGTGAAGTTACTGCTTTTGACCATAGCAATCCAGTTCTCTACGATACGAGTATACTGATGTTTTTCCACTTTCTCGAATTGTTCATGATCTGCATCTCTACCCGTAATCAAGTGCTCTTTTAGAAAAAATCCGATGATCCGCTTATATCAGCCATTGGGTTTAATATTTTCCCATTCTCAACAGCCGGATGTCTCAGCTAATGTTTAGTTAAATTAGGTATTTCTGCAAAACCTAGCTATCTTTATTATATATACTTGTTCTCTTGTGAAAACCAGTTTCTTACCATTTACCATTATTAATTGTCATTTAAGTTAATTTACAACATTAAAAGAAATATCACATTTGCTATCAAATAAAATGAAGAAAGGAAAGTACTTGAATTATTTTGTTTGCAAAAAATTAAATGCTTACCATTTGTAATTCTTGGCAAATACGCGTGCAAGCTTAAGATATTACCAATTTTTACTGTTACAATTGATAAGTTGTAAAGATTGCACAGCGTTGTGGGTATAAATATTGAACCAATGCATATTGCAACACCAAAAGCAGTTGTACTCCCATCAACACCATGTTGAAGTTTTTGATCTTAGTTTCGGCCTTTGCCTGCGCTTTAAGTGCTTCGATTCCTGATGGCTTGGTACCACAATTAGATGGACGCATTGTTGGTGGCTCGGCTGCTACCATCAGCCAGTTTCCCTGGCAGATTTCGCTCCAACGCGGTGGTTCCCACTCCTGCGGTGGTTCCATCTACAGCAACAACATTATCGTAACAGCCGCTCATTGTCTACAATCTGTCTCAGCCAGCACTTTGAGAATTCGTGCCGGCTCTACCAACTGGAACACTGGCGGTGTAACCATCTCTGTTGCTGCATTCAAAAATCATGAAGGCTATAATCCCAATACCATGGTTAATGATATTGCTGTTGTTCGTTTGAAATCGTCCTTGACCTACAGTGGCAGCATTCAAAAGATTCCTTTGGCCACGAATGCACCAGCTAATAATGCCGCAGCTGTTGTTTCCGGCTGGGGTACTACTAAATTTGGATCTTCTTCCATTCCATCTGGTCTTCAATCTGTGAACGTTAATATTGTGGCTCGCTCCACGTGCTCCTCAAACGCCTATGGCTATGGAAGTGAAGTTGGCTCAACTATGATCTGCGCTGCTGCTACCGGCAAGGATGCTTGCCAAGGTGATTCTGGTGGCCCATTGGTGTCTGGTGGTGTACTGGTTGGTGTGGTTTCTTGGGGATATGGTTGCGCCTGGTCTAACTACCCTGGTGTCTATGCTGATGTCGCTGCTTTGAAATCCTGGGTAGTCAGTGCTGCTTCCAAAGTCTAAGATGTACAACATCAATCTTAAATGAGCGTGCAATAAAATTTTGTTGTCGTTGAAAAGCAAAAGGAGACAATTTATTTTTTTTTATTTATAACGAATATCAGACGATCCACGGTTCCACTCTAATAGAAAAAACAAAATACTCCAGTACTCTCGCAACTGAAAAGCCTCTCCCGCTATGAGGTGAAACTGTCAGAATAAATGGTGTTATAAACAAGGTGGATGCGAAATTTCTTCATCTCTCAAAGAAGCGAACACTTGAGCTGTCAAACCATAAGAAAACATCTTTTCTGTCTCATTCACCCATTCATAAACTTGAGAGATGTAGCAAAAAGATTTCTGATAACTTTTACATTGTTTTTTAAGCCATGTCAAAATGAGCCTACCTTGTAATTGTATAATGATTTGACCCTTTTCTGCGGTTTGTCTATTTTTTCTCTGTTTGTCAACATTTTTTGACAAACGTAGGAAAATGTTTCACTCTTAATTTTTTAATAACTCCATGGATTGATTTTTTAATTTTTGAGAGAAACTTATTCTGTTGAAAAGAGAGAATTCGACTGACATGACGAAAAAAAATGAAAATACTGAAGTGCAGAGGCATGTAAGTAAGGCCTATATTACACAGTGTTCGTTTACTCGGCGTGCAATCGATTTTGTTGTTGCTTTCAACGTGAAACCGTCAAAAACCATTGAGAGTGTGAGAGGATGAACATTTGGAACAGCGGGCAAAATATTCTTGTACGGTGTCGATACAGCGTACATCGTGCTAAACAGTATTGCTGGATTGTGAAATTAAAGACATGGGCGTTTAACCCTCTGCAGCTAGCGTCGTAGTCTGACAGACACCGAAAATCAAAACTTCGTGTGTACAAACGTGAAATTCGAAGATAAAAAATTCGTTTTTATATCTAAAAAAAAGTATTTTATTTCAAATTTTATTCTTATGTTTGCCTAATAATTATTCGCTGTTATATGGAATAAGGTCAAGAGAGTTACAGTCAGAAACTTCATCATAAAAAATCAGTTTAAAAGTGAGGTCTGCTAGACCCCACGTCAGGAATATTGTTAAATTTAGAGCACGTCAGTTGCAGAGGGTTAAGTAGCTAAAAAGTAAATTTTTTAAGAAACTTTTGTACTAAAACAGTATGAGAAAATAGTTGTAGGAAACCAGTGTAGGAGAAAAAGTAATGGAACTGAATGAAATGTCAAAATCTGTCCGCCGTTCTTTTTCTGCCGTGTAACATACCAGCGTGCAAAATGTGGAAGAGAGTAAAAAAGATTCATTGCACTCCGGGCAAGGGGACACCGCTTAAGTTTTTAACGTATGTACTTACCGTAAAGCAAGATGAGAAAAGGAAGGCAGGTGATTACCAGGGATGTTTGTGAACTAGGTTTTGTGGTTTTTATGTTGTTCTTTTATTTCTATCTACCTATTGAATAAATGAGAGGTCATTAAATTCACTTCTTAAAATATCTTATCATTCAATTTCAATACGAATAGAGTGTATAAAAATAAAGATAGTGTCAGACTGGACCCCATCTAAAAGATTAATTTCAAAATATATAATAGAATTGATGGCTTTATGAAAATGTTATTTCCAAAATATTTGTAATTTTGAAGGAATAATGTTTCCTCATTCTCATAATGAGAATCATAATGAGAATGCAGAAAAAAATTTTAAAATGGATAAGTCAGTGACTCTTTGAATTCCCCAAGTTGTAAATTTAAATGCAACATTGGTGCTGTCCATGATACAATTATACAAAGTAGGAGTGACAGCTGGCTTTTTTCTCATCAGTATCTTGTACCGACTGTCATTTGCCTGTATATTTTGCTTTCTATTTTCTTTTCTACTTCTTTCGTTCTCTAATTTATACTATTTTTGACAGTTGAATATAAAACTGTCACTCCTACCTTGTATAATTGTATCATGGTGCTGTCAACTATCATCTGTTAATAGACAATAATTAACAAGGTAGACGGAGGGCTGCTTGTACTCTCTTTTTGTCAACCATAGCTGTCTAAATAGCGAAAAAAAGCAACAGACACAAAAAAATTGTAGTAACTAGGATTTGAGAGTTCTGAGTTCACGCTATCTCCCTTGTATATACCTTCTTTATTCTACCATGTTAATAGATTTAATAGACTTTAACCATGGTAGAATAAAAAATTCAGTCTCGCGGATCCTCTCTCGCTCTGAGTCGAAACTGTTAAAATCAATACGATTGTGTGCTTCTTTTTGCTGTTGTTGGTAGTTATGTTTTTTTGACAATTCCGAATATTGGCTCTCAACCGCGAGTCTGTCTACCTTGTTTATTCTACCATGACTTTAACTGTCAAAGTTTGAGCAAACTGCGTTATTTTGTCTATGTTATGAATGCACTGTTAAAGCAATGTTAAAAATTGCATAGAATACAATTTTTTTTAAATAATCCTTAGGAAAAGAACGAATTTGCTAAGAAGTATGCTGACAAGACTGCCCCAATAGAAGAAAAGTGTTTTTTAATGACTTATGAAAGTTTAATTTAAATGGTTCCAATGATTTCACCTTTCTTAATAACCCAAAGTCACAGCTAAGCATTGAGGAGGAAATGTTATGGTTTGGGGATGTTTTGTGTTGTGAAAACTATTGAAATAGATTGAAAAATTTAAATAAATTGCCAAAAATTTGTATCATTACCCATAATTATTGTGAAGAGGGCTTTTTGTGTATAAGAAAGTTATAAGACTTTTGATAAGATCTTGCCATCATTTTAAAACATTTCGCCATTCAACCGAAATGGTAGTAAAAACGACGTATGCATTTTAATCATTTGCCGCCTTAGATGATAACATATCATTATTTCTATCTTCTTTAAATGTTATTGCATTTTTATTAAGCAAAATATATGTATATATAAATATATATTAGGGTGGGTCAATTGTTTTTGTCAAAAGGCCTATAGCAAAAACGTAATCTATGAAGAATTTTAAGAAAACTTTTTCAAGAAACTATGGGTGTAAAATCAAAACCGCTGAGAGATATAAAAAATCAGATTTGAAAAATTTTGATGGAATAAAAATTGGAGTTATATGCAAAAAAACACCACATTTGTCATTTATGTTTGGCTTATTTCTGCTTCATTTTTTAGGCCAAATTTTAGAAACTATGTTTTTTTTAAATAACCCAAAAATTTAAGTTGGTAATGTTATTGAACAATCAGTACAAACACGTTTTTTTTAAATTCATGTTTTATTTATTTTTTTTTTTTTTAATTCAAACACTGAAAAAGGTCCGTTTTTTTAGGTCTTTTTTACGATGTGTGTTTTTCGATGTGTTTGGGTACGACTTTCTAGAGTCATTCCAATTACATCTACTCGGTTCTTCTCAATTACGCGTCGTGAAACATGCGTTAGTAACTGCACATATCGCCTGATTTCCTGAATGTGCGGTGGAATTCCTGTATCTGGCAGAGGTATTTCTTCAGAATTTATTTGTTCCAAGAAGTGCTCGTGTGAGATGCTTGTACGAAATGGAGGTAAAGGTAATATGTTGTTATTATCTAAGTCGACTAAATTCATATTATCTGTGCAATCGAAATTAATTGGATGCTTCTCATAAGTTCTGAGTTTAGTTAAGTCATATAATTGTTTACTAACTGAACATCTAAAACAGACATGAGCTTTCAGCAGCACAATTGGCGTAGTTGTTCCAGCTAAAAATTTGTTTTATTTTATCAAATTTGTGTTTGCACATTTGTAAAAAAACCAACACATTCAAAAAACGACAACAACAAAACCGACGTTCACCAAATTTTTAACTCGCTTTAACAACATTAAATTACATGCAAAGGCAACAAAAACAAAGCCTCACGCGACGAGGCTTAGCATGATATGATTGTCCCGTTACTTGTTTAACACAAAAACACACATGATTTTTTTTTGTTTTACACATAAATTTTGTTACATGTAGAAATAGAAATTCAGTCTTGACGGAGTGCTTTGAGAATTTTTTTTTTTTTGCAACGATGAGCAAAAGCAAAAGCAAGTTAAAAAAAAATCATTGGCCCACCCATGGTTGAATAAATAAGGTTGTCTCGGGCTTGATCGTACTCTCTTCTCAGTACCCATAATTGTCAAAATCAATGAAAAGCAACAACAACTTCATCGGCTTTTCATCTTATCAATTTTCGCTTTCAGATTTTGTATGAGCTGTCAACTTCGATTTGACATTTATAGGAACTCGCTCTCACCCATGCGGCAACCTTATTTATTCAGCCATAGACCCAACAATTTATTTTCCTGCTCATGACCAGCTTTGGGCACGGAGCAATCTTCGGAGTCAGCTGAGAGCAGTTGAGAGCAAAGGCAATACAAAAGCCAAACACAGAAACAACACAAAAGCTTTAAATGTAGTGGTGCCCACACCCACTGATGACTGATTTAAAACCCAGTAAAAAAGTGGATCATCCTATGAGCGATCCGGGAGTGCTCTCTGAGGAGCTGTGGATTGCTCCCTATTGATCCAAGCTGAGTGCATTTTGTGCTCTCTTTTAGCATTGCATGTCCTAGGAAGGCGAGCGCTCCTTATAACATTCCAGAGGAGCGGATAAGGAGCGATCAATATATGATCCATTGCGATATGCAATGGAGCGCTCCCTATAACATCCCAAAGGAGCGGATAAGGAGCGATCAATGTATGATCCATTGCGATGTGCAATGGAGCGCTCCATATGACATCCGAAAGGAGCGGATAAGGAGCGATCAATGTGTGATCCATTGTCTTATGTAATGGAGCACTCAATTCCTGAACCATGACGATATTTAGTGGAGTATTTTTTTAATATAATAATAAAAATAAGTTAAATTTTATTTTAAGAAAAATATAAATATTAATAATTTCTAAATTTTTAAAAGATAAAGATCAAATTGAATTCAATAAATAATATAAAAAACTTAATAAATATATTTTTTTGTCTTAATTCTATATGTTTGCCGATAACAAGAAGGAAAGTTCGCCTTCCTAAAGGCGTATTTGATGGCCTTCTCATATCCTGAATGATTTTTTAAAATTTTCCTTTAATGCTTCTGGAATATAATTATTATAAGTTGATAAATAAATTACATTATATTACTAAAATTACCAAACAAATAAAAAGTTGGATTTTCAATCTTCGATCGGCTCTCTCCGATCACTTATCTCTTCTGCAATATCACAAGTTTAATTTTTTTCAGCCGTGTCACTGACTGAATTTTCTAATAAAGTTTCTTCACTTATATTTTCTATTTAATTTTTTATAAGGCCTCTTGTTTTTAATTCATACTGTATATATATATGTATATATATATATATATTTTTTTTTTTTTTGCACAAGCCTACAATTTTTAAGATAATTTTTTTAAATCACATTTAATCGCTACCGCTGTCAAAATACTATTAGGTCGTTGGCACGCGTCTTCGCATTTTTTTTCTTTTTTGTAATTTTGCATTTGAAATATTTTCTGCCCAAATTAACCGTTACAATTGCTTTTGCATTTACCATTTTGTTCGTCAATTAGTGCTTTTATAATACATTGAGCAAACACATTTTGATCCTAATAGATCAATAAAGGAGCTTTTGAAATGTTTTTTTATAACAAAAAGTGAGAGGATATTTTTAAAATATTCTTCCCTCACTTAGTTTTCTTATTTTTGCATTATTTGCTCGCCTATTGCTCCAAGAAAACAGTCAGGGAGCTCTACCGCAAAGTGCTCGCTTTTTGCTCCCATAAAACAACAAGAGAGCGCTCCCTTGTTGATCCTCATGGGAGCGATCCTATATTTTTTTACTGGGAAGGTGCTTTGCTGAAACCTATACAAAGCACACTAACAACTTTTCGCTCTCACATGAGCAGCAGCGCTCTCATACGCAATATAGAATTAATTGACTGACAAAATAGAATTTGTGGAAATTTTACAGTTTCTCGCCGACATTATTATTATTCATTTTTCTTTAAACTTTTTCTTTTTTTTAGCATTTTCCGTATTCCCGCATTTATAGAATTCTAAAAAGAGCTAAAAACAATAATAATTTTTTTGTAGCAGAAGTCACAGTCTATTCAATCTTGACTAGCGCAATTTATTATATAGGTTTTGTAATATTTTGTATTTTTTATAGATTTATTCGGTTCAACTTCTCGCGAAGCAAGCACGCTTATTAAAGGAGTAATTTGGAAGGAGTATTAATGACTATAAGAGCCCGAACAGAATCAAAGCGATTGGCGATCAGCGAACCTCTCTTCTCGCCAATCGCTCAGAACACGTCCAGAATGAAAGCGATTAACGATTGGAGAACTATTCAGACTGAATTTTCAGAATTTTTTGTTTTGTGTATGCATAATTGACATGAAGAAAACAGAAATACAGACAACAAATGTCAGAAGATAATAAAACTTAAGAAAATAGCACTGAACGTACCACATCATTAGGAAAAATACGGCAACACTTATCATGTTTGACACCACTCAAAGAGAGGATCACCAGGTCGCCAGAGAAAAAAATATAATAGATTCTAACCTGGCGATTGTTCGTCGCGATCGAAGACCAGCGATTTGATTTCGGACATGTTCATACGTTTTCATGCATTCTATTGCTTGAAAATATCGCCAATCGCTAATCGTTTTGATTCTGTTCATGCTCCTTAACTTCTGCTCACAAATTATGAGAGGATTGTCATCTCAGCCTCTAATCAGAAGCATTTTCTTAGACTTTTAAGAGATTAAACTCTCAAGACATCGATAAATTAATTCGCAAAAGCTTTTCAGAAAGCTAGAAATACAAGTAAGCTCATAAAAATGTGAAACTTGCGTTCACAAGGACTAAGAGCCTGAACAGAATCAAAAATCGTTGCGGCCGCCGATCTTTGTTATTGGAAAATACATGCAAAATGTAGAAAAAATCGCAGCAAAATCGCGTTTTTCGTATCGCACAATTAGAATCTATTCTATTTCTTCTCTTGCGACGATTCTCTCTCTAAATGCCATTAGTGTTGCCATATTTTTGATAGAAATGTGATATGTTCAAAGACATTTCCTTAGTTTTTATTATGTCTTGACACATAAAGATGGTGTGTTGAATTCACACAATTGAAGAGACCAATACATTGAAATGAAATAGAAAAAATAAATAAAAAATACTAAATAAAACCAGCTTTGACCAGAGAGGGTCGTCGGTCGCAACGATTTTTGATTCTGTTTAGGCTCTAATGTGGTATCAACTAGAGACAAAAATACTTTCGCTCAAAAGTTTGCAAAGGCTTCGCGTCTCAGCTGCGCATTAGAAGCTTATATAGAGAGGCTTATATAGTCTTATATACTATGATGACTTCGATAAGTTTATCAATTATTTATAGAATTAATTTATAAATTACTTTGCAAGAGCTTCTCGGGTAGCAAGCAAAATAAACTCGCTCACAAAAATGTGAAACTTGCGTTAGTATTTTTTTTTTCGAACGTTAGAACTTCTTTAAAAACCAAACCTAATGTCCACTGGGAAAATAGTGTTTCCATGGGATAGCAAAATCCCACATCAAGATCAAAATCTCACATTTATTAGGTGCACCCTAATAAATTAAAAACCAAAGTTAAAAAAAAAAAAATCAACTTTATCAAAAACCATAAATTTGCTTTAAAAGCTTTATCTTTTGTAGTTGTGCGCTAGTCATTTGAACAACATGCTTCGCTTGATAGCTTGTTTAACTCTCTTCAGCTTGTCGGCCTTAGACAGCGCAATTTCTATAAATAACGGTCGCGATGGACGCATAGTAAACGGCGTGGATACCTCAATTGAGGCTCATCCATATCAGGTTTCATTGCAGGATGCATCGGGCAAACATTTCTGCGGTGGCAGCATCTACAAAGAGGATATCATCATAACTGCTGCTCATTGCATAGATGGCTACTTCTTTGATCCCACAGAAATGAAGGTGCGTCTGGGTTCAACCAATTGCACAACTGGTGGTGAACTTGCTGATGTTGTTGATATACGCGTTCATGAGCGTTACAATTCACATTCATATGAAAACGATGTTGGTCTTATCAAATTGGCCAAGCCAGTGAGTCAATCCAATAAAGTGCGCTATATACGCGTGGCCAACGAAACACCGAGGACAGGTGCTGCAGCTATTGTTACTGGTTGGGGTGCCAAGTGTTTTGGCTGCACCCCAATAACAGAAATTTTGCAAAGAATTGACATCACAATCATCGATTGGCAGTTATGTGCCTCGAACAAATACAAACACAAAATAGCTATAAAATCGAAAATGGTTTGTGCCACCGCTGAGAACAAAGATGCTTGCCAAAATGATTCCGGTGGCCCATTAGTCTCCGATGGACAACTGGTTGGCGTTGTCTCATTTGGCAACAAAGGTTGTGGTGATTCTGATTATCCAGGCGTTTACACCGATCTGTCAAAGCTGCGCGATTGGATTGATCACAATGTTGCTGAGTTGAAAGCTGTGTAAGGAGAGATAAGAGTAGATTATACTTATATTATTGATAAATCCAGATTTTTTGTTATTTGTATGTTTTGTGAAATATTTTATACGTATGAAATAAATTACTTTTCCATGAATACATATAATAGATTAAAAGCTAGATTTTGTGATTTTTTTAACGATTTTATCATTTACACAGAACTGTATTGTTGACGCACTATGTGGAACACAATGTGACGCACTATGATGACGTACTATGTGTGTGTGATTTATTGCCTCAACTCCTTTATGATCTTATTCCTTTATGCACATCAGAACTTCTTTCGGTACAACTGCCGGAAGTTTATATATCCTAAGTGTAGGATATATAAACTTAGACTCCTCCAGTAATGTTCGGATTTTTTCATATGTTCGTTTGAATCAAAAGATTAGGTAAAACAAATTGATATTGCGTCAGTTGCATATACCACGAGGGTGGAGGTACAAAAGGAAATAATATTTTTGTATTTCTAGGTAAAAGCAAGAGCAAAAGCAAAAGCAAAAGCAAAAGCAAAAGCAAAGGAAAAGGAAAAGGAAAAGGAAAAGGAAAAGGAAAAGGAAAAGGAAAAGGAAAAGGAAAAGGAAAAGGAAAAGGAAAAGCAATTCAAAAGTTAAAACAAACGCAAAAGCAATAACTAAAGCAAAAGCAAAATCAAACAAAACCAAAAGCAAGGCCAAATCGACATCAAAACCAAAAACAAAATCAAAATCAAATGCAAGATGAAAAGCAATAGCAAAAGCTAAAGTAAAAGTAAAATCAAAAAGATACAGTAGTTTCGACTATGTCGTAACACAAGACGTAATTATTCAATTCGCTTTTGATGACATCTTTTTTAAAAATATTTATTCCATACACCTGAGGATATGACCTTTAAGAGAGTGCCGGAGAGGGTTAATATGTATCACCAACCCCCATTACTTTTGCAAAAGGAACATTTTTGCCTTTGACACCTATTCCCTCCGACCACTCCTTAGGGGCGCACCCATACAAATTTTATGCTTTTGTCGATAAAACAGGAAACTGTCCATAAATAGGTAGAAAACTTAAACAAGCAAACAAAATTTGTTCAATGCTATCAAGTTCAACAACCCATGTGTCAAAATTTCACTGTCGATAATATGCCCGGATATTTAATTGGCTGCGCTTGACATTTCAATAACAGATTCTGTTAAAAAAGCATGCCCCTCAAAATTACTCAGTATTACTGGGCTACGCGAGTCTGTTAAAAACAACATGCCCCCAAAAGTATGCTTTTTTTAATTATAAGATTTATGTCTTCACGCTAGATGGCGCTGTCTTCGCCGTCGAAAAAACCGGAATCCGTCGATAATAGGTAGCAAGTTTAAGCAAACAAAAACATCAAATGTTGGCTTTATATTTCATGTAATTGTGTAAAATTGATATAAGTTAGACAGTTCTAACATGAATTTTTGTCGCATTGAGGATCAAGCAGACCAACAAGTGCTAAGATCAACATTGTACGATTAGTACTTTAGGCCCACCAAAGGCTCAAAAAGTAATGTAAATACCGACACCTGATCACTATCAACCACCCTACTTACCTCCGAGAACGACGTATTCTACGTCAAAACCATAATCAAGTGCCTTCTGAGACGTGTGCGCACAACATAATCACAAAATTCCAAGGGAGTAAAAGATGTGAAAACCCCAAATCACCCCGAACGTTCGACCGAAAATATCGACGCAATAAAGTAAATTGTCGAAAACGTCCCAGCATCTCAATTCGTCACTGTGCTCAAGAACCCATCCGCTGGAGTGGCGGTGTCATTGGGACATATTTTTTCGAAAATGATGTTTTTGCGACCGTTTCAGTGAATGGATTAGGGATGTTACGGAGGTGAGTTTACCGGAACCGGATACGGAACCAGAGTCGAAACCAGAGTTTAAAATTTGGTTTATCGGAGCCGGAGTCAGAACCGTAGCCGAAGTCGGAGTAAAAGAAAGATGTGTTCGATTCCTCGAAACAGATCGAAAAGGAAAACGGAAAAAAAATAAACAAAAATAAGCAAGCATTAACTTTGAAGAACAGTGTTGCCAGAGAGTTTATAATTAATCAAAATTATTTAACGAAGAACTGCGCTCGTGTGTGGGAAACGTCAAATCGTATTAAATCGATCGAATCGCTGCATTTCGATCTTCATTCTAACTTCGATTCAAAATTATCGGAGTCGGAGGTGTAAAATCAATCGGAAGTTTTAAACTTTCGGAACCGAATTCGAAGCTCCGTTACGTCCCTAGAATGGATTGCGTTACGGACTGTTTTTGGCGTGAAATTTATGTTACGGACGTGGACAACATTTATTTTCGTCAGGACGGTGCCACATACCATACGGCTGGTGAAACAATGGCTCTACTTCTTTGGGCTACGCCAATGCTCCACCAAATATACAAGCACTTAAAAGCAATCATGCTGATTATGTAATCCGACGATTAAGTTTTCTATTCGATCCCCATTTGACTCACTATTTCTATTTTGCTCTATTATTGAATCCGACGAATGAACAGCTTTATCGTTGCCATATTAATTGCTGTTAGCTGTCAAATTGTTAAGTAAATTTGATACAAATCAAATTGATAGTTATTCGAAATGGATTATTCGAATGGATAGTAATCGAAGATCTATAAGTGGATCTATAATCTATAATACGTCATTTTGATGTATTTTAAGCTCAAATGACGATTGAAGTATTTTGAGGCATATTTGACGTATTTAATAGACAATAGTTTTCATTATATCAATAAGTTTGAAAGGTAGAATGTGAACATTGATATATGATAAGGAACACTCCTTGCATAGTATACATGCAACACTGCCTACAAAAGTGATAATCCCAGCGGGCTTTGGAGTGCTCTTTAAGGGCTTTACGAGCGCTCCTTTTGCAATACGAAGCACTCCGTCTATATTTGTAATTTTAACATAACATGTCATTGGAAGGGAGCACTACTACTCAATTCGTGCCTCAAACTACAGTGAAAGTATAGCACTCAATACTGTGCTCCGTTTGTGCTCCGAACTGCAGCGTAAGTATAGCACTTGTTCGTTCTATTTATTTTTATTTTGTTTTTCTTCTTTAGTGCTCCGAAGCTTCTCCTAAGCATAGAGAAGCAGGAGCAGCTGTACTTCTTCTTCTTCTTTTCCTCGCTTCACATAAAAAAAGCTCAAAAAAGAGTGCTCTTTGAGCGCAGCTTACAGCCAAATAAAACAAATGGAGCGCTATTTTCAGCTTCAATATTTAACTGACGTTTTTTTTATTGAAATGATGTATTTTAAATCTGAAAATGACGATTTTGAATCAAAGTTTTCTGGCAACACTAATGGCACAACCCCCCATATCTTAAGTACTTTCAGAGGCTCTAACCATATTGGAAAAACATCTATGCACAGAGAGAATAAATCTGAAAATGCCAGAAAGTGAGAAGAGATAGGCGAAACGAGGATTACGGGCATTGTAATGTGTGTATACGGTACTCACTTAAAAATTTTAAGGCCAGCTGGTGGAAACGCACCATCTCATTTATAACAGAAAATGCTTTTACAATCTTAACGCAATGATTGTAAATAAATTAATTTTTATCATATAAAATCAATCGATAAAATATATTCTAAGCACCAAATAAAATATGTCAACGTAAGGTAAGGTATTTTTCATCTTATTTTCAAAATTTGTATGATAATGAAGAAAAGAGTACACGACTACTTAGCACATATAACGTTCAATATATAAATTGTTTGCTTCATTATCAAATATACTCTTAAAGGAGGCTATGGGTACCCATTGTTTCCGTGGCCTATAACACCCTTTAGGAACGAGGGAGTTAATACTCCAAAAAGCCGATTTTATAGGAGTCATAGCGCAGGGCGTAGTATAGTAGAGCGAACCATAGGCATTTGATAAAAATTTGTCTAGATGTCTTCTCTCTGCTCGTCAACTATAGCACGCTCCGCAGAAGACTGTTAAAATTATTAACATTTTAGCGGCAATTCACAACATTCGCATACACTTCAATATATATAAAGACCATTATGACGTTATAAATGAAGAAGATGAATCTTTTGACGAAGTAGGTGAATCCATGCAAACTCTAAGATATAAAAATGAAGCAAATGAAATTCGCAATGAAGTTTTGGAAAGTTTTTTGCGAAGTAAAGTACTTATTTAGTTTACTTTATTAGTACTGTGGCGGCCGTGGCGTACTGGGTAGAGTGTGTGACCCACACGCCAGAGAACCCAGGTTCAATTCCATCTGACACAGAAAATTTTTTCAATTGAATTAATTTTTCTGTTCGGCCGTCACCTCTTTGCAGACAATGGCAAACCTCAGAGAGTAAATAAATGCCATGTTAAGCTTCTTGAGAACATGCACATAAGCCGTCCGGAGTCGGAATAAAACTAGTAGGTCCAGTTAACGATCAATTGTCTTCAAACATTTAATAACACGCACAACACAATTTGATCATAAGAAGCTCGGTCAAAGTCCTTTCAAGGGCTGAAATTGCCAGTTTATTTTTTATTTTATTTATTTATAAAGTACTTATTTATTACATATTTGTTGTAGTTGTAGCATGGAAAGTGCTTAAAAATTGTAATAATCACAAATTTATATTGTTTTTTGAATTTGTAGCAGTTTCTCCTTCACTTTCACCTTTTGCAAAGCAAATGCTTCAAAGGCAATATTGTGTCTCTTTGTTTCATCGACAAGTGACTAAAGAACTTTGTTGGCCTTTACAAGGTCGTTTAGTTCATGCTTTGGAAAGTCAGTTAGGATATTTTGTAGTTCAAAGAAAAACAATTTCTTATGAAATATGTCGTTTATAAAAAGTAAACGAAGCATTATCTAGGAAAATTTATAAGAATTCATAAATTTGCTTAATTCATTGAACATATTTCAACTAAAAGTTAATCATCAAATTTCTACTATTTTTTGATTTATGACTTTAAATAGCAAATTAATGGCATTTACTTAAAGTGTTATCAGTGCTAATCAGTTAATTGTAAATTTTTAAAACTAGTCGAAAGGTACAAAACTTGCCTCTAGTTTAACTATTTGCTCAGATATTAAAAATCAGTCGTCGTAGCTAAACCGCGCCATAGTGAACGTACAATATGTGGAAAATTGTTCTACTTCCGCTAGTGTTAGTAGCGCTTACGCGTGCATCTCCATTACCATCTGCATCGGCACTTTCACTGCTTACTGCAAATCCACCAGGCGGCCGAATTGTTGGCGGTCAGGTGACAACCATAGCTCATTATCCGCATCAAATAGCCATTCGGCGCAGAACCTGCTTAGGTTGTGAGTACAAGCACTCATGCGGTGGTACCATCTACAGTGCACGCATCATTGTCACCGCTGCGCACTGTGTTTATGGCCGAGATGTTAATGACTTGATGATTGTTGCCGGCACCAACTATCGACGTGGTTCCGATGGTGTTCTTATGCGTGTCAAAGAAATTGTTATACATGAAAAGTTCGTGCCTGCAACCTTTGACAACGATATCGCCATTATGATATTGCCATTTGATTTACCCATTAATAATGTGACCATAAAGCCAATTCCACTAGCAACGGTTCAACCTGCTATTGGCACCAAAGCTATAGTCACCGGTTGGGGCGCTACAGTGGAGGGAGGCGGCGGTTCAGATGTCTTGATGGAGGTTGCTGTGCCTATCGTAGGAATTGAACAGTGCAGAAAGTATTACGGAAGCGAAAGTGCCATCACGGATAACATGTTGTGCGCTGGAGTTCGAGAAGGTGGTATAGATGCATGCCAGGGTGATTCTGGCGGTCCTCTAGTCATCAATTCGCAACTAGCTGGCGTCGTGTCTTGGGGTGACGGCTGCGCTCAACCAGGCTTACCGGGCATTTATGCTGATGTTGCGTATCTATACGATTGGCTTGAGTCAAACATCAATGCCAAGGAATCGCATATTGATTTTCTGTAAGCATCTGATGTACATAGATATGTCGAATTGATAAATCTTTTGAAATTGAAAAAATTAAATTTATCAAATCTTACTTGTTTCGTGTTTTATTTCAAAATAGTTGATTTTAAAGGCATTTAAATAGTCTACAGTTGGATGACGAATACTTTTGGCTTTAAGGGTGCTAAATTTGATTAAATATTAATATGAACAACTACATTTGTTTAAAAAAAATTCGTAAAATATTATTCACATATCTTTCAGAAGCGAAAAAAAAACCAAATTTTTCAAAATATTTTTATGAACTCTTCTATTGGAAAATAATTTAAAAGTTTTTTTATATATTAATAATATTATTATAATAATAGTAATAATAATAATGGTCATATTATTTTTTTTTTAATTTTTTAGTTTTTAGTATTTTCAAATTTTTAGAGGGCGTTAAAATTCAGAGAGTCGCATATCCGACAGTTTCTCCAAAGTCTGATATGATAACATTCAAACGGCATCTAAAGATTTTTTTTGCTTGAACCAAGGATTTCAGGTGGAATACCTCTTCAGTCAATTCTGTCTTGGTTCGAAATGGGGTGATAGATTAGTGGGAAGAAAAGGGCAATCAAGTGAAACATTTGTAGGATGTTCTAAGCGTGGTGGAAAGCCAAAGAAACATGTGAATTTGAATCTGAGGCAAGTGTTATTCCTTCTTTACCTCAGTCAATTCAGGTTATAAGGCAAACTCACCCACAAACTTCTCTACCATCAACTACAACTTCAAGTCGTAAATATTGATGAATTTTCAGTTTCGGTTGATTAGAAATGAGGATAGAAAATTCAGAAAGGTTAAAAGCTAGGACCATGTTCTGGCCGGGAATCGAACCCGGGACCTCTGGGGTAGCAGTCGAGCACGCTACCTACTCGACTACCGAAGTCACCTTATTTTGGTTTTTAATTGCTCAAGAGTTTGAGGCTTAGCCCCGCAAAATAAAGTCCAGTCCCTTCAAATCTGTTACAACAAAGCCCTAACAAAGCCCTTGGTGCTGTTGTGTGGCTTGTCGCCCCATCTTGTTGAGACCACATTTAGTCCATATTCGTGTCCTTAATCTTAGGCAAAAAAAAAATCGGTTAACATACGGCCATTGCGCTCAGGATTGAAAATAGAAAGAAATACGGACCAATAACACCACCAAACCATAATGCATACCAGACAGTCACTTTTTGCGGATGCAATGGCTTCTCCACAATCGCTGGGAGTTTTCAGAGCGTCATATATGGCAATTTTGCTCATACACATATCCACTTAGCACGAAATGAGCCTCATTGCTGAAGAAAATTCACTTGAAACTAGTAAGAAATGATCTTCGACTGGGCCGAAGTTAAAATACCCCCACGTCCGAACCGAAGTATATTCAAAGTCTTAAGCAGTCAATAAAATGTTTATTTGTAAAAACATTTTCGTCATATTTTTAACAGAAAATATTCGCTTTTGTTTTTTGACATAACACTTTGTATGGGAGGTGGGTGTGGTTTTCACTCGATTTGGTTGAATTTCATACACAGAGTACACGTTATATATCAAAGTTCATATGCAAAATTTCAAGACCATATATTAATTTTTGTGGAATTCTAAGAGATTTTACCGTTTTGATAAAGGCACTTTGTATGGGAGGTAGGCGTGGTTTTCATCCGATTTGACTCATTTACGAACTTGACCTTCATTTTTAAACAAAAGCTTAAATATTGAATTTCGTGATGATAGCTTTCAAATTACGGCTGTAATCGTGATCACAGACAGACGGACAGACGGACAGACAGACGGACATGGCTAGATCAACTCGGGTGGTGATGCTGATCAAGAATATACTTATATACACTTTTCTATACCTACCACGCCTCCTTATGGCCGTTACAAATGGAGTGACAAAATTAATATACCCCCATTTACGTTTTTCAAACGTGGGGGTATAAAAATAAGAATTTTTCTTTAACAATGTAACAATTTAAATAATTTAATCGAGTAGTTCGATGACATGAATATTTGACAACTGTCAAATGACAGGGCTGCATTTTCCGAAACCCGAATAACCTTGTATATTTGCCATTACTGTCACCCCATATATCACGGATTCGAATCACGGACGGGTCATGGTCTTACGTTTTAACCTTTCTTTTCTTATTTTCTCATCAAGAATTTAAAAATACACTGGTATTGCGACCATATCCCCTACCCATCCCATTCCATACCCCCTAAGGAGGAGTCAGGGGCGATAGGTCCCAAGAGGAAGAATGTTCCTGGGTTCGGGGAAACATTTGGGGGTCAGTCACTGTGGGTCGATCATACATATTAACCCTCTTCGGCCCTCTCTTAAAACGCTTGGCAAAGTTAAAAAGAAGTTGGCTATATCGTAGACACATCGGTAGATTTTGACGTGACGGTGTAACTTTATAGCCTGTACCGCAACATGCGACGAACGACATGTCTCCATTCTGTCGTTATAGAGAAATGTTGAACGACTTGATTTTAATAAACGTACAGCAGCAAACTTTATCATAAACCAATGCTGAAACTTAGATTCGCGTTCTTCATCCTTCTTAGCGTTTATTTCAGTTTCTTGCTTGCCGCTGTCATGTCCAAAAATTAGCTGAACTGCGTGTGCTCTTTCTTCTGGAGTGTGATAAATTCCCTCCATACACAATCCCTAAACCTTACATTTTTGTATTCCTTCTTAGGACTTCGTCTAAGTACATGACTAAAATAGAAAAAACATATTAAATTCAATTCAATAAACTCACCTTTAAACTTTTTAATGAAATAAATTTAACAAAAGAAAAATAAAACGAGTAGCCGGCACGAAACAAAAAAACGATGATAAATGTAAACAATGAAAGAAATTTCCATTTGTCGCATGTCAAATTAGAATTAAATTTAAGCCGACGACAACCTCCAGGCGAAAGTCTTGAAGGCTTCGTCCCATAAGAATTACATGTAAATTTGAAGTGAAGCATTTGGCGTTCGTCGCTTGTTGTATGCAATGTGTTAAGGCAATTATTCTATCTTTTCATTCGTTCCTAAACTTGTTTTCGTTCATATTCTTATTCTTATACTTATTCTAATAAATGACCTACTTCAAGTCCAAACTCTTGTTGTAATCTATGTACAAATTCTTGACCTTATCCTTGTTCTAAATCCTTTGCTATTCCTGGTCCCACTTCTCTTCTAAATCTTTGTTCTTAGTGTGTTAAAATCCTTGTTCTATTCCTTGCTCCATTTCTTGTCCTTATACTTTTCCCATATAACGTCATTATTTTTTTTTTTTATTTTTATGTGATGGAAAACCTCAGTTTTGCTGTGGTTCTATAAAATTTACAGTAGTGCCAAAAGTCATGGAGTTACAATTCCATGCAAATTTTTTTTATTGTTGCCTCATTTTTACTGCATGAGGGCGGGTTACCTCCGGGGTGTCGGGGCTCCGAAATTTTATTATTTTTTTTTTTTCATTCTGAAATTATAGAACCATTTTTTGTTGTGGTGAAATAAAATTTTTCGTAGCCCTTCTACTCAGCGCGTAAAAATTCAATGCAACAATATTGCAGTTTTATGCTATCGGACGATGTCAATTTTTTGTTTTTTGTTCTAATGCGGCCCATACACACTGCAACCAAAGCAAAGCTGGAAGTGTAACCTGGAAGTTTTTGACGTTTACCATGATGAAGTCGCAGCGTGTGTGTCGAAGTTACGCAACTGTTTGACGGTTGCAACTCAGGTTGCAGTAAAATTAAAATCATTTAATATTTAGGGGCGGAGCTAAAGTTGCAACCATTTGGTTGCAGCGTGTGTGGGAAAGTTGCATTGTTTTATTGTTTATCGCTACACATATTTGTCATCACCTGCACAAATTCTTTTGATTTTTTCCTAATTCCTAAATAATTTTTAAATTTAAAATAGTAACTTTACTTTTGTTTATGTAGACTATTTTTGCATTTGAGAATTGAAGCAACTGATAGCTAGTTGCTAGAAAAGTTACAGCGTGTGTGGCAAAGTTGGTTGCTGCAACCATCGCAGTGTGTGTGGTAAAATTTTAGAAAGTTCTGCTTTTTGGTTACACTTCCAGCTTTGTTTTGGTTGCATTGTGTATGGGCCGCATAAGACCAAGTACAATTCTTCATTTTTGTTTCATCACATTTATCGTGCCGCATATACACTCCAAGCAATAATTCTATGCAACTCCATTGCATGATGGATGCATTTTGGATCTTATAGATGCTCTCTTCACGGTCTCATGACTTCATGAATATTTTGTCTATTTTTGTCATGAGGCTATCGAAGAGAGAGAAATTAAGAAAAAGCAATAAAAACAACAATGCCACGCAGCTCCAAATTTTATTTAGCAATATAGTGTGGAATGCGATAAACAAAAAGAGAGAGGAAGAGCAGCAACAATTGTTTGCAAAACTTGAAAAGGAGAGAGATTTAAACTACAGCGATGGGTATAAAAATTCATACTTTTATTTTGAATTGCAATAATCACATAATATATTTAATGTTTTTTTTTTTTGTTATTTTTAATTTTCGGCACATCTGCGACACCGTACTTTTCGAATGATATAAGTTTCATTCCCTTTTTGTTATTACAAATATTAAAAAAGTTTACGACAACATTCGATGTTTGTCTTGTCATCTTAATATATAAGATAAATTCCCACGGCTCTGAATATGTAGTTGTGGGAAGAGAAAGTTTGTGGAGAGGATCGCTAAGTAACTTGAATTGAGTCAGGTATAGGAAAAAAGTTGCCTCAGACCCGAATTCACATGTTTTTAAGAGTTTTCGCCACGCTTAGAATATGTTTAACTTTATTGTATTTTCCTTCATATTAATCTGTTACTCCATTTCGAACCAATTCAGACTTAAATAAATAGTTTTAACACCTGAAATTCTTGGATCCTTGAGAAGGGTAAAACTATCTATGGTAACTACTAACTACGCAGAGTTATTACATAGTTTGATTGATAAAGTGAAGAAACTTCGACCATAACTGACGCTAATTGAACTGTCAATGCGATGGCTTAAGTCAACGAATTGAAGTTTGTACTGTTCCCTCAACCAACCTTTTCACCAGCACGAAGTGACTATTAACTGGTTCCTTACCTCAAAAAAAGGCCAGAAGATACAAAATTTTAAAAGTTAAATCAAATCAAATCAATTTTCTTTACTCGCGATTCCAGTCTTTGTGAAATGATCAAAACGCTTTTCAGCTTTCAAAGCGTGGAATCAAAGCGAATTTGCAAAATTTAAATACATAAAATTAATTTTTGGGAACACTTCAAGATTTTACCGTTTTGATAAATTCACTTTGTAGGGTATGTAGGCGTGGTTTTAATCCGATTTTGCCCATTTTTAAACTTACATTACGTGCTAGATATCAAAGCTTATCTGCAACATTATATTTAGTTTTTAGATTAACTTTTGCCGAGTTTTACAATTTTGATAAAGTACCATACAATGTATTTGAGGAAGGCGCGGTACAGGAGATTAAATATCAGAATTAAAGAAGTTTCAACGCAGACCTTAGATTATGCCACTGATTCAAAGTGATATTTCTAGCCTTATTAAACAACACAAATTTCTACAGTTACAAACAAACTGAGTTCTTACACTGCGTTAGCTTTTAGCAATCGGTAGCATGGTTTCATGGCATGGAGGGGACATAATCTAACAAAGTCATTTTACTTCAACTTAGATAAATACTTATATTATTGGCTTATCGGCCCATATTAGCCCATAAAGAACTTAACTTAATTTCCAGTGAAAAAATATCATTTATGCACCCATAAATTTTGATGATAATGGTCACCTACAGAACTCATTTACCCCTCTTATCAATTAACAAACTATCCATAAAGCCGCCGTTCATAGCACGACTAATACCCTTATGAAAATACACATTATCGTAAATTGATCATAAAAAATTGGTAAAATAAAACAATAGACAGTTTATACTCCTAAGGCTTCATTTCCGATCAAGGTCCTATGCATAGTCCGCTAATGCTGAACTGTCTGGTGATTTGGGCTGGAAAAGTCATTTCATTCTTTTCATTATAGTGTAAAACGTCGGACACGATCATGTTAAATTTATTGTTCGGTATCTCGTTGGCATTGGTAGCGCTTGTCGCTGGCGTTAATATTAATCGCAGTAGTTACGTTGTTCAATTGCCACAGCTTACCGATCCACGTATTGTGGGCGGCTCCGATGCCAATATAACACAGCATGCACATCAGATCAGTTTGCGGTTCAAGAATATTCTTTGTCCAGAATGTCCTTTCAGACATCGTTGCGGTGGCAGTATTGTTTCGGATTCAATGATTGTTACGGCAGCGCACTGCATTATAGCCACGGTACCAAGTCAATTTCAAGTTGTAGCTGGTACTAATTTACGTCAGGGCAATGGTATTATTGTACCAGTCAAAGAGATCATTATGCATGAGGACTACAATCCAAGCATTTACGATAATGATATTGCTTTACTTATATTGAAGATACCTTTGCCGCTGGATAATATCACTATGAAGGCCATCGAATTGACTGAGCTTGCTGCTAAGCCCGGCGCTACCGCCACCGTAACAGGTTGGGGCACAACCATTCAACAAGGCAATGCTTCGGAAATTTTACAGGAAGTACATTTGCCAGTTGTGAGCAATGAGTTGTGTAACGAGGACTACGATGGCATGATAACCGATTCTATGTTATGTGCTGGATTGCGTAATATAGGCGGTAAGGATTCATGTCAGGGTGACTCTGGTGGTCCCTTAGTTGTGAAGGGAAAGCTGACTGGTGTTGTGTCTTGGGGCTATGGCTGTGCTCGTCCTGAATATCCTGGCGTCTATGCGAATGTTTCCTACTTGCGTTCATGGTTGCTGCAAAAGATTGAACAAAATCAGTGATTAAGATATAGATAAAAATAACCGGAAAAAAATTAGAAACAATACTTCAATGTGTTATAATTTATTTTTTTACATGTTCTCGTTTTTCATTCTACATTTTTACGCAGTGGATGAATAAAAATAGCATGACATTCCTTTCTTGTTCTTTTTTTTTTCTTAAGAAAAACGATGCACAGTGCACTTTTTTGGTACAAAAGTTGGTATAAAATGTATTGCTTTATAACGGTTTCATATTTTCCAGTCCAGTTTGTTTTAATAAAGAGGGCTGCCTTTTAAGTCTTTCGCCTCGGTAACACTAAGCATTGCCAGATAAATTTTGACAGTTCCATTCGAAAATTTTACATTTTATAGTATAAACGTACTTACAATGGTTTGGTGTATGCTTTTTGCGTTGTTTACAGTGATTTGAATATTTAACTTCAGCAAAAAAAAAATGGAATTAACACGTGAACATTTTCGGGTGATGGTTTTTTACGATTTTCGACGTGGATTGACAAGAAAAGAATTCATCAATCAACTTAGTTAGACTTTTGGTGATAAAGCAGCACACCTAATGGTTGTAAAACGCTGGTTCAATGAGTACGAACGTGGTCGTCGTAACACATGAACATTTTCGGGTGATGATTTTTTACGATTTTCGACGTGGATTGACAAGAAAAGAATGCATCAATCAACTTAGTTAGACTTTTGGTGATAAATCAGATCACCCAATGGTTGTGAAACACTGGTTCAATGAGTACGAACGTGGTCGTCGTAACACGTGAACATTTTCGGGTGATGATTTTTTACGATTTTGGACGTGGATTTCCAAGAAACGAATACATCAATCAACTTAGTTAGACTTTTGGTGATAAATCAGAACACCCAATGGTTGTAAAACACTGGTTCAATGAGTAGGAACCTAGACGTCGTTCTCTTCAAGACAAATTTCGTGAAGGTCGTCCAAGAACGATTATTGTGGTAGAACACATCGATGCTGTACGTAAAGTGTTGAAAGTAGACCGACATGTGACATACCGTGAGATGGAGTCATCCTTTTGCATTATTGGTATAGCAAGGAATCTATTTTATGCCATGTCTGCACAGATAGTTTAGTTTGAGTTTCCAGTACAAAGTTGAGTTTTTCCATTCAACGCAAAAAAAAGTCTTGAGTTCCACAGTTTTGCAGGATGAAACTCAACTAAACTCAACTTTCTTTCTGTGTTTATCAAAACTCAATTTAGCAAATGCCTAAAAGTATGCTAATGTTTATATAAAAAGGTACGTTCTAATGCAACTTTTTAGATGACAGGGTACGTTGAACAATTTTATGGTGAGAAATGTCAAAAACAGCTGTTCTAAAATTTTGTAGTTTACTATTTGCAACAAATGAACAAAAAAACGAAAAAAAGAACTTGGGAAAAAAAGAAAGTGTAGAAGATGAGGTTTTCATATCAGTAAGGGCCGATAAAAAATTCGATTTGCGCAGCGCAAGGAAGAACTTGCATGTGTACGCATGGCTGCAGCCTTGTCATCAAGTTGAATTGTTGTCACGGTGGTGGTTGTGCCGAAAAAAGATGAGAACATAAAAGTAAACAAAGAAATGTCACACGAAACTCAATTCCGCCTATTCATCTCTGTGTGAACAGCTTTGGTTGAACTCAAACCAAATTCAAAATAAACTCGCTGTGTAAACATGGCATAACATTAGCAGTAGCGTGACAAGATTTTGTGACCCCCCCCCCCCCGCAGATTTTTAATGGCGCCCTGCCGTTTACTTCACTTATTTTCATTTCCGGACTTGAAGGCATCCCTGACTGGGCTACGCCCACCACCGCAACGCGGGGTCTGCGGGGTTGCACTTTACACCACTGAACATGAGCATTTAGACGTTAGGAAGATTTGTTCCCGTTGGATATTCCATAATTTGACGATTGCTCAAAAAAAGACTCGTGTCGATTGGTGCAAGAAAATCCAGATCTAGATCCAGTGACTAATCACAGATCTACGCTAATGCGCACGAAACAAAGCAGGAATTCACTGTTAGGGTCTTTCAAAGTAAGCAATACCCGGCAAAATTTGTCGGTGCACGGAGCACCGCAAATGGTTGCCAATTTTTTCAGAACACTCTTGAGGAAGAGAGAACTGTTAATTTAGCATGGTACTCAACCATTTGTTTGCCGGAAATCTTTGGAGAATCGAGGAAACCAACCACCGAAGTAAGATCACTCTCCATTACGACAATGCTACTTACCACACATCAGCTCAAACAACAGAGTTTTTGAGCACTTAAAACGTGGAATTGATAGGTCATCCGCCTTACAGTCCCGACTTGGCACTCACTGACTTCCTCTTGTTCCCTCGCATCAAGAAAAAACAGAAGGTATGCTAAGCATAGAAAAGTAAACATATACATACTTGCGCATCATCACTTGACTCGATTTAGGCAAATCTTTCGGTCGTCTGTACGTCGTCTGTACGTCGGTGTGTCCGTCGGTCTCTCCGTCGTCGCAATTGAAGTAGCTTACAAGAGTATTATGCTGCTGGTGTATGCTGATGTTATCGATATCATTAACTACAGTACACGTGAAGACATTCTACAGATTAGCTTAATAATCGAGTCGAATGGGTCTTGCAGAGAAGGAGGACAAGACAAAATACCTAGTGTCCACAAACAAACAGCCCCAGTGTCTTTGAAACTATGTTACTGTTGACAACACCTTTTTAGAGGTTGTTAAGGGCTTCGTCTACCTGGAATCCAGCGTAAACTCTTTCAACGATATCAGCATTATGATCGAACGAAAGATAACTCTTGCCACCAGGTGTTACTTTGGGCTGAGTAGACAATTGAGAATCAGAACATTTTCTTTATAAATCACTAATGATGCCCGTACATGCATATACTCGTTATAGGCAGCACAAACCTGGACGTTGAGCAGTTGAGATGAAAAGATTTTGGGAGTCTTCGAAATAAAGATCCCTTTTTGTGATATTCAAGAAAACAACGATGACATTTCTCAAAGTTTATTAATAAATGATTTATTAAGCTACTTTTAAATTCTTCAGTATCCAATCGAGCAAATTGGCAACGTTGCTTTTTACACCAGGATAATCCTGACGAGCACATCCTTCAGCCCAAGAAACTATACCAACCAACTCAGGAACATTGTTACGATAACTAACCACTGAACCTCCGGAATCACCCTGGCAAGAGGCTTTGCCACCATTATGCACGTTATCACATATCATTCTATCAGTTATTTTATACTTGTGAGTCTTATATATCTCAGTACACTGGGTCCTATTGAAGATCTCGACACCAACCTTACGTAAAATTGTTGTTGTGCTACCGTGTTCTGAAAGCTTTCCCCAGCCAAATATAAAAGCATGCGTGCCTGGAGAGGGTTCCTCGATAGCCAATCGAACAGACTGAGTGTTGTTACTGAGCAGTATTTCGGATGACAGATAGATAAGTGCAATATCGTAATCCAATGTATCGAGGCTAAAGTTCTCATGCTTCAGTAAGCGATCAGCTTTAATGGTGTTATGATTGCCACCGATTTCAGCGGTTCCATATTGAATGCTATAGCTGGAGGCAGCATCTGCTCCAAATTCAATGATGCAATGAGCAGCGGTCAAAACAACACGCCTATTTAGAATACTGCCTCCACAGAAGTGCTCATTGTTTAAACGAACTGATACCTGATATGGTACATCTGATATATGAATGGCTTCACCGCCCACAATTCGGCCTTTGTTGAGAGTCTTACTCAATACTAAAATATTCCCACTGGCTAGAACCAGAATGGCTGTTAGAACTAACAAGCGCCACATTTTGCCATATGATTGATAACTAATTTCGTTTAAGCCATCGCACGGTGCTTTTATAGCGAAAATCATAGTGATTTAATAGCTGTTGTTGTTTAGTTAAGAGCATCATAAATTCAAAATTTAATCATAAATAAGAAGAAAATAGCTGCGATTTAGAAATTTTTGCCTTCAAAATGCTGTATAGTTTTTGTCTTGTATATGAAATAGTTTTATTTAAAAAAAAGCTTATCTCAATTCATAATTAATGTCTCCTCTTTCCAGATTACTTTTTTACACCATTTACTTTCTACTGTCAATAAACATAAGGCTGTATCAACAAGAGGTGTAGGTTTGCATAGACGCATTTCTTAACAGCTTTTCGTTTGGCAGTTGTCATATGTTGACATTTGTCATTTATAAACACGTTAAAGAAATCCACTGTGAAATGCTACTTAGTAAAAACAGAACAGAATTCGTTGAATTTTGTTACGAAAATTTTACTATGTCTTGCATCGAATAGATTACTATTTTTTTGTGGTCAGAGATGAAGTATACGGATACAGACGACCTCTACTTTCAACAGAATGATGATATGTGTCATATAAGTCACGAAACAACAGACTTATTGCGCACGAAGTTTCCTGGTTGCCAATTGGCCAACAAGATCCTCCGATTAACCAACGTTAGACTTCTTTCTTTAGGGTTATGTTAAGACTACGTTCTACGCTAAAGATTCGCAAACAATATCAAACTATCAAAGCGAACATTGAAGTCGCCATCGCCAAAGAAGAGCACCAATCATGTGAAAGAGCGATAAAAAATTTCGAAAAAGATTTAAGATCTGCAAGATAAACCGAGGCGAACATTTAAATATTGTATTTCATACATAATATCCATGTATCTGCGTTATAGCCTCGTCAAAATTTAAGAGTCATGCAAACAGTTGTTCTTTATATTAAAAAAATATAAGTATATCTTATACCTCTTGTTGGTATTTACTTATACCATCTACTTATCTACTACTACCATTATTAAACATTTTCTTAAAGTATGCCTAAAACTATGCAAACACTTTTCTCAGATTGACTAGTTTAAGAATTAAAGTTAGTGTCCAAAAGAATTACTATAAATCTTCTTTTCTTGTAATAAATCATTGATAACAAATACTCCTATGTTACATAATGTTATGGTGTGGTTTTGCTAAGGGTTTTCAACAATTAACACAGTCATAATTTTAGAAAAATTTATAAAATACTTTTTTTTTTGGTTTCTACAATAACGCAAAATTTAAAACGAAATTAAAATCGAGCAAACTAGTAAAAAGCATATTTTTTCTATTGCATAGATTATGTACACAGATATATCATATGTAGGTATATATAGATAGATAGAAAGATAGATAGAAAGATAGATATATAGACAGATAAATGGATAGATAGATAGATAGATAGAGAAAAATATAGATAGATATATAGATATACAGATAGATCGATAGATAGATAGATAGACAGATAGATAGATGAATAGATAGATATATCTAAAATATATAAATAATAGATAGATAGATAGATAGATAGAGATCTATCTTATCCTATCTATTCTATAGATATATATCTATCTATCTTATCCTATCTATCTTATAGATATCTATCTATCTGTCTATCTATGCTATAAAAATATCGCTGTTAATTAGTTGACAACGACTGTATCTATCTATCTATCTATAGATAATAGATAGATAGATATCTATATATATATGGACAAATCCCGAAAATGGTCCACCAAGTGAAACTAAAGGTGCTCTTTTTTTAAGAGCATTATCTTCTATACTATTGTATAAAAGGGTTCTCTCGGATTTTTATCGTTCAATCACGGGGTAACCGCTGAACCGATTTTAATAATTCTTTCGCTATTCAATTGCAATAATAAGCGATACTGCTACTGGGTACATGTTTTTGGTAAAAATTGTTATTTAATGATTTAAGAATTCATGCGTTTTAACCCATGCTGCCATTGTATGAGCAGCACAAAATAACAGCAATCAATAGCTTAAGCTCTTTGTTGAGAGAGAGAGGTGAAAGTCTACAACTCACCGCGCTGCCATCTTGAGTGGATAGTTGCACTCAGTTAATTTCTGCTGCAGTGTTGCCATGAGTCCAATATATCGATTTATTTTAATTTTACGAAGGTGAAACTCTTTTTATTTCAATAAAAAGCCACTCTTTTTATTTCAATAAGAAATATTCTCAAATAAAATAAAATGAATTAAACATATTTTATTCTTAACTCTTTATTTAAAATATGTTTTCATATCATATTTATACTCCTAAGCGACGCTGGGGACGGGTATGCTAGTTGTTTATAAAAAGCTTATTATATCTACATTTAAATTCCCAATTATTGTTTTTTCTTGAGTTTTTATGTAATTTTTTCAGGTTGTATATAAGATGTAAGAAAGCTATTTATATAAATGCTTTACATATAAAAGTTTTTTATTTCCTTTTTTTTAATATTTCAATATGACCTTTTATTATTTACATATAAATAAATAAAAATAACTGGCCATTTCAGCCCTTGAAAGGACTTTGACCTAGCTTGTTATGATCAATTGTGTTGTGCGTGTTATTAAGTTAGTACACAATTGACCGAGAACCGGACCTACATGCTTAACGCCGACTCCGAACGGCGATGAACGGAATGTTCTCGTTCTCAAAAAGCTTTACATGGCATTTTGATTACTCTCTGAGGCTTGCCATTGTCTGCAGAGAGGTGGCGGCCGTACAGAAAAATTATTTTAATTCAAATAATTTTCTGTCGCTGCTAGGGTTCGAACCTGGGTCTCCAAAGTTTGTTGACATAGCGGCCACGCACTTTAACCAACTACGCCACGGACGCCATTATTTACATATATTGAAAACAAATTTGAGCTTAAGGCCAAGTATGTTGACAACAAGACAACATGAAGACAAAGAAGGCAACAACCAACAACAACAACAACGGCTCTGTATAGAGCAAATCACACAGCTTGACTATACAGACTGTTTCGTTGGCCGCTACACCAACTCACAGTAGTCTTGCATGACTTTTTTTGGCATGACTTAGTCTTGCATATTGGCAGTATAAGTAGAGCCTAAGTAGCTTGAGTGGATCAGAGTGAAAAGTCATGCAAGACTACTGTGAGTTTGAAATGAACAAAAATTGAAACCGGTTACAAAGCAAGTTTTTGCATATTTTCCAGAATATTTTTAATATAAATATTTAAAATATAAATAATTTTCAGCTCATACCAACTGGGCGTACTTAGTGACGTCCGAAGGGTAGGCGACATTTTCAAATCGAATTAACGTGGAAATAAATTTTATATACTATTTTTGTAGATGGTAAGACAAGTATTAAAAAAAAAATGCAGAAAGATCCAAAAATTAGCGAAATAATTAAAAAAAAAACTAAATTACGAATGTTGTAGAAAAGAAACGAAGAGAAAGTTTCCCAAAAAAAGTCATATTTATCGCAAAAAGTTAAAGAAAAAAAGATACAGCAGTTTCGACTATGTCGTAACACAAGACGTACAATTATTAAATTCGCTTTTGATGACGTCGTTTTAAAAAAATATTTAGCAAGAATGGGATAAATAAAGCAACAGCGGAATTTTTTTTCGCTGCCTAGTACGCTGTAGAGTCGAAAAATTTGTTCAATGCTAGCAAGTTCAACAACCCATGTGGAGAGTTGAAATGTCAAAATTTCGCGGAATTTTCGTTTCTACAGCATTTAAACAAAAAACCATGCACAAAAGAAACAGAAACATCAAATGCTGGTTTTATATGTTTTTTTAACTGGCAGTGCCCTCTTGCTTTAATCAGCAACACTCAGTACATATTCAGTATATTCTATTATATACAAGAACCAATGCAGTCGATAAATAGGTAGCAACCTTAAACAAGAACCATGCGTAAAGCAAACAGAAACATCAACTGTTGGCTTTATATTTCATGTAATTGTGTAAAATTTATAGAAGTTAGAGAGTTCAAACATGAATTTCTCTCTCAGTGAGGATCAAGCAGATCAACAAGTGCTTACATCAACATTGTACGATCAGTACTTTAGGCACACCAAAGGCTCAAAGTGTGACTTAAAAACGCTATCAACCGCCGCTTGATCACTATCAACCGCCCTACTAACTTCCGAGAATTATGTAATTCTACATCAAAAATGTTTTGTCTCAGCTGGGTTTCGAACCTGGCCTTGAATTGGAACTGTTAAACGCTCTATCAACCTGGTTATATCCAAATGGGGATCAAACTGAGCCAGAAATGCTATCTGAGCCTGCAAAGCCATATTAGCAAAAATAAATAAATAACTGGTAATTTCAGCCCTTGAAAGGACTTGGACCTAGCTTCTTATGATCAATTGTGTTGTGCGTGTTATTAAGTTTGTACACAATTGACCGAGAAATGGACCTACAGGCTTAACGCCGACTCCGAACGGCGATGAAGGAAATGTTCTTATTCTCAAAAAGCTTCACATGGCATTTTTATTACTCTCTGAGGTTTGCCATTGTCTGCAGAGAGGTGGCGGCCGTACAGAAAAATCATTTTAATTCAAATAATTTTCTGTCGCTGCTGGGTTCGAACCTGGGTCTCCAGGTCCGTTGACATAGCGGCCACGCACTTTAACCAACTACGCCACGGACGCCAGAAGCCATATTAGCAGTTGGTTAATTAATGTAAACAAACAAAAAAAAACAAAAAAAAAAAAACGAAAAAAAAAACAAACTGACAAGAAACTTAATGTTCAAAGTTCTAGTGAAAAATTTTCTGTGTCAGCTGGGATT
This sequence comes from Pherbina coryleti, assembly GCA_943735915.1. NCBI lineage: Eukaryota > Metazoa > Arthropoda > Insecta > Diptera > Sciomyzidae > Pherbina > Pherbina coryleti. The sequence continues at coordinate 154,379,562 of OX030950.1, read as the reverse complement.
CGAACTCGAACCTCACAACTCATAGACATGACTACTTTGGACATCTGAACGCCACGGTCGTCAATTTTGCCAGCTCTGGATATTCATATTAAACTCACTGTGTCTAGGCGACCCGCCCTAAGTACATGTCCATAAAGCTCATAATACCTGTTTCAGCTTATCTAATGATAAGCAGCCATATAAATGGTGATAATCTTTTAAATGAATTAACTGTAGCAATTTTTAAAAATTATTTTATGCCAGTTCAATTTGGTGGGCTTTGCTTTAGGTTCATTTTTAAATCGTTTTCTATCATTACGACGCGTCAAATTTCGAGTCAGTGCACAAAATGTTGAAGTGGCTTCAGTTGGCGGTAATTGCAATCGTGTTGGTTGCAACAATCACTGCAATACCCGGCACAGGACGCATCATAGGTGGTAGTATTGTCGATAGACTCAGGCATCCCCATATGGCTTCCATACGCTATAAGACAGGAGAAAATAGCGCTTATTGGCATAAATGCGCTGGCCTTATCTACGACGAAAATGTTATCATCACAGCCGCCCAATGCCTTACTAACATTGGGCCAAAAGATCGTATAATAATTGTAGTTGCTGCAAATACCCGCACCGGCGGCGATGGCAGGCAATATCCCGTTGCTAAGTACATAGCACATCCAAGCTACTCTTTTTGGACGATTGACTATGACGTTGGCGTTCTGATATTGGCCGAGCCCCTCGACTTCACACATGCCGATATACAGCCCATTCAAATTTTCACCAATCGTCCGGCCAACGGTAGAATAGGAACCATTGCTGGTTGGGGCTATCGCGAAGAATTTGGACCATCTTCCTACTATCTGGAGCAGACTGAAGTGCCAATTGTAAGCGAAGCGGAATGCGTGAAATCATACGGAGAAGGCGAGATAACTGAACGCATGATATGTGCTGGATATTTAATAAATGGTGGCAAGGATGGCTGTCAAGGTGATACTGGTGGCCCATTGGTAGTGAACGGTGAAGCAGTGGGTTTATTGTCGTGGGGGCGAGGTTGCGCTCGTCCTGGTTATCCCAGTGTTTATACAAGGCTTGCCCCTCTGAAGCAATGGATTGATGATACAATTGCAGCAAATGTCAAATGATGCTTCAAGTTCAAGGAGATAATTGTAAATGTGCAAAATTGTAAACAATATTACAAATAATATGTAATTAAAAAAAAAAAATATAAAAATTTTTATTTATTAAAAATATTCTTTTCTTATTATATATTTGGTAAGCTTGGCTACCTGGATCCATTTTTGCCTAGTATTAGCTTTAAGGCGTGGCGTCCGTGGCGTAGTTGGTTAAAGTGCGTGGCCGCTATGTCAAAGAACTTTGGAGACCCAGGTTCGAACCCCAGCAGCGACAGAAAATTATTTGAATAAAAATAATTTTTCTGTACGGCCGCCACCTCTCTGCAGACAATGGCAAACCTCAGAGAGTAATCAAAATGCCATGTAAAGCCTCTTGAGAATAAGAACATTCCGTTCATCGCCGTTCGGAGTTGGCGTTAAGCATGTAGGTCCATTTCTCGGTCAATTGTGTACAAACTTAATAACACGCACAACACAATTGATCATAAGAAGCTAGGTCAAAGTCCTTTCAAGGGCTGAAATGGCCAGTTATTTATTTTTTTATTTATTATTAGCTTTAAGGCCTGAAATTTTGTTTTAGCAGAACTCGCATGGACTTAAATCCAATGTTACTCAACTATTTTTTCTTTAATATTCAAACGTTGCGACTTCTTTGTACCTCCAGAAAATTAGTTTTTTTTTACCCCATTTTCACCGTTTAAAACTGGGTTCGACACGAAAGACCCCACGTCAAGGAACTAAAAAACCATGTTTCATCATCTTTGACGTGATTGCAATAAAAACAATTGAAAGCAAGTGAGACCACTGATGTTAACGACACAGTAATTACTGTTTTCTACAGTAATTTGACTGCTCATACAGTACGACAGTAATTTTTCGAAATATCAAGTAATTTCAATGGTCGGCCAAATATATAATTGTTTTTTAGAAAAAATTTGTTAAAATCACATTTGTAACATCTCTGCTCTTCTCATAATTTTAACATCCTTGGAATTTAGTGCAAAATGAAACGATGCGTTGCTAACTTTGCAAATTATAGTGTACATATGGCTAGCACTAACAACCATACAATTCCAAAGAAACCATTTTGAGCTTTTGGGAAGATTTAGGAAGGATCATTTGGATGAATACTATCTAAAATTCTTAATTTTTTAATATACGTATTTCTTACGGTTGTATTTTACATTTGTAACAACTGAAGACTCAGAAATACTTTTAAGTTATATTATTTTTGATATATTCACGTTCTAAGAAGTAATCAGTGTGCAAAATTGAAATGAAGCGTGTCTTCAACATCAAAGACTACAAAACCACCACAAAACGCTTTCTAAGAGAAAATGCCAAACAAAATAAAAATAAAAAAAAACCACAGCCCAAACTTTACAAGGGAATAACTTACATTCCTGAATTCTAACTTGCTTATTGCCAACACCAAGGCAATGGTGTAAAACCAACACTAAAAGTAAAATTGAAAATATGGACAAACCTAATCTAATACACAAAATTAAACGTAAAGGTCCAGTACATGCTAGTATGTGTTGGAACGACTTAATCTAAATTACGGACAAGGATATGTGCACATAAATCGGACTTAAAATCCAAAACTGTCCAAAAAACAACGCTACGCAGCCCACTGCATAGAAGAGGGACATTTACCGGATTTTGACAACACGAACATTTTACAGCAAGAGAACAATTATGCTCGAAGATACACGATTGAAATATTGTACATCATCAATACGGCTACACATTTAAGACGTATGCACTGAACACATTGACGACGACAAGGACATAACGACATCTGTCGAATTTTTTTCACATGCTTTTCTTATGGAGGTGAATGTGGTGAAAATTTCGCGGCGACATAGCAATGTTGCTCCACGTCGATATAGAATTATTTCTAATTTGACGAGCGACAAAAGTGAGACTACATATATGGTGTATGCTTGAATGAAATCCTGTATACGATTTATCATATTTCCAGATTTTTGACTCTTTCTTCACATCGCGTCGTAAAGTCGTGTAGTCGTCAATGTGTTCAGTGCATTAATGCTAAGCAAGACACCGAGGTCTGCGCGCTTGTTTATTTAAACACTTGCTGAGGAGCAAAATTAGTTGACGATGAAGCGATAACAACGAAGCTGGGCTTGCAGCGTCAAAATAATTTGTTTCCTTATAATTCTTTAAATGTTTGCAATGGCAACATTGCATAAATTGCGCTACGAATGGGTTCGTCGTCCACTATATTCCCCAGATTTAAAACTCGGCCAAACTTGGCTCCAACTATGCGGTCACATTGCCGTCGTAATATTGTTCAAATTATTTTTAACTTGCCTTATTTGGTAAATAAGAAGTAATAAATATTTCAGAAACCTTCTGAAACTTCATGAAATTTTCACTTTAATGGTAAATATATAAATTTTGTTTATATTAATTTAAATTAATCGAAACAAAATTATAATTGTGAGAATGATAAAGTGTTACAAAGACAACAAGATTTTATATACTGCAGTTAGTTCAAATATTGAGTGAGGCCCTTCTATCTAAATGGAGCTTGGATTGCATTTGCATTCGCGGTTGCTTCGATCCATTCATACAGATCAGGCACAGAGGCATACACACCGGGTTTATTTTCTCTGGCACAGCCGCTACCCCACGAAACAATGCCTAACAGCTCGTCGCCCGAAGTTAATGGACCACCAGAATCTCCTTGACAGCTATCCTTGCCACCAGATGGTTCTCCGGCACACAACATGCGACTTGTTACTGGTCTTAAGTAGGATTGTTTGCAAACCGAATTATCGTATACACTCAGGTCGACGCTTTGCAAATGATTCGTATCTCTGCCATTCTCCGCTAATCTACCCCACCCTGTAACGTTGACTTTGGTGCCCACAATAGGACGTGATTTAGCCAATTGAATTTTTTTAATATTGTCACCGAAGATGAATTCACTCTCCATTACCAAGATGGCGACATCATAATCGTTAGTGAGTCTAGAACACCTTTCGTGTTCAATGATCTTTGAAACCGGCTGACCAATAGCTATAAAATTGATCGAGCTTTGGCCAGCTACAATACTAATTAGACTCTTGTTAATATTGACAACGCAGTGAGCAGCAGTCAAAACAATATTGGACACCAAATAATACTGCCACCGCAATTATGTATGCCATAGTAACGCATTGAAACCTGATGTGGAAAGTCCTTTATATCGGCATCACTACCGCCAACAATGCGACCATTTGGCATAGGCGGCATGCGAATACGAGTAGAGTCGGCAAGCGTGCAACAGACCAGCACAAAAGAAATTATAACGATACGTAACATGTTCAATTAAACAACTATTCAAAAAGTCATACAGCCAATAGCTTTTATAGGCTTATCCACATAATACTTTATGCTCCTCATGTAATCTTAACGGAGCTATAAATTTAAAGTACATAAAATGATAATCTAAATCTAATCTCATAACCTAATTTTCGCAAAATAATCTTTCCGATACGTTTCCGAAAAAATTGTTCCGATACCGAAATATCAGGATGAGTACCGGCCTATCACTATCCTCCCCTTTCTTTTGAGATATCTGTAACAGATCAAATAAATGCACACCAGGATAAGTAGAACCTCTTACCTGAGAGGCAATCGGGTTTCAAGCAAGAATGATAAAAACCAGATTACGCGTTCCACAAATGAGAGAGAGAGAGCATGACGTCACAAGCGATATTGTCAGACTTTAGAATAATTTTACTTTGGAACCCACGCCTAAATATTTTTTTCTTATTTTTATAATATGTATATGGACCTCCTTAACTCATTGGTACAATAAAACTTTGTCAGTCTGGAAAAGAAAATAAAAATCTTGAAAGTTTAAAAAATTCATATATTTCGTATACGAAAATATTCATATTTTTATACAGAAGAATAGATATTTATACCCCCACGTTTAAAAAACGTAAATGGGGGTATATTAATTTTGTCACACCGTTTGTAACGCCCATAAGGAGGCGTGGTAGGTATAGAAAAGTATATATATTATTGATCAGCATCACCACCCGAGTTGATTTAGCCATGTCCGTCTGTCTGTCCGTCTGTCCGTCTGTCGTCACGATTACAGCCGTAATTTTCAAGCTATCATCACGAAATTCAATATTTAAGCTTTTATCTAAAAAACTAAGGTCAAGTTCGAAAATGAGCCAAATCGGATGAAAACCACGCCTACCTCCCATACAAAGTGCCTTTATCAAAACGGTTAAATCTCTTAGAACTCCACAAAAATTAATATATGGACTTGAAATTTTGCATATGAGCTCCGATATTTAAAGTGCACTCTAAGTATGAAATTCAACCAAATCGGATAAAAACCACGCCTACCTCCCATACAAAGTGACTTCATCAAAAAGGTAAAATCTCTTTAAATTCCACAAAAAATAATATATGGACTTGAAATTTTGCTTATTAACTTTGATATATAACATGCACTTTGTGTATAAAATTCAACCAAATCGAGTGAAAACCACACCCACCCCCCATACAAAGTGATTTTATAAAAATTGAAAGCGAATATTTTCTGTTAAAACTATGTAGGTATAACAAAAATGTTTTATACAAATAAACATTTTATTGACGGCTTAAGACTTTGAATATACTTCGGTTCGGACGTGGGGGTATTTTAACTTCGGCCCAGTCGAAGATCATTTCTTACTAGTTTTACTTTACTTTTTCGAAAGCATTTATTTTCAAATTCGTCAATTTGCCTAAGAGATCGCACATTTGCATACGTTTTTGTCTAGCAAAAGTACTGTGTGACGTCATTCACTCAGTTGAGAAAGAGAGCATTAGATAACGGGACTGCGGAACGCGTAATCTTGTTTCTATCATTCTTGGGTTTCAAGGCCAAACGAAGTTGTACAACTGCTCTCATCGATGTTTGTGCGAATTTGCAAGATAGTCTGGATGACAACGAGGTTAGCTTTTTAATTCTTTTGGACCATTGACTAAACTTAAGAGAGTTTAATTTGTCTGTAACTGCAGTCAACCATATATCGTCGCACTTATCACGATAGGTCACAAGCTGTCTTTGCTAATAGTATTTTCTCAAAATGTCTTCCCATCAAGAGATGTGTGCCTCAGGGGCCGGTTTTGAGGCCTCTATTTTTTTTTATGTACATCAATGACCTGCCCGGTGTTTTGGATAACTGTAAAATACATATCGCTACGTCCAACGTATAAGTTGGTATCTCGAAAATCGTAATTTTTCAAAATGATCATTTTAGTGTTGTTAGTCCTCACCTTAATATACCAAAGTGTTAACTTTAAAAATACATGTACTTTAAAAACATCACTATATGTCAAAAAACTATATACTTAGTACTCTCTCTATATGTTTTGGTACACGATTTCTTGCTCATAAAATGAAAACAACAAAAGATTTTTTTTAAAATTATTTTTGTTATTTATTGAGTTATGCAATAGCTGTAGAACAACTTTTTCCAGCACGAGCGAAGTCGATCCGGCCAGTCATCCATCGCACGAAACGCATAGGAAATTTCTCCACTACTCGGACAAGAGTGCACTTTAGAGACTGGATTTTTGGGTGTCGAGTAGAGCAAGCCATACCCTTTAACACGGACAACAATTTTTAATCCAATGGGTTTAGGCCTGGGCTACCCGCTGGCCACTGTTCCGTGGAAATGAAGTCCGGTACGTTGTTTTTGAGCCAGTCTTGAATCATTTTAGCCTTCCGGAGCAGAATCTTGTTGAAAGGTCCACGGCTTGTTTTGGAATAATGCCATGTTAAGAGGCTTCACAACCAATTTCAAAACATCAGTTCGCCGAAGTTTTGACTCCTTTTTCACAAAAACGGAGCTGGTGACCCCATCATAGACGACTCCACACCACACCATCAGAGAAGCTGGGCGGTGACCTCTCTAAGCTGTCGGAACGAGTTCTGCTGCAATAAAGCCCGGGTAGGTCAAAAGCCGTGGTATTCAAACTTTATCCGGGTAATTTGATAATCAATTCGTAGTTTTTGAGCTACTCGAGTAATTTTGAACTTTCGAGCTACTCAGGTAGTTTCGAGCAATTTTTAATTTTGTAGTTAAGTCTAAAACTGTTTCTGATGACACCTTGACCGTTAAAAATGTTTAGTAATGATAAAGTTATGGTAAGAAAAAAATGGTGCAAAACTAAGCCCTAAGACTGACATACATACAAAGCATTAATTTTTGCGTTGCTATACGAGTCACTACGCATTAATAATAAAAAAAACCGACTTAATTAAAACTAATAATTAACTCATAAATTAAAACAAATGAAATAAAACTATTAAAATCTTGCACATAAATTTTATTCCAAATGAAAATGCTAAGCTTGAAAACCACGCCTACCTGGAGTGTTTTTTAGATGATGATATCGATTTCATTGGCCATTATACGTCCGAAGTCAGTGCAGCATTCTTCAGATTAGCGAAAGAGTCGATTCGAATGGGTCTGATCGCAGATAAGAAATATTACCTAGTATCAACAATCAAACAGTCACTGCGTCTTGGAAACCACTTCAGTGTTGATAACACTTCCTTAGAGGTTGTTAAGGACCTTTGAGACCTGAGATCCAGTGTAAACTCCTCCAACGATGTAAGCATTGAGATAAAACTAAGAATAACTTTTGCCAACAGGTATTTTGCGGCCTTGGTAGTCGAGTAGGTAGCATGCTCGACTGCTACCCCAGAGGTCCCGGGTTCGATTCCCGGCCAGGCCATGGTCCTACGCTTTAAAACCTTTCGCATTTGCAATTTTCTATCCTCTTTTCTAATCAACTGAAATTGAAAATTCATCAATATTTACGACTTGAAGTTGTAGTTGATGGTAGAGAAGTTTGTGGATGAGATTGCCTTATAACTTGAATTGACTGAGGTAAAGGCATAACACTTGCCTCTGATTCAAATTCACATGTTTCTTTGGCTTTCCACCACGCTTAGAACATCCTTCACGTGTTTCACCTGATTGATCTTTCCTTCCCACTAATCTATCACCCCATTTCGAACCAAGGCAGACTTGACTGAATAGGTATTCCACCTGAAATCCTTGGTTCAAATCTAAAAAAAAAAAAAAAATTGAGAAGCAGAGCCCTCTCTCGACAAACAAAACTCGGGCTCAATAAGTCACTAATCATGCCTGTCCTATTATATGCAGCACAAATCTGGACGTTGAGCAGATCTGATGAAAATGCTTTGGGAGTCTTCGAGAGAAAGATTATTTGTAAGATCTTCAGTTCAAACTGCGTCAATGGCGATTTCCAAAATTCGAAAACCTCGAGCTGTAAGAGCTGTATTTCGACATCGAAATAGTTAAGCGCATAACAATCGAAGGCTAGGTCATATTGAGTGAATGGAAAACGACGCTATAGCGAAAAAAAATATACGATTCGGTACCCGAAATGACTGGCGTGAATTCTTTCAGAGAATTACGTAAGTTCTACCAAAATAAATTAATTTTGTTTTAATCTTTCTGGGACTTTTACCTCGCACCAGGAATAAATATTATTTATATTATTATTACAATATTTCAGATATGTATATTCGAAAATCTCATTAAACTTTCATTTAAAGCTGCAAATAAAAGTCCAATTAAATTAATTTAAATTTAAATAAAAAAAAGAAAATATAAATGTCAGTGTGATTTGGAGTAATTTAATATTTCGTTAGCAGTATTGAAAAACAATTCAAAGATCTTATTGATATATATTTTACAAATACAGTACAGGTTCGTTATCCCTTTTGTTAATATATATATATTTTTTTTTCATTCGCTACAGAAATTTCCAATTTTGAGCTAAGTTTTTGTATCTAAAAGTAACTTAGATTGCATTCGCATTAGCCGTTGTTTCGATCCATTCGTACAGATCGGGCACAGATGCATAAATACCGGGGTAATTTTCTTTAGCGCAACCATTGCCCCACGAAACAATGCCCAACAGCTCACCTCCCACAACCAGTGGACCACCAGAATCTCCCTGACAGGCATCCTTGCCACCAGACGGTTCTCCGGCACACAACATGCGACTTGTAAGTAGTATCTTGTAGGATCGTTTACAAACCGAATTATCGATTACACTCACATCGACTTTTTGTAATTGGTTCGACCCGACGCCAGACTCCACCAAATCGCCCCACCCAGTAACGGTCGCTTTGGTGCCCGCGACAGGACGTGATTTAGCCAAGTTAATATTTTTAATATTGTCACCAAAGATGAATTCACCATCCAGTACCAAGATGGCGGCATCATAATTGTTATTGATTTCAAAATACTTCTCGTGTTGAATGATCTTTGAAACCGACAGGCCAACATTCGTGGCAGTCAACAAACTGTGACCGGCTACAATATTCATTTTCGTTTTGTCGGTGCGAACAACGCAATGAGCAGCAGTCAAAACCATATTGGGCCCAATTATACTGCCACCGCAACGATGTCTGCCATTGTAACGCATCGAAACCTGATGCGGATAGTCCCTTATATCGGCATCACTACCGCCAACAATACGACCATTTGTAATAGGCGGCACGTCAACGCGAGTAGAGTCGGCAAGCGTGCAACAGACCAGCACAAAGGAAAATATAGCGATACGTAACATGTTCGTGAAAGCAACTATTGAAAAAATCGTACGGCCACTTGCTTTTATAGGTTAAATCCTCATATAATCTTATCGGAGCTATACATTTTTCGAACTTATCCGCTTAAAAACAACGACTGGTTTTTTGGAAAAATAATCTAAAATTAACTGAATATATGGAGACTTATATTGCAACGCATTTTTTTAAGATTTACGAGTAGTTCTTTAAATAAAATGAATCGCGAATCGGTTTATAAAATATGATATGTTTATAAATTTAATGACTTCTTGATTGCAACCTGTTAAAAAAAAAAAAACAAAAAAGAAAACTAAGATCTTGTTAGATTAATGTTAATAATTAATGCTGTTAGGTTAATGAAGAATTCCCACAAGTTTTAATGGTTCACAAATATGGGAAGTAAAAATCCGGCCAGTCCATCGATCGTAGCACGCACGACATGCATAGGAAATTTCTCCACTTCTCGGAAAGAGCGCGCTTTAGAGACTCGATATTTGGGTGTCGAGTAGAGCAAGCCATACCCTCTAACACCGACCACAATTTTTAATCCAATGGGTTCAGGTCTGGGCTACCCGCTGGCCACTTTTCTGTGGAAATGAAGTCCGATACATTGTTTTTGAGTCACTCTTGAGTCAATTTAGCTTTATGGGCCGGAGCAGAATATTGATGAAAGTTCCACGGCTAGTTAAAAGGCTTCCCAACCAATTCCAAAACATCGGATTCATAATTTTTCGCTGAATTTTTGACTTCTTTTTCACAAAAATGGAGCTTGGTGACCCCATCATAGGCGATTCCCCATCAAACCACCTCAGAAGCTGGGTGGTGAGCTCTGAAAATAGAAGAAACAACTGTCGAAAAGCAAGCAAAGAAAAAGAATGCCCTTACTACACTTCTCAATAGTTAACTGTCAATTTAGACGGTCAAACATGAAGATGTAAGGATGAAAATGTTTTGAAATCATGGGGTGTATTCATTTAAATTTTTTCGATTTTTTTTATTTTTGGTCACGTTACTTTATCTGAGACCCCCTCCCCCCTATCGTTACTTATCGTAGAACATTTTAAAACCCCTCCCATCCCCTAAATTGGTAACGTAATTTATGAACGACCCCTTACTTGAGCCAAATAGTGTTTGCTACGATTAACGGTAAATGTCGGTAATATTTTTAATTTTTTGATTAGTTAATACTGATTTAGACTGAAAAGAGTCATTTGCCAATAATTCTTTGTGTGAAGAAGACATTTGAAATTATCGAAAAGTCATTTTGCGTGACAAATACCCAGAGTCCTTTAACCGCAATAGTTGATGAGTACAAATCAGAAGCATCACAAATTTCTTCATAAAAAAATAACAAAATAAATAAATCAATAATTTCACGTATTATAAAAAAAATTTTTGAAACTAAAAAATTGTGAAAGCCCTTCACTTGGGTAGTCCGAAGCGTAAAACAACACAGAGAGAGGACCGACATATAATCCTAGCTTTTCAAAAATAACTTTTTTTATCATCTCAGTCTGTTGTTAATCAACGAAATTTAAACGTGGACTCGAGAACTGTTTGCCGATGTGATTTGCTCTTTTTGCGCAAAAGAGATTCAAGTATTGGATTGGACAGCCCAATCGCCTTATCTGAACGCAATAGAAAACCGTTTCGGAATCCTTAAGTGATGAGTCGGTGGACAAAGGTTTTCTTATAAAGCTGCACTCCTTGAGGCACTAACTCAGTAAAGCTAACCTTATAGCTTTATTGATAATCTTTTGGTTGCTTTTAATATGCACAACACTGTAAGTAAAATTTACCAAATATTATGGTGGCCACTGTTAAGCTATCTTAGGGATATTAAAAGATATAACTTCCCAACGGGCCGAAATCGAAGTGCTTCCAACAAGAGCGCTCAAAGAGCACTCTTTGAAGAAGAAGTACAACTGCTCCTGCTACTTTATGCTAAGGAGAAGCTTCGAAGCACTAAAGAAGAAAAACAAAATAAAAATAAATAGAACGAACAATTGAGTGATATACACTAAGGGAAAAAAATATTAAATTTATCCAAAAACTTTTTTAATTTATCCAAAAAGCGAGTCATTTTTGCACCAATAACGCATTTACTTAAATCGACCACGTAAATATTTTAAATTTATTTAAATACTTTTTTAATTAAATAAAATATTTAAACAGAATTAATAAAAAATATATTAAAATTATGCACGAATATATTTAAATATCTTTCAAATATTTACTATTTTAAAATAAAACTATCGCATTTAAGGAAAATTTATATAAAAATATTGAAATTGAAAAATAATTTATTTGAATATTTCCCACGAGCTGCGTCCATATCAAACGCCATTTAGTGGTATATTTTATTTTCTTTTTGTGAAAATATGATTTGTGAGTCCGGTGGTGAGTGCGATACATGATGAAATCATGTAGAGTGGAGTGACATTCTTGAGAAAATACCGAGTTGTCACTCCACCTTACATGAATTCATCATGCATCGCACTCACCACCGCACCACTCACAAATTATATTTGCCAAATATCCATGATATATTACCCTTGCAACATTAACTAAATGAGAACTATAAGAAACCTGCAACTGCTGGTGCGTAAAAACTGCAAGCAGCAGCAGCATCGCACTCTGTTCCTGCTTGGCGGCTGCTTGGCAGCTGTATGGAGTGTGTGGCATAAATAAAATTTAAATACGGGAAAAAAACGAGTTGTAAGGAAAACATTTGATTTATCCACGTAAATATTTAAATGAAATATATACTCAGGCGTGGATAATGTTAATATGCGTTATTTCCCTTAGTGTACTTTCGCTGCAGTTCGGAGCACAAACGGAGCACAGTATTGAGTGCTATACTTTCACTGTAGTTGGAAGCACGAATGGAGCAGTAGTTCTATCTTCCAATGACATGTTATGTTAGAATTACAATGTAGATGGGAATATAGACGGAGCGCTTCGCATTGCAAAAGGAGCGCTCGTAAAGCCCTTAAAGAGCGCTCCAAAGCCCGCTGGGTAAGGTTTTCCTTTATTATTCAAAAAGGTTTTTTCCATAGGTATGATTCAACATTAATAGTTTTTCTAACGTTGAAGGTAACGCAACGCTGTCATTCTTTGACGTTTGTGTTCTGTTACCATTCAGAAATTTGTGTACTGACTGCAAAATTTTTCGAGAGCTACGTGATATAAACGTCCGAAATGGTCGTTTAACCGAACGAGGAATTCAACGAATTATCTCGAAACTTGAGCAAAGTAGCTCGGTAGCTGAATTAGTAGTCCCTGAACAACTATGAAAAGCGCGGAGAAGTAAGAATACTAGCATTGCTTCTCTTGCAATCGATTATTAACATTGACTTCCATTTGCTCGAACTTACTCCTTGTTATGCCTTTTTTGATTAAGCCCTTTGCCAAAGTATAAAAATGATCTTATCATTCGTCTTTGTATTTTTGTTTAAGTCCAATATGGCTGCTTCTTCCTACAAGACCATTTAAGTTTTTGTAGATATTTTTATTTTCAAGCCCGTTTTTCGGATAAAGTATTCAACAAACTTATCATATTGAAAGAGCTTCTAAAATTTGTTATCATAAAATTTATTTTTTTTTAAATTTTCATCGTACACGCGATCTTGATAATTTACTGAACTTTCTCATTTATCCAAGCGAGTAAATTTGCAACATTACTGTAGACGCCAGAGAATTCCGGGCGAGCGCAACCAACACCCCAGGAAACTATACCAACCAGCTCACCATTGGCAGCCAACGGACCACCGGAGTCTCCCTGGCAAGCATCTTTACCACCGCCACTCACACCAGCACATAACATTCGTTCGGTTATTACGTTCACATTTTCGTACTGTTCACTACACACACACCTGTTGGAGATGACGACAGCAACACGTTGCAAAATCGATGGAGTGTTACCGCCTTCCGTAAGAGTTCCCCAGCCGGAAACAACTGCTTGAGTCCCCGGTGCCGGTTCCTTGCTAGCCAATGGAATGGGTCTTGCATTAGCGCTCAATGGAATTTCAGCTTTTAGGAAGATCAAAGCGACATCATAGTCAACTGTATTGGAGTTATATTTTTCATGCTTTAGCGTACGTGCAGCAGGGATGACGTTATTAAGACCACCAACATTGGTGACTCCATATTGAATGCTATAGAATGAGGGGCTTATGCTGTAGACACAATGACCAGCGGTAACAACGACGCGACTATTCAGAATACTGCCACCGCAGACGTGAGAGCCAAGCAATCGTACCGAAACCTGGTAAGGAAACGATGCGATGTTTGTGTTTTCACCACCCACAATACGACCGTCTAGGAGAGGTACTCTTGGTTTTAAAATATCGCCGTAGGCCAAGGTGAGAATGGCTGTTAGTAGAAATAATCGAAACATGTTGACGTTTTAATCAAGAGCCACTACTCGTACCAACTAAATATGTTTAAACACTAACTTGCTGTTTTTATAGAAACGGCAACAAATTTTACAGGATCATAAATTAAAGAAAATTTAAACCAGATTATTCCCTTCCTTGGATTTTAAAATTCATTGAAATTGTTTTGTCTTTAACCCAAAAGGTAATGTATGTCTCTTAGCAAATTATAGAAAATAGCCACTAAAATAAACTTATCTTGATTTGTAAGCTTTTTATTAGCTTGTAAGACATAATAGTATAAGCAAGGGTATTTAGTATAGACATAATAGTTAAAATATGATAAGGTTGGCTCGATTGCTCTGATCAAAAATTCAATTGATTCCTTTATGGTGGGGAAAAATAACACTGATACGAGTTTTCATTGTCAGCACTTAAGCAACAGCTACTGAAATCACGGTCAATCAATCATAAACCGTGCCGCCTTCGAATTAAATAAATTTTCATTAACGATGCCTATAGAGAAAAATATTTCATTGAAAAATATTTCATTGAGTCATAGGTCACAGATGTCTTTATAGACCTTTTAATTAATACTTTGTAAAGTATTAATTTATAACTATAATTTAAATATTATTTTTAGATAATGGCAGTGGAAGCCAGTGTCGGTGGGAGTTAATTTCGAGATCCCTTGCAAAATGTTGAAAAGTTTTATTCTTCCGCCATTCATCATTTAAGGATTGTCTCAAGTTTTCCCACTCAATATTTTCCAAAAGAAAATAGTATACTTTATGAAAGTTTGATGAGTTTTTACTTTACACAGATCTTTTATAAATATTTTGATGTGACATTTCGTTTTGCCGCGCAAGTTTTCAAAAAAGATGAAAAAGTAATTTTTTTTAAGTGCATCGGCGTTGCATGGAATTCGCTGAATATAACTAGGTGCTATGACTAAAAAATGGTATGACAATATAGGTTAATTCATTAACTAAAAAAAAATGAGGACGTCTCCGGGACACGCTTCCTCGGGAGCGGCTTAAGCGAAGCAACTGAACATTTTTTACATGGGATTATAATACGTTATATATATAGGTCTTACGGGCTCTTATAGGTCTGTAGAGAGCCGCTCCAAGATTAAAAATGCAGCTTTGATGCAACGGCGTTGATTGATTGCATTATTCTTTGTTAAAGCCAGTACTAGGTAGTGACGGATCTACATACGGGCGGAAAGAGCTTTAGACACCTGTTGAAGAACCCTAAAGCCGTTTCAGCTCCCCTTGGCTAAAACTATAAACTCTGGAGAACCCTCTGGCGAATCCTAGATTCACCACTGCTAGGCCCTATTCTTTATGCACTATTTTCTGACCCCTTTTCAATAGAAGTTACTTAATTTTCCACTTAAGACCTTAATTTTCTTTGGCGTGGGTTCTTCAATCAGTTACAAAATGTATTTTTTTTTTTTTTTTTTTTTTTTGTTTTGTGGAGTGCTCGACCGTCCCAGATTTTTGCACCGATGCCGATGTAGATGCCAATGT
This sequence comes from Pherbina coryleti, assembly GCA_943735915.1. Classification (NCBI taxonomy): domain Eukaryota; kingdom Metazoa; phylum Arthropoda; class Insecta; order Diptera; family Sciomyzidae; genus Pherbina; species Pherbina coryleti. Next base: position 154,363,911 of record OX030950.1, on the reverse strand, counting down.
TGACTGCATTTTTAAAACAGATACCGATGACAATTTTTAAATTTCAACCGATACACATCATTGAATCAACATATAAATCAGTCAGAAACTATGTATAATAACTAGGGTTATAAAATTTAATTTAATAGTAACAACACAAAAAAATTAGAATTCTAAATCGACTGCAACGTCTAACACCCGTACAAATCACATTTTTTTCCATAAGAAAAAAACCGTATAAAATTGCTTTTTGTTTTTTTAAAAAAACAAATTTAGTCTATTTTGTTTATTTAACTACACTTATTTGGATCGGTTAACTTTAAGATGTATCTCCCATACAACTAGATTAGCAAAGAACTATGCTGATGCTCTTTCTCATATTCTAATGTTGGAGTACATGTTGGCATGGATATTAAAAATAAAACGGAATAAATAAATAATTTTGTTCTTGTATTTTTATACAAAAATTTTTGTTTAACCCGCATCCATCGGAAATTTCTAGAAACGAAAAGTACGTTGTGCATCAATTTGATGCAGATACAAAAAGACAATATTATTCATTGGAATATTTTCAATTTATTAACTATTCTAACGCGATAAGTATAAGACTATCTCTAACTGTAGAACTGCTCACTTGTTAATTTTGATATTTTAGGAAGGAAGCCAAAATTCTGAATTTAAATATGCATATTTGTTTTTAATGTATGAATGACTTCAAGAATTTGCATCAATTTGATGCAAACGATGGATGCGGGTTAATCAGAATAGGAACTATCAATTAGGTATTCTGGGAATTTCAAAAGACCTAGAACTTCAGTAGTAATTTTCGATTTTTTAGGTGGTTGTCTAATACAGCTTATGACTGGGTCAGATGATAATAGCAAACTATGTATAAGGTCTATATTTGTGCCTGTTCTTTACGTCTTTCTTGTAAAAAATTCCCAAAAGTGTCTGACATCTTTATTTATGGACAATTTTCACCATGGCAGAGATCCTACAAATTATAAATGTAATTACAACAAAAAATATTGGAATTGGAAGTCTCAAATATTGTGTTATGAACAGTGACTGGCATGTAATACCACACATAGTGAGATAAATAAAGTTTTCTTGTTTCAGTGAAATAATTTCCAAAAGCCCTGGTATCAATAGGTGAACCGCACCCTAACCACTCCTAAGTTATGTGAAAACGTTTTACGAGTTCTAAGTTTATCCCGGTTATTCCAGAACTCTTTCAGCATTCCTAAAAACTTACTGACAGTGTTATCATTATTTGTGTTTCCACTTCTTGGCTCGACCAGCCATATTGACCAGCAGCACCATTTGACCAGGTAGCCACTTAAACAAGGATTAACTCGTTTTTGTTTATTGTTTCCTCAGATGTTCCAGACTGATGATATCCTGCACACCGTTAATTTTTGGCATTTTTTAAAAAAATCAAATAACGTCAAAAACAGCTCCAAATATTAAAAAAAAAAAATTTTTTGTATTCTCTAAATGTTAATAAATATATGTGCAAAATTTAAAAAATATATCTTTTTTCCTTCTATGAAAAAAAAAATACCCGAAAAAAACTTTTTTTTTCAAAATTGGTAACCTATATGCCCCCTTAATCATTTTTTTGTTCTATCAAAAAAATTAATTTTGTTTTTCCAATTCGATCACAATTCCTTTTAAGCTATGAAATAAATTTTATTTTTCTTGAAAATCAGTGCGTTTTAAGGCAAAATATGATTTTTAAGCGGTTTTTCATATGAAAAGTTTTTCTTATTCGTAAGTAAACGTATAATTTTTTTTGTTTGGAGAACTGTAATGTCAAAGTACTATATTTTATGTTAATTATAGCTTTCGAGTGATATATGTTTATATATACTAGATATTTTCTAATAAGCTTAAGCTAAATTCAAACTCCTTCAAAAATTTATAGGCACATTTCTACAATATTTAAATTTTTTTCGGTAAATATTTTCCATTTTTTTTTTAATTCAAAGGTGCCTTAGACCTTAATAAGCAAAAAAAATACTTTTTGCTTAAACTTATAAATATTTCAAGTTGTTCTTTATTTTTTGCTTTGAATAAGGAACTTTTTGTTTGGAAGAAGTTTAAACTTTCACGAATTAACAAAAAAAAAAAAAAAAAATTAATGAGAGTATCGTTGTTGCGCATACAAAAAAGTTTATATATAAAGGCATGGTATAATAATATAAGGTAGTATTGACAGTTGCTTGGGCATCGACCATCTGTCAAAAAAAATGTCTAGAAAGAGAGCGTTCAATTATTTCTTAAGGCCTGACCAAAATAGACGAAACGAGACGATTGCAACTTGCCGAACGTTTGCAATCGTTATGTCCGTTTTGACATTTAACCCAAAATGAAACGAGTACCTCCAATCGTCTGAAACAAGAAGAAGACTGCTTTGCACAGCTGTTGTTGACGAGTTGAGACGCTAAAAGTTCGGTTGTTACGGAACAGAACGTCTCGTCGCAATGTTTCGTTCAGTTTCGATCAGTTACGTATGTGCATTTTGGGTTTTATCATTGGCTTCCATTTGTTCGAACTTACTCGTTATGTCTCGTTCTGTCTATTTTGGTCAGGCCTTTATGTTTTCGCCATTGTTTATGTTTCAGCGCTTGCAAATAACCAAACATTTTCTTACAAAATATTGCCTATTTTATTTAATCAATAGTGAATTATTATTACTACAACGAAGATAACTTGTGAACTTTGTGTTATTAAGTGCAAACATAAGAAAAAATGTTGAAAACGTTCAAATGTAGCAACCTCAGCAGCTGCAGATGCATATGGACGAAATTAAAGAAGTTTCCAATTATTATTAAAACACCACGGCTGGAAAACGTTAAACACATATCACACATAATTTTTTCACAACTTTCATTATTATAATTGTGTATTTAACGCACATATTTTGCGGAATTTATTTATTTTTACATTCGTTTAATTCTTGTTGCACGAACAACTGTTTTTGACAAATGGTCGTTGCCTTGTTGCTGAGAAAATCTATACTTGTCAATGCTACCTGTATAATTGTATCATGATATAAAGGTTATATGTAAATTTTTTTTATTTTACCATTTAATTGCCATTTGTATACACCATCTACTCACCAAATGGTTTTTGATATTTTTATTGGTTCAGATGTTAGCAAATGTGAAAGTTAGCTGACTATGTGAAAACAGTATTGAAATTGTTAAAAAAATTTTTTTCCGTCTCCCGAAAAATTGTTCGAAAACACGTAACCATTTTTGTATGCGCAACGAGGGTATGAAGTGTTTAGTATCTTTCTTATAACGTTGAATTAATTTGATATGGCGATACAAAACCGATGCCGATGCATGAATTTCCTGCTGATACCGATGCCGAATATTCGAATAGTCGAACAATAATTAACAACTTAAGAAGTTAATTGTGAATTAAATAAATTCAATTTTGAACTTACCAGCTTGTGCGAATTTTCCCAACATTTGAAAACCAACAGTCAAACGTAAAATAAAAACCAATTAAAAACAGGAAGACTCACATGTATTTTTGTTAATATGCAGCTAAGAACTGGAAGACTCAGACGCGATTTTTTCATGATTTTTATTTCATGCATAATTTTTAGTGGCGCTCAAAATCACAAATGTATTGGCAAAAACTTGGCAATTGTGACCTATTCTTTTTTTTTCAATCGATGCTGATACAAAACCGATTCCGATTCATGAATTTCAGCCGATGCCGACTATATAATTGTAAACCGATGCCGATAATTGAATTTTCTGCCGATATCAGCCGACACCAAAAATTTAGATGTGTCAAAAATTTAAACAAGAGAATTCTTTTTTGGGAATTTTTAACCACGTTCTTCTAGTTTTTAGAACGATTCTGTAAATTTATATTATATAAATGAACAATTGAAATTGAATGAAAGAACTGACTTATCATTGGAAAACGCTTCATTGTGAGTGCTTTCTTTTACGTTAAAAATTACTTCACACAGTTGGGGAATCGCAGTCTTTAATTGTTTGCAAAATTTCACGTTTACATCTGTTTTGCTGGGACATTAATATTAATTATTAAGATATCCCCAAAAGAATCAAAATTGTATCCACTTTAAAGAAAAAAGTAAAAAAAAAAAAAAAATCGGCACATACTACCCAAACGCAGAAATGTTCGTCTAGCTGAAAATTATATACAGTGTAGGTAAGTAAATTCATTGCTGTATGAGTAGTTAACTTCAAAATAGAAAAACATTGAGTTATTTTAGAAATTAATGGTGTTTATGTTATTTTTTGAAGAAATAAATAAAATAAATTCATTCTCTTTCAAAGAATATCACAAAATAAAAATTCACTCTCGATGCTAAAATGTTCGTCTGCTTAATTTACAATGCAGAAATGCTCGTCTATCAGCCTTTACCATTGAGTAGCATCGCCTTTATTTTTAATTACCGCCCGAATTCGACGGGGCATAGTCGCAACTACTCTTTTGCATTCTGCAGGTGAGATACTTCTCCAAATATCCTGCAATTTTGCCTTCAAATCGGCAGTTGTTGTAGCCGGATTTTTCCTTAAGGGTTTCTTCATAATTTCCCAAATCGTCTCGATTGGGGATAGGTCTGGGCTATTAGAAGGCCATTCCTCTAACTGAGGAATGTTCTGAGCCGCAAACCACGCTTTTGTCGTCTTCGTCGTATGACTCGTTGCTCCATCTTGTTAGAAAAGGTACTCTCCCTCAGGCGATTGCAGATATGGTATTACAGGAAGGAGGTTCCTTTCTAATATTTTTTGGTACTTTAAAGCATTAATTATGCCTCCCCCAAAATGCAGTTGACCGACACCTCTGCCTGATATACAACCCCATACCATGATTGATGCAGGAAACTTTACGGAACGCTTCTAGCATTGTGCTTAGAATGCCTTAGATTTTCAACGTACCACACGATTTCTTTGAGACCCAACACATAAGTGGAAACGTGATTCGTCACTCCATATCACAAAATCCCACTGTCTAGGCGTCCAGTTGAGGTGCTCCTTTGCCCAACTGAGCCTTTTTTTTTGTTTCTGGGTCAGCAAAGGCTTTTCCTTGGCCTGGTAAAATTGAGAATTTAATATTTGTGATAAGTTTAACGGCTAAAAAATTTAAAGTAGTGAAAAAAATTTACCTTGTACAATTTTAACGCAATTTTTTTCAACATACATTTGCACGTATCAACAGAAATTTCTTTTTTAATTAAATTCATCCATTTAACTGTAATATCTGCTGCAGAAGCATGACTGTCTTCAATAGCTATCCTTTTCAAGCAGAGCAAATCTGAAGCATTCGCAGTAATTGGTCGTCCCGGATTTTTTTTCTTATTACAATTACCTGTACTTTTTTACAGATTTATTATTGACTGAACTGTACTGCGAGCTAAACTAAATTTGTCTGGTATTTTGTAAGCCGAGAACGCATTTAAATGGTCTTTTATTATAAATTTTCTAATATCAAGCGACAATGGTTAACATCGTGGCATTTCGAAACTTTAATAGTGACTGAAGAACTCTAACCGCAATTAACCAACAAAAAATGATAACGGACCAATATGATATAAAAAAAAGAGAAAAATTTCTAACGAAAATCAACAAAAGAGATAACCCGTTTTCACTAGACGAACATTTCTGCATTGTAAATTGAGCAGACGAACATTTTAGCACCAAGAGTGCATTTTTATTTTGTGATTTTCTTTGAGAGAGAATTATTTTATTTTATTTATTTATTTCTAAAAAGACCATAAACACCTTTAATTTCTAAAACAACTCAACGTTTTTCTATTTTGAAGTTAACTATTCGTACAGCAATGAATTTACTTACCTACACTGTATATATTCTTCAGTTAGACGAACATTTCTGCGTTTGGGTAGTATATATAAATTTGAAACAAAAATCCTGTAAGGCTGATTTTGCACGGTGACCGTTTGATCGAGATTGAAACGCTTTTGTTATTGTTTTGAATGTGAAACTTTAAAAAACTATTGTGAGGTTGAGAGGATGAACATAATGAACGGCATGCAAAATATGTTCATTCTTCCACGCTGTCGATGCTGCGTTCACCGAGCAAAATAGTGTTGCTGGTTGGTGAAATTAAAGATTTGAGCGTTTAATTAGCTAAAAAGTACATTTTGCGAGGAAAAGTGCTACCATTGTACCATAACAGTATGACGGAAATAGTTTTAGGAAACTCTTGTTGAAATAAACTGTAGGAAAAAAAGTAATGGAACTGAATGAAATGTCAAAAGTTGCTCACCATTCATTTAATTCCGTATAACCTACCTGCGTGCAAAATGTTGCAGAGAGTAAAAAAGATTAATTGAACGCCGATCAAACAGTCACCAGCCTAAATAACTAATAATTAAAAACACTTCAAATCCACCGCAAGTATTCGTCAATTTTTTCTTGGATCTGTTTACACTCATTAAATTTGTTATCAAACGATTCATCAAACAATTGGACTAATAGCATATCGACTGGTCTCTGACTGAACCTCGATAGTCGAAACATAGAGTTTTGCAAAAGAAGCAAAATAACTGATTTTTTCCTTAGCGAGAAATATAATTTGTAAATAGTAATTAATAGTAATTAATAGTAAATAATAGTCTAGTAAAAAGGATTTGGGTGTTCTCCTTGATCATAAACTAAATTTTAAGCTTCACATCGGATTTCTAAAACGAAACTCGACTGATTTCTCAGATCCATATACTCTCAAAACGCTTTACTCCGCTTTAGTCAGACCGCAATTGGAATATTGCTCTGTGATCTGGAACCCGTCATACCAATTGTACTCAAAAAGATTGAAATCGATCCAACGAAACTTTACTAGATACATGTGGTATAAACTAAATTGGAATCTACCTGCTGTCCCTCAATACGCTACTCGTTGTGCTCTTGTAAGTCTTACTTCCCTATCCTTTCGTCGTAAGATATTTTCAATCATGTTTATATGGGACCTTATCCATCACCATATCCAATGCTCTGAGCTTCTTACTATGCTCGATTTTTATACTCCATCGCGATCTCTTCGTAGCCAATTTCATTTCCGTGAGCTCCTCCATAGAACAAATTACTCTCATAATACGCCTATTGCACGCTGTATACACGAAGCTAATGTGATTTTATGCGTCTCAGATTTTTTTAATAATGTTTCGAGAAAGACTTTCAAAGATCTTCTTTTATTAAGTATCATGGCACGTGATTCTTGATTTCTCTTGCAATCTTTTAAATTAAAAAAGCTTTAATTTGTACTTATATTTAATCTCAATGGAAAAACGAATTTTATATTTACTATATAGTATTAATTTTCAGTTATACTTAATTGTATATATGTTTAAGTAGTCTATAAGAGTTGTCCTCTGATTGATGAAATAAAGAAATAAATTACTTAAATTACTTCATTTGATTACAAATTATATTTCTGCCTAAGGAAAAAATCAGTTATTTTGCTTCTTTTGCAAAACTCTATTTTTTGACTTACGAGGTTCAGTCAGAGACTAGTCGATATAACGTATATGGAATTTGATGGCAATATCACAATGTAAACAATCTTCGAACTACATATGTCAAATTGATCATTGAAAATCAAAATTGATTCTATTTCACCAATGATTGGATGAACAAGTTTTAAAAAATTTTAGTATCAAAAATTAAATTTGATTTTATTAAATAAAGTTTTATTAATTAAAACTTAACGTTAATACATAGTTAATCAAAATCAGGACACACTTTTTTAATTATAATGACAAATTTGATAATGTGTATACTTTTACTGTCAAATAGTGAAGTGGCGTTTACAGCTCTATATATCAATGACAAATCCTTAGAAATAAAATGTTTTTTTTTTTTTTTTTTTCTTCCTTACAACACACTAATATTTTTATAAATTGACCAACACCTTGATTTCAATATTTCCTTTCAATTCGTGTGGCAGCTTAACGATCAACTTAAACAGCTGTTCACATTTCTTGTTAATAAAGTCTCGTGTTTTTTTACAAAGATTTTGCTGCAATAAAGCTATGGATAAAACTAAAAGGTACTGATGTATTGCAATTCATAGAACTATAAAGGAGCCATGAAGTTCTATGGAATATAAGCTTTTCATCATATCGACAGAATGATTTAGAAATAAAGTCTTATGAATAAATTCTTTTTTCTTGCAGCGCTTTCAGTGAGGCGAGCATTTTAAGATGTTTCCTTGACGACTTGAAAGTAAAATCGACTGTCAAGTTGCGAACAACCTATAAAATCTTTCAGCGATTAGCAAAATAACAATGCAACGTTTGATAGCATGTGTAACCCTAATAAATCAATGAATTAAATTGGGATAGTTGGCAACGTGATGCAATTTTTTCTCGAACGAGCCTCGCAGCTAGCTCAATTCGATACTCGTTAAATTGATTGTGTAAAATTTCAACAAATTCAATACAGTTGACTCTTTCTTTCTCAGGTATCCTGCCATTATATACTAAATATTTTAACTATTCACACGTTACCAACTTAACGACGATAGAAGTTTGTAGAATTTTCATTAGCAAAGCAGCAAAGTTTAGCTTTCAGCACTGAGAAAATTTGTTATTTGTGAATTTTTGTGCAATTTAAATTAACTTCAATAGAAGCAAATCTATATATATTTAATTGATTTTGCAACGAGCAGAAAAATAATTGAAGATAAAGACCTAAAGAGATGTCGCTATTTGGATCGCTAATGGGAGATTTCGATGATGACCTTTTCATGGGGTAAGTAAATTTATGGGGTACAGCGAAAGCAAGTTGGGGAAAACCAAAGAAGTAAGAGATAAGGAAGCGGTGTTATTCCTCAAAAGTGAGGTATTTTTCTCATTGGTGTTGGTTAACACACACATAGAAAAATTTACGCAGGACCGCATTCGGGTGCAGCAAATAAGAAGGCGCAAACTTTTGCAATATTAACTAGAATTGAATGGAATGAATAAATAACTAGGATGAATAATGATGTAAGTAGACAATGTGAAGTCATCAGGTAATATTATGAAGAAATGACATGAAACTTATGTGAGTGATAGATGTGAAAATCGAAACTTCACAAGTTGTGAAAATTTATTGTATTTCCACACCACCTTTGAGATATACAATTTGGTGCATCATCGATTTTTTTTGGGTGTACGGTTCATTTGTAGGCCTATTTCACCCATAAAGAACAGAAATCATTAGTAAAATTATTAATAAACAATTCAGCTACTAAACCCCTTAAAATTAACAGTCTTGTGGAGCTTTTGTCTGATTGAAGACTTTTCGTTTATTTTTGTTCGTTATATAATATCGCCTTTTTAAACAAATTTCAATTAATGATTTGACTACGATATAATGGCCGGAAGACTTTATATGACCTTCAAACATAGTTTCTCCAATAAGGGATTTTTGCGTATTTAACAGTATTCTATTAAAATATTTATATTTTTTCCAAAATAGATTTGTCTTTTGAATAAGACGAATTTTCGTATTCAAATAAATTTCGTTTGAATACGAAGTTTCTTTTCAGCAATCATGCAAACAGCAAACTACTGATTTTGCATTTATAACATCATTTTCTAATCCTAGTGCTCGAATCCAAAGGGTTTTTGAATCAAGCATATCGTCGCCCGGGGATTCATGTGCTCCATACGCCATTTTGTAATAGTTATACCAACAGCTTTTTATTTTTGTTTTTTGTAAATGAATACATTTTTTTATGATTTCTGTTAAATAAATTTAAGAACATATTTTTCTTTTGTGTTTCAATGAATATTAATTTGAATTTGTAAATGAATAAACTGCTGTTGACGAAAAACTTTAAATCTGTTTAATTTTTTCCTTATGCATCTTTGCTCTATGAATATGAGTTCACATAAAAATAAGTTTGAAATGGCGTATAGAGCAAAGTGGAGTTTTTACCGTTAGAAAATGTACTTTTGTGCGTGAGTTTAAGGATTAGGAAATATGTTTTGTGGATAACCATTTTTATACAAACTTATGGTGAGACATTCAGGAAATCCTATCGTAGTCTTTTAAAAAAAAATCGCTTCAAACTTAAACTTCCATATACTCAAAATGTGTTTTTTGCACATACAGCACATGAATCCCCGGACGGCAATATATGAAAATCTGAAAGATTGAAATTGAATCACTGAAAACAAGAGCGCCCTAAAAATATGTGCGATTGTGTAAATTGAATGCGCCTCTGAAGCGGTATTTGTATTTTGACAGTTCGATCTCACTAAATCGGTGCAAGACAACGGGCTCTAATTTTAATATTTTCGCAAAATTCCAATTGCAAATATTAAAACTTTCACTTGTTACAACTTCTTTAAACTAAATAAAGTTGTTTTGTTTATAAAATTCGACTGATGCCGGTATATTTACTTGTGAAAGGATACTACCTTGTTCTTCAATTTATGGCTGTTTGCACAACTTTTCACTTTTCAATGCATTTTTAGTCAATTGTTTATGTTATTTACGTTAATAATTTTGCAAAATTTAGCAATAAAAATAGCTTTTTATTAAATAATAGGTATTTATAATTCGACTCCAATTTTTTTTAGACACGAGAGATCGAACTGTCAAAAAACTGTTGCCTCAGTACACACACACTGTATGTGAGGAGAACACCATTTCCTTATATTTTATTTCTTTGGGGAAAACTTAGCAAGTAGTTAGAAAGTAAGTGTGAAAAAGCAAATGGTGGAAAAATATGATATTAAATATCAAATTACTTCAATTAAATGAAATAAACTTGAAGGCTGTGTTTCGCATTATGTATTGAGGTAATGCGAATTTGTACTTGTGAGTGTGTATGTGCGTTTGTAAGCGAATGGGGCTGCTTTGTATCTACTTTTAATTAATTGGGTGTTTCAGTAATTCGATGTTTTTTGGTGCTCCATTGTTCATGGTCGATGTTATTGTTGCTCCTGCGCGCGTGGTGGTGATGATCGTATGTGTCGATGCATCCACTTTGAATTGTGCTACAGAAATCAATATTTTCTCTTTATTTTTGTAATATTCCTCTTCCTCTTGATTGCTTAGAATTTTCTTGAACTATTTGCAATAATTAAATTAATACAGAAAATCCTTTCTAAATTGTTTGCATACATTCTGCAATAAATATTACGTCGCACAACTTGTCTAAGCATCAAATGTAAAATAATCTAGATTGAAATAAATGCCTAATCTATACAGAAAAAAAAATTGCCATTCATACATTCGCTTTTTAATTTATTGATATTTTCTATTTTTGGTTTGTTTTAACTCTTCACTTTGTTGTCGATTCGTGTATGATAAAAATACCTCTCTGCTAAAACTGATAAAACAGCTTTGTTTGACTTTATGGTATGTTTATGTTCTTGTTATAGATACGCATTTTAAAAACAATACCGAATCATTAGCCATCGTCATCTTTGAATTTAATGTTGTATTGATTGATGTCGTCATATTGACATTATACATGAAACCAAAGTTTGCATATTTATCAGTCTCTGGAAATTTCATCAACCCGATATCGTATTCAAATGCATAACTACAAAATTCAGTAAATAATGTGAGCTCCTTTTAAGTTAACTACTAGGTATAATACTTTGCGAAAAAGTTTTCCCTCCTATCATGGAGTCCAAAAGTTCAGATATTGATTTTAATTTAGAATTTTTTTTTATATTTTTTATTTTTTTTATTTTTTTATTTTTTTTTTATTTAATTTTTTTTTTATTTTATTTTTTTTTTATTTTAAATTTTTTTTATTTTATAGAATTTACAGACAAAGTTTTTACATTTTTAAAAGCCGCTCTTAATTATTGATTAAACAAAATCAGCAACAAAATTTCAACTTTTAAAGGCATTTTAGATTTTTTCCCTAAAAACATACAGTTATGGACAAAACAGTAAAATCCCTAAACCCTAAGCTGGAAAGCTTTAAAAATAACCAATAAAACTTATACGAACTTAAATTATTAAACTCTTTCATGCTTTTATAGTGTTTTTTGTTTTTTTTTTTTTGTTTTTTTGTTTTTTTTTTGTTATTTTTTGTTGTTTTTTTTGTTTTTTTTTGTTTTTTTTAAGAAAAGTTTCAGGGACTAGTCTAGCCTAGCATATGTGAGCTTTGCTCTAATCATGATTTATATACAGTGACTTACAAAACCGTTCATAAAAAATCATTTCTTCAATTGTTTTGTTTTATTTTTGTATAGGAATACAATATTATAAATGTAAGTACACAATAACTTAAAGTAGCTTATTTCTTGCTATAAACCATTAAAAACTAAAAAAAATAGTAAGGGAACAAGTAAGTTAATATATCGTTAAATTTTTATTTTAATGAACACTTTTGTAACTGGTTCGTCCAGAAAACTTGAAATTTGTTTCAAAATGTTTATTAGTATTTAATGTGGCCACCTTTGGCTTTAATCACAGACTGCATTCTTTTAGGCATACTACTTATCAAATTATCCAACGTTTGGGGGCTTATGCTGGACCACTCTTCGTTAACCGCTGTCCAAAGATCTTCCAGGCTTTGAGGAACCAATTTTCGCATTATTATTTTTTTTTTTGAGGATATTCCACAAATTCTCTATTGGATTGAGATCTGGGCTTTGCGCAGGCCAATCCAAACAAGAAATTCCTTTATTCCTTTTTCACGAAGCCATTTCATTGTCACTTTAGCTTTATGCTTCGGGTCATTATCTTGCATAAAGATGGTATCACCCACTTCACATCCAAACTTTTTAATGCTAGGGAGATATGAGTCCTTTAGAACATCGATATAGTTTTCAGCTTTCATTATGCCAACGATTCGTCGCAGGAGTCCTAACTGATTCCCTTGAAAACATCCCCAGATCATCAAGGATCCTCCACCGAATTTCAAAGTCTGCTGCATATTTCGTTCGGTGATACCAATTTTTGGGTCATACCATGACCAAATTCGGATATCAGATCCCAAACGGTTAATCTTGGATTCATCAGACCAAGTCACCAGCTTCCATTGATCTACGCCCCAATTAACATGCTCTTTGGCAAAATTCAAGCGCTGTACGCGATGCTTAGCTGTAAGTAGAGGTATTTTAGTTTTAGCCTTCATGCCGGCTTCCTTCAGGCATCTGCGCACTGTTTGGCAAGACACGTTAAGGTTCATAGCCTCAGATACCTCCTTGTGAGCTTGTACAGCATTGTCAACAGCTCCAGACACGATTAGCCTCTTGACCATTCTCTTTGTTTTGGGAGTCAATTTCCGTGGGCGCCCATCGTTCCTCTTGCTGATTGGAATGTTGCAAGAATTTCTTATTTTAGAAATGAAACGAAACATGGTATTTTGTTGTGATTTGACGCACAGATTTTCCTTCTTGCAATTCTAATTTAATAGCAGCACATGTAACGGATTCGACTTTTTTCGGCATTTTAATTTCTATGAAAAATTATGTAATTTATATTAAATTCTTTCAATATGTTCTTAAAAATTGCCAGATCTAACACAAAATCTTTGAAACTGTGGAATCAATGATGACACGGCGACACAATCACGACTAAAATTCAATTGAAGAATTCAGTTCCAAAAGTGTTCACAATAACCGAACACTTTTAACAAGAACCGTTATCAATAGCAACAAAACTGCGTTGAATTTTTTCAATTTTCTTTTATACGCTGATCGTCACTACAACAACATATTAAAGCTGATTAAAAAAAAGTACAATAACAATTTCAATTTGAAATGTTATGTAAAAAACCTTTTTACTTGGTTGTTTGTGAACAGTTTTGTAAGTCACTGTACGTATTAACAAAAGTAAATCGAACTCAATTATCCAGAGCAAGACCGCGTCCGTCATGCCTGGCATAAGTTGGAGTCTGGCCTCACATATGGGCATTTCCAGGATCGCGAACGGGACATTCGTACGCACTCAACTTGAAAAAAAAATATGAAAACTCAAATTTTTTTTTAACTTTTTATAAATATATAATAGCATTTTAGTAGAACAATTTTTGAGAACAAAAAGAAAATTATAAAATATGAACGTTCTCCAAATATTTTCGATAAACTTGCGATCGCGAACGGGACAAAAAATGTAAGTCATTTTTTTCGGTGTGTGGTTTTGTTTAAAACTCTGCGAATTTTGTCAGTTTATTAAATGGAGATTATTTTTTAACTAAAGCAGAGATATAAAGCTTTTATTTAGCATTTTGTTTTTTTTAATTATCCTTATTATTATTTTTTTAAATATTTTTTTTAGAATCGCGAACGGGCCAATGATTCCAAAGGCATTTTTTAGGTTTAAAATTTTTTATTTATAAGTATAAAAAATAAATAAAACAAGATATATTCAAATGATTACAAAAATAAAAGAATTATTATTTTATTTTAATTTTAAAAGATATTACAGTCTCCATCTGCACAAACAAATTTTATTTTTATCACAATATGTACTATTTTTTGAAAAATTAAACACTTACGATCGCGAACGGGACACACTTTAAAAATCAATAAAAAAATATTTATGGATCAAAATGTTTTCGGTTTGGTTTTTTAAATGATCTCGGTTATTTTGTTTTGAATTGTAAATATCAAACTATTCCGATCAACGGTCACGGAGAACTCAACACAAATGCTTATTTTCGGTCGCGAACGGGACAGAAGAATGTAGTACAAAGAATCTTTGAATTTTACCGTTATTCGGAGTTTGCTTGATCTCTACTGTGGTGTTTTTAAATATTTATGGTTGGTATATTTAGTCTATAAGAAGAGTGCAATCGACATGATAAGTAAGACTCAGAAATAACTCAAGGAAAAATTTCAATTAAAAACGCTAAAACCAAAAAAAGAAAAGATGCTCTTTGCAGACCACTTTTCTTAAATTACAAATGTTAATATGTATTTAATTAGGTATATTCTTAAAATCCAATGCATTAACTAACTAAATTTTCTCAGAAAAGTCTTTTTTCTTCAACTTTAATATTTTGGTAGCGGTTGACCTTTTCCAGGTAATGCCCATATGTGAGCACTGCTCTAATTACTCATTTTATTTACTACCAAGAAGGTTCTGTAAACAGTTCAAAGCCAAAAGTATTATAATTTTTAATTTTTTCTATAATTATTTGTATATAAATCTGTTTATAATAATTATATTAAAATTGTAAAAAAAAAATCAAATTATAAATTGCAGAGTGTTTCAAACACTTCTAATAAAGATTAAACTAAACTAAACTAAACTTATACGAACGAATATGTATTTAATTAAAAAATAGCTTAAGCTTGGGAGATCACAACAAACTGAATAAATACAAAAAAACAATAAAAAAGATGTTGAGGCTTTAATAAAAAACTACAAACAAAAACATATAAATACTCACATTAAAAAATTTGGAAGTACCCAATAAAATTATAGAATTATGAAATGAACACATCACTTAAGAATGAGACTAAGAACACCTTTAGGAGTGCAGTTTTTACATAGCAAAAATAAATGCGGAAGGAGAACGAATTAGCTACCAAACATGAGAGAAAACTTTAGCCTTAATTACATCAACATAAGCAGTATTCGTTATAAACTTACAAAATATAGACGTGATAAATGTCACAGAAATATGGTTATATTATAACGAAATAAAAGCAGACAAAATATAAAATTGCAACTCCATTCATAACTGTAGAAATGGAAAACATAGTGTTGGTACTGTAATTTTTATTAAAGAATGCATTTCATTTAATTAACTTATTAAAGAAGAAAAATACAACTTAACATTAATTGAAATAACAAACATAAAAAAACCTATATCGATTGCTACGTTTTATAAGGCTCCGAATTGAAAAATAACACGTTCGTTGATTTCATTGAAGAAAATCTGCTAACTATAAAAAAACTGTATTTTTTCCCCGCCATTATCATTAACCTATTAGAACAAACAAATACGGTTACCAAATACTCAGACCTGATACTTATCAATGGATTTACATTTGTTAACAACAATTTACCTACAAGACAATCAAACAATTCAAATACACTGAGAGATCACATTATCTCAAACGTTAATACAACACACGAAATAGGTTTTAATCTGGAGGATACGGACATTTCCGATCACAAATATATCACGGCAACTATAACAGAACTAAAACCAAAAAAAACAACCGATGAAAGATAATATCATACCAAAAATAAATTATTATAAAATGATATATTATATCATACCAAAAATATAATTATTGTAACAATAACAGAAATGAAAAATTGATACAAGTTTTACAAACTGCGCAAAAAATATCCACCAGACACATCTAAATCAGGTCTCGCGATAATTGGATCAGAGCTGAACTTTAGAAAAAAACTAAAGCTTAGACAAGAACTATACAAAAAATGGAAATCTAAACCTAATGATCAAAATAAACTTAATGAATACAAAAAAAATTAAAAAGGATGTAGTGACTTTAATAAAAAACAGCAAGCAGAAACACAAATGAAAAAATAGCAAAATCTGAAAATAATTCAAGACAATTATGGCGCGTTATTAACACAACGCTTAAGAATAAGGTTGAAACAAAGAACACCTCAAGTATAAGTCAATAACAGATAACTGAAAACAAAAATATAATTGCAAAAAAGTTAAATGAATACTCTAATGAAGCAGCAAAAAATTTAGCAAAAAGTACCATAACAATAAATATAGTTACACCGAATATAGTCAATCTAAAATCTATTTTTCTTAAACCAGTTAGCCAGCATGAAATCCAATACATCATTACAAACCTTAATAGCAATGCGGCAAAAGGAGTGTTGGGATAAATGTTAAGGATATCAAACTATTACTGCCAACAATCTCAGCAATTCTTTCGTTATGGTGAACAAATGTTTCACAACTGGAATTATCCTAAAATGTTTAAAAAAGGCCATTTTATCACCAATTTATAAGAAGGGAAAAAAATAAAACTGCGAAAACACTCCAATCTCAGTATTGAATGCATTTAGCAAAGTGTTCGAAAAGGCTATTAATAGTAGAATCGAAGGCTTCATGAACACTACAATAGGATTTGACAAAAATCAGTTCGGTTTCCTGGCGAGTAGCGGTACTAAGTCGGCGATAACATCATCGATGGAAAAAATATTTGACGCAGTGCATGAAAAAAAATTAGTTCAAGCAACATTTATAGACGTTTCAAAAGCATTTGACCTTGCTGATCTTGCAAAATTAGGAGTACGAGGAGTACCTAACAAGTTGATACAAAGTTATCTCAACAACAGGTCTCATATTGTAAGAATAGATGGCGAATGTAGTGAAGAGCTCACAAGTATAATTGGAGTACCTCAAGGATCGATCCTGGGTCCAAGACTTTATTTATTATATACAGCTATGGACACATAAATGGCACATTTTAGTGTATGTTCTTTTTTATGCTGCATTTTTGTAAATGTTCTTAATAACAAACAAATGCTTGGCTTTTTGCAAAGGTTTATTTCTTACATTTAATAACAATTCAAACTTAATTTATTATTCATTAATAAAAAGCAGAAATTATCAAAATGAAAAAAACACAAGTGAAATGTCCTGGACACATAAATGGCACATTCTGGAAAAAAGAGAAAATATCGTGTTCAAATTGCGTTAATTATTTTTTTGTGTTGTACAAACCTTAAAATCATTAATATTTTGTACTGAAGCCTGTGTTTTTTATAACAGCTTCACACCTGCGGCCCATACTCTCTACAAGTTTTTGGCATTTCGATTTGGGTATGGCATACCAAGCTTTCTGTGCGGCAGACCAAAGTTCATCCATATTTCTGTAATTTTGCTTTGCGATTTCAACCTTGACTTCATTCCACAGATTTTCAAGAGGATTTAAGTCAGGGCTTTGGGCTGGCCAATCCAAAACGTCGATCTTTTCCGCACAAAACCAATTTTTGACTAGTTTGGACGAGTGTTTAGGATCATTGTCCTGCATAAATATCCACTTAACTGGCATAAAATCGAAGGCATCTGGTTCCATATGGTTTTTCAAAATGTCCAAGTACTGAAACTTGTCCATTTTGCCAGTGATTTTTACAAGGGGACCTACGCCATGCCATGAAAATGCACCCCAAATCATAATATTACCACCCCCGTGTTTAACGGTCTTCTGGGTGAACTTAGGATTGTACTCTTGACATTTAGGACGATGAACAAAGATTCTACCATCTGGTCCCATTCTACTCATTTTTGTTTCGTCACTCCACAACACGTTTTTCCAGAAATTTACGCTTTTTTCTCGATGGGTTTTGGCAAAAGTTAATCGTTTTAAGATGTTTTTTTTTGACAACAGTGGTTTTTTTCTGGAAACGCGCCCAAACAAATTTACCTCGTTCAATCGCCTTCTGACAAGCCTGCTGGATATTTCCAAGTCCAAAGACTCATTAATTTCAGATGCTATCTGACGCGATGACTTGAATGGGTCATTTTTGGACTTTCTCACTATGGCTGCATCAGTTCGCGCATTTGTTTTTCTAGGCCTTGACTTCCGAATTTTGCCTGATACTAACACATTGCGATTTTCTACACATGAGTGAATTGCATTGTAAACTTTTTTTCGAGAACTATCCATCAAACTGGCAATTTCTGCAACTTTTTTTCCATCTTTGTACATTTTCCATATCATCCGTCTCTCCTCAATCGTGGTATGTTTTCCTGACCCCATTTTTAATAATTTTTCGCCGTGCAAAACTTTTAATTAATTATTCTTCAACTACACAAAATATCACGTGGTTCTATAGAAAGCAACGCGAATACTGAATGCTTTAAATAATTTGTGCCATTTATGTGTCCACTCAAAACCAGCGCAGTTTATGAAAAAATTATAGCGGTAAAAAATAACCACAGCAAAACCAGTTATTTGAGCGACGGAGTTGCATTTAGCTATTGAAGCAATAAGCTCAATGACAAAACTTCACATTTTGGAAAACTTTTAATTTAAAAATATTAACATGTATTAAAAATCTAATTTTGTGCCATTTATGTGTCCATAGCTGTATAAGCAATATAAAATTTTGCAACTTTAATTCAGTCCACAACATTTATGCCGATGATACAAATTTTATAATAACAGCAAGAACAGAAAAATAATTAGAAGACAGCATAAACCATGACATGAAGATATATTATGAATGGGCATGCGGAAATTGACTTAGCATTAACATACAAAAACCAATTACATCATCTTAAGAACAAATCACAATATCGAAATTAATATAAAAGTAAAAATCAACCATATTGAAATTGAGAGAGTTCAGCATACAAAATATCTGGTTATCGATGAAAAACTAAACTATCTAACAACTAACTAACAACAATAAATACAATTCACAAACATAATACGCGACAAAAACACAATTAAGAAGCTCCAAAAGCCAAAACAACAAAACAACTGAAAAGTCAATTCAACACACTACCTGATGAAATAAAGAACGCAAAAACTATCAATATTTTCAAAAATAAATTAAAACTATAAGTACAGAATTTAAGATTAAGATGTAAGAATATGTAAGAATATGTAATAATTTAAGATATCACACTTAGTTTAAAAATTGCGATATTTAATTAGCTTTAGATATAAAGAAATTTTTTCTTTTTAATTGTTTATTTATTTCTCTTTTCCCTCTACTATTTCTTGTATATATCCTCTTATACACGGATCATGAAACCGTCTGAGGAACTGTAATAAACAGATTGCAAATATAAATAAAAATTAAAAAAAAAAAAAAAAAAAAAAAATTTATATTTCTTAGCTACACCGATTTCAGTTCAAATTGTTATTGTCATCAACATCCTCAATTCTGGTTGATATGCTGAACAAATGTTTCATAATTGGAATTTTCCTGAAAGAAATAATGGCCTTGTCTTCAAAAGGCCATTATTTCCCCAATATTTATAAAAAAAGACAATTTCGATAGTATCGTTAATTTAGACGTAGAATTTCTTCTTCAATAAAGAAAAATTCTGTTTGTTATATTTTTGCTTAAGTTTATTTATATAAATTTTTATTATGTAATAAATAAACTAATTGCTATATTTAATAGTGAAAATTCATTGAAAATTAACGTTGCTGGCAATATAGAAGTACATATTACATATATCATAATAATATAATAAATAATTCGAATTTAATATATCTTAAAAATAAAATAAGTTTTCATAGCACAGCGAAAAAGTCTGTTCAAATGAGCCCATAAAAAGTGCTCTGTAAGACTGGCCATTTTAACCCTTGAAAGTACTTTGACCGAACGTCTTATGACCAAATTGTGTTGTACGAGTTGTAAAATTTTTGTACACAAATTTTCAAGAACAGGATTTATGCCGAATTTTCAGCTGGTGTTAAACCTGGTCTCGCATTGGTATTGAGTCGTCCACACACTGCTTAACGCACTTGGCCACGGCCACCACGATGTTGATTGATAGTTGAAAAAGGTTTGTATACAAATTTTGAATATATATTCTTAAGGAAAGTTGTAGGACTTTCAGCGGGATTAAAAGAATTTATTAACTTAATTAAAACATGCCAACAATATTTCAAATATATGTATATCAAGAATTTATAGCATACTGTTTTACAGTTGAGTACACATGTTCTCTATCTTATAGACACCTACAAACCCCATTTCGTTTCTAGGGAGGTTCAGACGATCCTACATGTTGTCACGCATGGTAAGACAAGCCTCGTATTTGACAGTTCGAACGCTCAAAACAGCGGTTTGACAAAATGTTGACAAGGTTTGATGAGCAGCCATACTACCTGTGTAAACACGTGTTGGACGAACACGTCGAACTCACTATTTTAAACAAATTTTGAAAGACTTGAGTCATGGCAGTGCTTCATGAAACTATCTGGCTATAATTTTTTTAAAAGTATAGAAGTCTTCCAGAGACATGGGAGATAAAAATTTAGCTTCATGAGAAAAATGAAGTTTGAAAAATAAAGCATATATGTAAATTGTAATATGCTTTTATTTATTTATTTATTTTTTTTTAAATTGTAATTGCCAAATATAAGGAATTAAAGAAAAATGCAACAATTTACATTAAAAAAAAAAAATAATTCGGTGCGATCCTTAAGGAGGGAGTTGAAAAAAAATTTAACCCTCATCGGTCCCCTGTATGCGCACAATTTTGATCTTTAACCTTGAATAGAATAAAAACGGTTCAGTGGAATGACCTTGTATTTTGCAAAATAGAATCATTTTGCCCGAACAACCAAAAAAACCCGTTTTTGAATTTGTACCCTTACTGTATTTGCCTGTGCATTTATAGTTACGAATCGGTCCCTGTGTATGTGCGCGCAGAGAAATTTCAGTCCTATTTTTCCTTATTGTTCCCAAAATAGTCATGCGATTCTTATGTAAATCTCCTGCCAATTCACACGAAGTGAAAAAGTTGTCACACGTTACATTTCTTTTCTGACAGTCCTTCCACCAAATCCAAAACAATACGCCGTCCGAGATTACGTTCAGGAGTGGCATTACGATTCCGACCAACATAAATTTGTGTGTTGTATGCATACCAGCTTATTGAGTCGCATAGCACCCAAAAGTTGTATATGAACATAAATTGCAAGCAGTTATGTTGTCATATGTTCCTCGCCGGTACCGATTTGTGACATTGCTCAGTACATACCACAATGTTGTCAGCATAAATGAGAATAGTGAAAAGAAGAAACTTAACATCATTGAAGACTACAACAAAACCAAGAGTGGAGTTGATACTATGGATCAAATGGTGTCTACGTACACATGCAAACGAAAAGTCAATCGGTGGCCAATCGCAGTATTTTGTAACATGCTTTATGTTAGTGCGTTGAATGCATTCGTGACGTTCATTGCATTGGTCCCGAATTGGAAAAATTCTAAAACGAACCATAATATTCGTCGTCGCCTTTTTATCGAGGAGCTTGGATTGAAGTGATCGTTGAAAAACAGATCACTAAACGTAAAAAACAATCTCAAAGTAATGATGCTTCCAGTGTTATTAAAAAAATTCGGGAGATTCGCCATTTACCAAGTACATCAAAACGAGGCCGATGCTACATCTGCACATATAAAAATAACAAAAATCTTTTTGCTACACGCTGTGAAAAGTGTAGAAATTTCATTTGTGCTGAACATAATTTCAATTTATGCGAAAAATGTACAAATAATTGACAAAAGTTAAAAATTCAATTTTTTTTTAGTATATGTTATATTCTAATTAATTTCATTCTAAATCTACCTTTATGAAGTTCAAATGTATTAACATAAATGGTTGTTGATTTTTTTTAGCTTTTTTACAATTAAAAATATATGTGTATGTGGACCGATGAGGGTTAATGTAGTTGCTGATTGATAGTGTGTTGTCTTCGTAATATTTTATATATTTTTTATTTTATTTATTTAATTAAATTAAACTTATCAATATAATAGGGCAATTTAATAGGAGCTACTCCTTCCGGTTGTCAGGAACCGCAATGTAGCTAAAAAATTTCAACATGTGATATCTCAACGAAAAAGAAGATTTATTTTAGCAAACTCAACGGCATTAGAAAGAGGGAGCTTTTTCTTTTAAATTATAGTATTTTTTTTTATTTTTTTTTATTAAAGAATAGATAGCATTGCTACATAACCTCAAGTATGACGAAAGACAGTTTTTTTTTGCACATTCAGGTTAGAATATCTCAAAAATCTGACGTGATAGATTAATTCTACTGCCAGATTCGGATCCAACGCTCCAAAATCCTACGGGAATGCATATTAATGTCTGAATGCATATTATTGTGTCTGCTTCTTGTCCCTTGTTGACCTGTGTAATTCTTTTATTATTACATTTGCTGCCAAAACGTTCGACATTTTATCAAGGCTGTTAACTTCGCTCATTTTTTGAGCCGCTCACTTTATTGTGAGCGCGCTCAGAAAGTAAGCCGTCTCACTTTTTTCAAAAAAGTAAATTTATTCTAAATGAAATAAAATTTTATACCTAGGCTGTTAATTATGCTCACTTTTTCATTTGAATGTGAGCGCGCTCAGAAGTGAGCTCCTCAGAATGTGAGCTATTTATTAACAGCCTTGCATTTTATCTATACGAATTTTTTAGTTTAAGGAGGGATGACCTTCCCGCCAACAGGTTTTTTTACTAATTTTTTACAAAAAACAGAGTATTACATTGAATGAATTTACATATTGACATTTATGTTCAAATGTATACACCAAATTTTTTTATAAAAAAAAAAACAAATTAGCCGCACTACAGCTGCTCAAACATGGCTCCTTCAATTTGCGCTTTGAAATGCCCAGCCCCTTGTAGTCTACTGAAATTAACAAATCAAAATTTTTTCATTAACCTAAGGTCCACACGAGACAATTTGTTATAACAATTCCAATACACTCACACATTTTTTACTAACACACTCACATTTTCTCAGTCGGCAGCTCAATTGTCTCAACAATCAGGCAGACAGTTGAACTAACAACGATTTGACGTGGGCTGACAATTTTTGACGTTTTCTTTTGAATAATAAGCAAACTTGGTATTTTTTTGAAGTTTTTTGTATTATTCTGTATTATTTCTTTCAAAAGAAGCGTCTAATAAACTAAACAAATGTCGTTTATTGTCATGCAATTGTTAAGCCCACCTACGTCATGATAGACAATTTTCTTTGAATTGAAAAAATTTGACAACTAATATGAATTGAAAAAACTATTATAACAATTGTCTTGTGTAGACGCAGCGTAAAATACGTTATTTCGATCTGTATATAAATTTTTTTTTTAACAAAAACAAAAAAAAAAGAAATTAAATTTGAACACGAAAAGAAAAACATTACTTTTTTTATACACAAATTGTAAAAAAAAACTATTTCTACTAATAATTAATAAAAACTTTTAGATATGTCCAAAGGCTAACCCGTTAATGAATATCTGGGCAAAAAATTTTAGGTTGATATCTTCATTACTTTTTAAGTTATATTCGACAGTGCGGAAAAAAAACTCGATTCCAGTTTTCGTTTTTGCTTTCGTTACTTCCGACGCTCATCACTTCACTGACTTTCTAGAGACTTTTTAAACTTTCTATTGAGCTTAAAATATTGAAAATATATTCTTTAGGTTGTAAATTGATTTTTGAAGCAAAAAAAAAAAAAATCTCCTTAATGAGGTTTGACAGCATGTCGTTTGCCCCAAATCTAAATGTGTAGTTATCGCACCAGGCTTGACAAAATATAGAACCCCCTTCTGGAAAGCCTGCCGTAATTCCTCTTTACAAAATTCCCTTTTCCAATATTTCATTTGAAGTCGTTTCCTTAGACTAGTTAGTTAAAGTAAGAAGATAAAGCAACTTAACATAACATTAAAAATGTTTTTGATATCTATTCAATTGAAAATATTTGACTTCTTCAAATCTGGCTTTTTTTTCAATATTAATCATATGGGTACATTTCTTTTAAAATATTTCTATCATCTGATCATAGTTCTATTGTATGAAAAAAAGCTAAAGTTTCTTTTCATGCGTAATAAATGGACAGTTGTATGATTGCCTTGTGACGAAATACGATTTTATTGGCACAGAATCTAAATTTCATAGTATGATGAACTTCCATCGCATTATTTTTTTTTGTACACGTGATGTAATAGTTACAAAATATAAGAAGTAAAAACAAGAGCAACAGCAAAAAATGAAATAAGTTTTGATGGAGTTAACTGAGTGAATATTTATAACACTATTTTCTTTTCGTTTATGAAATATGAAAACTTAAACACTAAAATATGAAAATAATTTGATATTTTAAAACCAGTTCAGTTTCAGTTTTAATTTAAGGTATAATATACGTGTAGCAACCAAAAACAGGAGCTGTTTTAAAAAATTTTTTTAGATATAAGAAGTTATTATTTTTTTTTTAAATTTATACAAGTTATTGTACATAAAAAATACTTAATAAAAATATTTTTTTTTTTTAAATATAGTACTGGCTTTTATATAGAGGGTGCTGAAAATGGCATTGAAAAAAAGACATCCAAAACGGTTCGATGGATATGGCCTTTCCCATGTATCGGAAACAAAAAAATCAAATGACATTTTAAAGCATAGACCTTATATTAAGCATCCCCCCTACGCAAGCCCCCGGGGTTTTTTTTTGTAATTCTGGCGGAAGTTGAAGTAAAAAGTTCGAAAAATAGATACATTTTCGCATTACATTTAGTTTATATAAAAAAAAAAAAAAATAGATGTTGGAATTTAGGAGGGATGCTTAAAGGACAAAATAACGGACAAAATGCAAAAAAAATCATTGAAATTGAACCAATAGATTTCGAGTTATCTATCGAACCGTTTTAAAAAAACTAGTTTCGAGGAAATCGCGTTTAAAGTTTTTTATTTGTTGTATGGAGCTTAGACGTAGGTTAACGAAAACCGTTATAACTTCTGTTTTTTTTTAAATATCGATTTAAAAATGTGTATGTATATTCTTAAAACTATAAAGAACACATTAAACAAAAAATTTTTCGAAAAATTTACACGCATATTATACCTTAAGAAAAGTAATAAATCGCTCTGATTGTTTTGTCTGATTACATCTCTAATTGTTTATATCAATCATAAAGAGTTTTAAGATTTTTAATGGAAAATGTGACTTTATTTCCATCAATAGTTCCAAAAAAAAAAAAAAAAAAAATTCTAAAATTATTTTCATTTATTTCGTAGCAATCATATGAATGCCATGAATATGCAAATGCGTTCAATGAACCGTTTAATGAATTCCTTAATGCCGGATCCCTTCAATATGTTGACTCCTTTTGATGGCGGATTTCAAAACAACGCAATGATGGAACGTCACGGTGGCCATGCTGGTCACGGTGCCCATATGGGCGGTTTATTTGGATTTCCAGCAATGCCAAATATGAATCGTCTTTTAAGTACAGGTAAAAGCGCTTTAATCCAAATTTAAAGAATAGCATCCTAATTTTTTAAACACTACTTAGATATTGGCTCCCCCAATGGTGCTTCATATTGCTCCAGTTCCGTAATTTCAATGTCATCTGGTCCTGATGGTCGTCCTCAAATCTACCAAGCCACCAGCAGCACAAAAAGCGGCCCTGGCGGAATTCGTGAGACACGCAAAACTGTCCAGGATTCTGCTGCTGGTATAAAGAAAATGGCAATTGGACATCACATCGGTGAACGTGCTCACATAATTGAAAAGGAACAAGATTTACGTTCGGGACAATTGGAGGAAAATCAGGAATTCATCAATTTAGAGGAAGAAGAAGCTGAAAATTTTGATCGCGAATTTACATCAAAGGCTCGCATGTTTTCTAGACCACAAGAAATGCTATCTATTGAACCGGTTGAGGGCGGTGCTGGTGGTAATCAGCGTCACAGATATGCACTTCCACCACAACAACATCACAGACAGTTGCCAGCATTACCTGCACCGCCAACGACATCACAGCATCAACAACAACAACAGCAGCAGCAGCAACAACATCACAATAGGTAAGTGCATTTTATAAAGGGTCAATTGAATATATGAAAGAAAAATGATTTATATGATTTGAGTTGTTTTGTTAATCTTCTTAAGGTAAGCACTCCGTCGAAAATCTGTCATCATAACAATTTCTTCGAAGAAAGCTTACTTGTACTTGAACCTTAAGCTTAAGCTAAACGAGATTTATAAAACAAAAAATCAAGCCAGATTAACTAATCACCTACGTATCGAAATTAATTACACATTAACCACGTCTTTTAGCAATTGTAACAAATATTCATTAAAGATTTGTTTACTTCTTTTGTATATTATTTATTTTGCTTATTCTTGAATATTGTTGTTGTACATCTTATGTTTCTTTTATTGTTGTACGGCAGTTTTAAGTTACATAAGAAAAGAAAAAAAAAAACCTATCTAACAGATAGAACAATTAAACAATTAGTTCGTCACAAAATTGATAATATTTTTTTTAAATGTGAAATATACAACTCTTAACATCATACATTTTATTTTTATAAATGCGTCGGGTTAAAAAAACTTTCAGAAAAAAACAACATATATTTTGCTCTCAATAACAGCGTGTTCTTTACCGTTAAAAATAATAACAAAGTATTAAATTTTCCAGTAAAATTTAGTGTTCGTGTTCTTGAAAGTATGAATTTACACGTGCGAATTTACCCCGCTCTCATTATTTTGAAATCTCAATTTTTATGAAAAAAAAACATGTTAGCAAATATATTGACGTCTATATTGAGGCGTATTAAATAAGGATTAAACAAAATAAATCATTATTTTTCCCATATTTATCGGATTTCCCATACTTATCGGAATTCATGAATTTGCAAAAAAACAAAAAATCCTTATTTTCCCATATTTGTCAGACTACTTGAATTTGAAAAAAAAAAAATTCAATCGAAAAATGTTTAATTTTTTAAAAAACGGTTTATTGGGTTAATTAATGTTATATTTTATTTATATGTTATTGTTCTGTTTTATTCATTGGATTCAACTCAAACATTTTATATGAGTTTGAAGAATATCTTTCAATCTCGCAGGCAGTCACTCACTTTTTTGCCAATCGCAGAAATTTATGTTTTTGAAGGAAATGTCTAATGCCACATTTACAGAAACGGCATTAATTGAGCAAGAGATACGAAAGATCTTACCAACGAAAGTCAAAATTGTTGACGATGATGAGTGGAAAAATAAGCAACGCAATCATCGAAACTCCTTCCTCGTAGGCATATTTTGTATATCTTCTAACACCAAGACAGTAGACTACTTTCTGATACCAAGAACAAGAGCTATGCCATACATGAAGCAGTCACTTGGCTTCAGATGAACGAAATATTAGCAAAAGATATTTGCATTCTATCTGATAGTCAAGCCGCTTTGAAAGCCCTGGAATCTGTTGAAATAACATCAAAAACAGTCCTAAGTTGCCGCAGATCTCTAAATGACATGGCAGAGCAGCTCAATATATTCCTATGCTGGATCCCCGGACATAGAGACTTCCAAGGTAACTGCAAAGCAGACGAACTCGCTAGAAACGGAACCACCAAACCCCTATCGACAGATAAGGAACAAATTGGAATACCTCTCGCAACATGTAAGCTACTGATAAATGAGCTATCCCTTGTAAACACCAACATCAGGTGGTCAACGGGTAGTACATGCAGTATAACGCGTCAAGTTTGGCCAACACTGAACTTAAGACGCTCAAAAGAACTAATATCCCTTAGAAGGGACCAAATAAATATAGAAATAGGCGTTCTAACAGGACACTGCCTGATTGGACATCATGTCCGAAGACTGAATATTCCCCATAACGACTTCTGCAGAAGCTGCAGAGAGGAGGAGGAGGTTGAATCCACAACACACCTTCTCTGCACATGCCCATCGCTGGCCAGAAAGCGCCATCTCTTCCTAGGTAACTGTTTCTACAGTGACCTAGACGAACTCTCAAAAACTTCGGTCTACCGAATACAAAGCTTCATAAATAGCTCCAACTGGTTCAGATAGAGTGGAAATAATTAACCCCTGGTATCACAACGGGCCAAACTGGCCTAAGTGTGTCTCATAGGAGACAGCCACGTCAACCTAACCTAACCTAACCTATGTTGTTGGTTTTAGAATACCACACGATTGGAAACGATGTTTTGAATATCTCCACATTACCATTCGACTTTATATAAATGTTCGGAAATAATTTGAATCGATAACACTCAATATTTTAATTCCACCTTGTACTTGGAGAGATTCATTATAATAATGCGCAAGGTGAGGAATAAAATCTTAAAAGGAGCATATTTACTGATACATTATAATCAAATTCAGAACATGGATGATCCAGTTGAAAATACATATATAAAAATTTTCTAATATTTTAAGAAAAAAAACATCGTTTACTTCCCATATTTTTTATATTCGGAACTGGAAGGACATAGTTATGTATTTTTAACTGATGATATGAACTAGAGAAAACTTAAATATCATTTAAACTAAGCTATCCTTGTCATTTTCAACATATTTTCCTATGTCAAAGCACATTGTGTCCAAGCATTTTGACCGTGCTCGCTAACACGGTTTGTCTTTATTGTCTCTATTCGTCTTTACTTTGACATCTAACTTGAATTCTATGGTCTTCCTTAAGTCTGTTATAACTCTCACAGCTAACAACCACTTCACAGCAAAATAAAAAAAAAAATATATTCAAAACCAAAACATTTTTAAAATTCCAGAACAGAATGCCATACAAAATTTTTCTAAGTAAAATTTTTCATCCGGTATGCACATTTTTACAATGCAGTATTTAGTATTGGATATTTTAATATTAAAAGGTCCTTATTTTAAAATTTAAAATTAATTTATTAATTTTAAAAACATTTGTGCTTTATTTTGAATGGTGAAAGACTTTATAAAATGTAGAGTATAGAGTGAAAATTAAAGTATTTATTAAATTAATATACTTAATTGTTTTTAAGGGCGAATCTAGTGATCTGAAAATCGAGTGAAATTTTCTACGCTTATTTTAAATTAATTTTGAACTTTTCCCTTGAACTTAATTTAATTTTTTTTTGTTTTAAATTATTAAGTGAATCCAAAATCTTTTTTTTTTTTTCTTTATTAAACTTTTTGAATAGAAAAGTACCTTTCGGTACCCGCACTTGAATAATTTTTTAATAATTCGTTCGACCTTTAAAATACCTTTTAAATACGAACCTTATTCTCGTCCTAAAAAAGCTCACAAAAGGATAAAAATTCTACTTTTTTGTGGTCAAAAAAGCTTCGAAGTCAACCTCTGTTAATCCGAAACGAGTTAAAAAGATATTTTTGCGAAAATTAATTATTAAATTTAAAAGAAAATTTTAGGCAAGGAGTTTTTAGGCAAAAGCGGGTAAAATGAAGGCATATTTTTTAGATGTTTCCGGAAAAAGTTTATTAATAAAGAAAAAATTTTTTAGCATGTTCATTTCATAATTTTTTGTAATATTTTTTAATAATATATGTATATTAAGAAAAAAATTGTTTTCGTTTTAACAAATATTTTTATATCTAAAGAAGGCGTTGAAGTTTGTGTGCTAGCAAACAGATAAAAAGACATTATAGCTCGGCTCCGGATCGTCTAAACAAATCTTTTGTCAAAATGGAATAAAAATATGAAATATTATGAAGCGCGAAAAAAATTAAAAATTGTACGTTATTTTTTACGCTATTGTTGCGTATAAAAACTAGAAAATTTTCCAAAGTCGCTAATTTTGGTAAAATATGCATAAATTCATTACAAATCGAATAATAAATTAAAAATGTAGTGTGGCGAATTTTAAATATTTAGGCTTCGAGAAAAACTTGTTTAAAGAAAAATGTACTTTGTACAAGTATTAATTGCGGGGTTGATTGACAAATTTTTCAAAAATACTTGAATACTTGTACAACAATCATGAATTAAAAAATTCGATTTTCAAAAAAACTAAAATTTAAAAAAATGTAAAATAATTTTTTTTTTTTGTTATTTAAATGCCAATTTTTATAACCCTTACATGACATATTACATTAAAATATACCCGTATACATGAATATAGTAAAAAAATTTATAAAAAAAAAAATTTATAAAAAAAAATTTATAAAAAAAAAATTTATAAAAAAAAATTTATAAAAAAAAAATTTATAAAAAAAAAATTATAAAAAAAAATTTATGAAAAAAAAATTTATAAAAAAAATTTATAAAAAAAAAAATTTATAAAAAAAAAATTTATAAAAAGAAATTTATAAAAAAAAAATTTATAAAAAAAAAATTATAAAAAAAAATGTATATATAAAAAAAATTTATATAAAAAAAACACAGGTGCGTCACTGGACACACGAGAGAAGCGAAGCATTTTCGCAATTTCAAAGATTTGAGAATTTAATGCCTTTTTTCGATTAAAATAATTTTTTAATTTAAAACTTTAAAATAACAAAGTTTTTCGTTTTTGTATGGGAGCACCCGTGAGGAGAGGTCGGAGGGGATAGGTCCTCAAGGGAAAAATGTTCCCTTTGCAAAAATAATGGGGGTTGATAATACATATTAACCCTCTCCGGCCCTCCTGTTCAGTTGTAGGGAATAAATATACAAAAATCATTAAATTTGTTTGTCGCGTAACGACATCTAGTAGTAAGTAGAAGCAACATTTGTGTTTTTTAGTACTCTTGTTTGTATAGCCAATACACAATCTATAGTCGTTATTGTGTATTGGCTAATGGTTATTGTAGGAGATCAAGGCTTGTAGCCAATACAATTCCTATAAATAGATTATTTTGATATTTGATCTACTGCAACATAGCTTTAGTTAATTCTTGATATTGAATCAGCGATATTTACAAACAAAGGGTTTTGGTTCGATGGTTAAAGTTTTAAACTATCAGTCGACGGGCATGAGTTCAATTCCTGCAGCGGGCAAGAAATTATTTTTAATTTAACATTTTCTGGTTCAATTGATGCAAGCAAAAAACAATATCAATTCTAAGAAAAAAGGTGTCGGAAAAAAGTGTCGTTTTTTCTGATTTCACTCTAGCAAATCGCAGAACGAGGCGTAAAAAGCTTCGCTTCAAAAATTTATATAAATAAAATTAAAATAAAATTAAAATTCGAGGATTGGACTTGTCTTGTGTTCTCTATAAGACAGGTTCGCTTGGTCTACTACCTGACTTTTTTAACTGTTGAAATTAACCTCCGTTACGTGCTTACTCATAAAACTCTTAAAAAGTATTCAAAAAGTATAATTTATGATTCATACATAAATTCATTTACAATCAAAAAATAAAAAAAAAAAAAACAAATTGGCTATTTCGGCCCTTGAAAGGACTTTTACTTATTATCAAATTGTGTTGTGCGTGTTACGCAATTTTTGTACACAAATGACCGGTAGCTGGACTAACTAGTTTTATGCTGAGTGCGGCCACAGACAAAAAATTGTATAATTTAATTCCACATCTGAACATCTGAACAGACGAAATAGTCATTTCGACGAAACAGACGAAATAGTCATGATTCAGTTACAGAAGCATTTAAGAACAAAAAAAAAATCATTTCTGATTCATATGTGAACTCGTTTTTGATATAAACATATGAGAAATAAGGTTTCTATTGAATTAAAATTAAATGAGAAGAAATAAAACTTGTTTTAAATTAATTATATCATGAAGGTTGCAAACGAACTTTTAATTTTTAGATTAAAATATGTTTAATTGAATTTCTGTTGTTTTGAGTAATCATATCTAATTATAAAAATTTATTCGTGTAAAAGAATAATCGTAGTCAAAAGAGTCGCTATTTGCACAGAACTTCATATTTAAAAGAGTGAAATCGAAGCGCAATCCAAACAATAATTCAATATCGAAATTAATAACTTAAAATAATCACTCGCGTTGGCTCTCAAAACAACTTCGAAACAAATATTTTCTATTCTGCAAAGTTTAAATTTCGATGTCGAAAGAGCTGTTTTATCAAAAGTGAATTCTAACTCGATTATTAAAGAAAAAGTCGCACAAAAATACAAATTTTTAAGTGCTTTTTGGAAGAAACTCGTCAATTAATTCAACGATCATTGAGTGGATTCTCTTTAATATAGTAGCTATGGATTTTTTTTTCAATACTTCTTATAGTCTCATGCTGATAGGAAATATCAATATATGCAATATTGTTATTTTATGCAATATTGTAAAATAAACAAAGTTCTAAGACGAAGTTATATTTGATGAGGATGACATATATTTACTAATCTTGGTTCTTTATGGTGCAACATTAACTACGTTAAAATATGAAATTTTATTATTTAATAATAGATTTAATAAAATATGTACTGAAATCCACAGAATGCAATCGCTGTTATTGGTCTCACTGAAGCTTTAGCCTTTAATTCTTTTATTCAAAGGTCAGTTATATTAGAGTAAAAGTTGTATTTGAAGAAATTCTAAACCTCATAGAACAGCGATGACCGCCTACTCTACAATACACTTTTTTTGTAGGTACTAATAGTTATTTGCTCTGTAAAATAACTACATATTCGCACTAAAAACTTATTCAAACGAACATGAACTCGCTGAACCAAACGTACCACTATTAATTCGCCATTAAATCCTCGAGATGAATACAAATATAATAATATATGGAAATTGTGATTTAGAATTCGAGTTTTTAAAAAGAATTAAAGGCAAATTTTTTAAATTGAATGACACGAAACACTTGACAATTTTACTGGAGATTTTCGTGAAAGATGTTGATTTGACTTTGTTAAAAAACCACGAGGACAATTTGATAAGTCAGTGACTTTTTGAATAAAAGGTATTTTTCCGCAAAAACTCGTTTTATTTCTCAAAGTAGTCTCCTTTTAGATATACCCTTTTAGTCCAGAGTTTTTCCAATTTTTTTTTTATTCTTTTAAAATAAAAGGTTTTACCAATGTCCTCAAAATAGGCGTTTGTATCAGTGATGACCTTTTCATTCGACCCAAATCTCTTACCGTCGAGGCAGTATTTCAGGTTTGGAAATAGGAAATAGTTGCAGGGGATAAATCTGAAGATTGTGGTGGATGGGGTAATAGTTCGTAGCCCAATTTATAGATTTTTGCTAAGGTGACGTATACGCTGATGCGTTGTAATGGTGGAAGAGCAATTTTTTCTTCGCCAAATGCGGTTTTTGCTTCATATTAATGTCAAATCTGTCCAACAGCTGTGAAGACCATTCGCCTGTGATCGTTTAAAAATTTTCAAGGTAAGGGGTCGTTCATAAATTACGTTACCAATTTAGGGGGGAAGAGGGGTTTTAAAATGTACCACGATAAGTAATGAGTGGGTGGGGGGAGGGGGTCTCAGATAAAGTAACGTGACAAAAAATAAAAAAAAAACTCGAACAAATTTAAATTTTCGAATTGAAGTTAATTCCATTAACACAAGAACCTTTTAGCATCCCTTCCGTATATCAACATACGTCTGAAAAATTTGCGTCTTTGTAACTGCGTCAGGCTTTGATGATAAGGCCTGAATATTCTCGATCAAAAGAGATTCAATACGACTTGTACTGTCCTTTGCAGAAAGAGGAAATCAGTCCAAGATCGTATCCTATCTGCGGCTTGTATTTCTCTTCAAAAAAATCTATTTCATAAAAACACTGAATTTGGTTCTGCACGGGTGTGCCTTTACCGGTACTCTCTCAAAGACTAGGCAAATTTCTTTGCATAAGAAATGATACATTTGAATGGGTCGATATAGAATCCGTTGAAGAATTCTATTTTGAAGAGTCCTCAAAGCTTCCAGCTTCTTCTATTCCAGTGATTGAGAGCATCGACTCTTGGATTGAAGCTGGAATAGTTTCTATCGATGAAAATAATTGATTTTTAAAATTTTTTCTTAAATTGATCTAGTTACATGATAGCACACATACTAAGAGCTAGACAAGATAATAATATTTTGTAAATATATTTTCAAATATTTTTAATCAATTCATTTTTTTATTTCATATACTACGTTACTTTATGGGGGGGAGGGCAGGGGTTTTGAAATGCACTACGAAGAATAACGGATGGGGAGGGGGGCGGAGGGTAAAAAAAGTTGAAAATTAGTCATGTATTTTATGAACGACTCCTTATCAATATGAATGACTCCGCATGCACTCCAAAAAATTATTGCAATGACCCACCTTGAGCTTCTTTGGTGCACGTTAACCCGGAAAAAGCACATTGCTTTAACTGTTTATTGGTCTCTGGCGAAAAAAAAAAATATTCGATTCGGTGCCCGGTGGTGGTCAACGCAGAAGAGGACGCCCACATCTTCGTTGGAAGGATCAGGTGTTGGATAACCTGACTACACTTGGTGTTTCCAACTGGCGCCAGCAAGCGCAGAACAGAAATGGCTGGCGCAATTTCTTATACGAGGCCAAAACCGACTTACGGTTGTAAGCGCCAGATAAGTAAGTAAGTAAGGTCTCTGGTGTGGTGTGATGTAGAATTACTATTAATTCGCCATTAAATCCTCGAGATGAATACAAATATAATAATATATGGAAATTGTGATTTAGAATTCGAGTTTTTAAAAAGAATTAAAGGCAAATTTTTTAAATTGAATGACACGAAACACTTGACAATTTTACTGGAGATTTTCGTGAAAGATGTTGATTTGACTTTGTTAAAAAACCACGAGGACAATTTGATAAGTCAGTGACTTTTTGAATAAAAGGTATTTTTCCGCAAAAACTCGTTTTATTTCTCAAAGTAGTCTCCTTTTAGATATACCCTTTTAGTCCAGAGTTTTTCCAATTTTTTTTTTATTCTTTTAAAATAAAAGGTTTTACCAATGTCCTCAAAATAGGCGTTTGTATCAGTGATGACCTTTTCATTCGACCCAAATCTCTTACCGTCGAGGCAGTATTTCAGGTTTGGAAATAGGAAATAGTTGCAGGGGATAAATCTGAAGATTGTGGTGGATGGGGTAATAGTTCGTAGCCCAATTTATAGATTTTTGCTAAGGTGACGTATACGCTGATGCGTTGTAATGGTGGAAGAGCAATTTTTTCTTCGCCAAATGCGGTTTTTGCTTCATATTAATGTCAAATCTGTCCAACAGCTGTGAAGACCATTCGCCTGTGATCGTTTAAAAATTTTCAAGGTAAGGGGTCGTTCATAAATTACGTTACCAATTTAGGGGGGAAGAGGGGTTTTAAAATGTACCACGATAAGTAATGAGTGGGTGGGGGGAGGGGGTCTCAGATAAAGTAACGTGACAAAAAATAAAAAAAAAACTCGAACAAATTTAAATTTTCGAATTGAAGTTAATTCCATTAACACAAGAACCTTTTAGCATCCCTTCCGTATATCAACATACGTCTGAAAAATTTGCGTCTTTGTAACTGCGTCAGGCTTTGATGATAAGGCCTGAATATTCTCGATCAAAAGAGATTCAATACGACTTGTACTGTCCTTTGCAGAAAGAGGAAATCAGTCCAAGATCGTATCCTATCTGCGGCTTGTATTTCTCTTCAAAAAAATCTATTTCATAAAAACACTGAATTTGGTTCTGCACGGGTGTGCCTTTACCGGTACTCTCTCAAAGACTAGGCAAATTTCTTTGCATAAGAAATGATACATTTGAATGGGTCGATATAGAATCCGTTGAAGAATTCTATTTTGAAGAGTCCTCAAAGCTTCCAGCTTCTTCTATTCCAGTGATTGAGAGCATCGACTCTTGGATTGAAGCTGGAATAGTTTCTATCGATGAAAATAATTGATTTTTAAAATTTTTTCTTAAATTGATCTAGTCACATGATAGCACACATACTAAGAGCTAGACAAGATAATAATATTTTGTAAATATATTTTCAAATATTTTTAATCAATTCATTTTTTTATTTCATATACTACGTTACTTTATGGGGGGGAGGGCAGGGGTTTTGAAATGCACTACGAAGAATAACGGATGGGGAGGGGGGCGGAGGGTAAAAAAAGTTGAAAATTAGTCATGTATTTTATGAACGACTCCTTATCAATATGAATGACTCCGCATGCACTCCAAAAAATTATTGCAATGACCCACCTTGAGCTTCTTTGGTGCACGTTAACCCGGAAAAAGCACATTGCTTTAACTGTTTATTGGTCTCTGGCGAAAAAAAAAAATATTCGATTCGGTGCCCGATGGTGGTCAACGCAGAAGAGGACGCCCACATCTTTGTTGGAAGGATCAGGTGTTGGATAACCTGACTACACTTGGTGTTTCCAACTGGCGCCAGCAAGCGCAGAACAGAAATGGCTGGCGCAATTTCTTATACGAGGCCAAAACCGACTTACGGTTGTAAGCGCCAGATAAGTAAGTAAGTAAGGTCTCTGGTGTGGTGTGATGTAGAAAACTCCTTCGGATTGTGGTTTAAAACCGCCAAACACTCCGTTGAAGTAGTCACACGGCTGCGTTTATGCCGGGTGTAAGCAATCGCGGCACCCATCGCGCTTGATAGCATTTTCATATCCAAATATTCATGCCAAATGTGATGTACCCGCTCAGTTGAGATGCATACAGCTACCTCATACACTTTTATTCTCCGATAGTCTAGAATATCATTCCATTGATTTTATTGACGATTACTGGCGTGACGACCTCTATTGGTCGACCTAAACGTGCAGTGTCACTTGTGCTGGTTTAAAACAGAATTCAGTAAACCATTGAAATTGGTGGTGTAGAGTCTCCATAGTATTTATAAAAGCCTTTCCTTGGTTTCGGTTATGATTTTTTACGCGAAAATAATGCTTGATGAGTACACTAAATTTACGTTTTTCAATTTTCGTCGAAATTCACGAGGTTGTCTGCCAACTATCTATTAACATATAGTAGTGTTGATAGGACCAGTGTTGCATTTAAATTTACTACACGGGATATTCAAAAAGTCACTGATTTCTCAAATTGCTCCCGTATTTCATGAATTTATAAAGTTCTTCAAATAATACAGGTATCAAAAGCTATGCGACACAAATTAACAAAAATTAAGATTTTGCAGGACAAATTATTGCTTAATGATTTTTGGCAACATTTTCGAAGAGGTAAAAAAAACAATTGTTTTTTCTAATGTCCTTTGAAATATAAATAAATCATAATTATGGAAGATTATTATTCTAAACGAAATCTCAAACATGCACGAGCTACGATATTTATTCGATTTTAAATTTTCTTATGAACGCCAAATTTTTATTTTTTTTTGTAATACCATCTGTCAGCTGGTTCACTTAAAAATATTTTTATTTATTTTATATATATTCACATGGCTCCATCATTGGTTGAAATATTATGTTTGATATTTTATAATTTAGCAATAATATAATTTACACTCTTCTTAGGTTTTTGGATTTTGTATCAAAGCTGCCTTTACAACAATTATTACTTATTTACTAACTTCTCCACATTTAGTTCACTTAATTCTAGAAAAAACATTTCTAAGTGAATTTCCTTATTTTTTGTTTTAAATATATTTAAAATAAATTAGATACTATTACCACTAAAATTAAAACTCACTTTTCAATTATTTAATCTTCTTGCAGATATAATAATTATTAAAAAAATTAAAGTGAGGATTTAACTTTACTCCACTCCACTACTCCCTTGATAACAATAATAAAAAAAGCTAAAACAAATATCGTTTGCAATAGTTTGACAAAAGTAACAAAAGCAAAAACTAATGAAAACTTAAAATTTAAACATTCTCTACTACTAACTAAGCAAAATTGAGCAAATTGAGGTACGCAAAGTAATTTTATTGTTTCAATTAAAATTTGTATGGAAACTATTTTTTTTTTTATTTTGTGTCTCCTCTTTTCTATATTTAAAATTAATCAGTTGTACGTGCTATTGTTTTATCCATCAATCATTACTAGTTTTCTATAGTTTTCTTCTCTATTTTGTTGCTATTATCTTTTATGTAATTGAAATAATTTTAAACAACATTATTTTATTTAAGTTACAAACTTTTAAACAAAACTGTTGGAATTAAATGATGGAAAATTACTGCTACTTAGTATTGGATGCATTCCATTTCCGACATATCATAAAAATTTCAACAGTTTAGCTTTTAAGTATCCTTTTGTATGTGTTCTTCTTGTTATTTATTATCTATAATTTTAATTGACGAATTTGAATTTCCGTGAATATGCTTTATTTCCTTCTATCGTCTTGTTTTCTTTTCCTTTTAAGCAACAGCAAAGCACAAGTAAATTTCTAGTAGCTGACTTCTTTCAATATAATTTTAAGATTTTGTTCTGAATTTTATAGTATTAGATTAAATAATTTTTTGTAGCATCATTTAACATTTTAAATCAGTGCTCCTTTCCTACATTTTAAACATCATCATCATCTATCATCGTTTGAATTTGAATTTAACAACGCCTTAAGAAATATGAGCAAAACTAATTAACATTTCTACGTATGTATATCTGACAGCGTTATTTGCCAACATACATATATATTTAATGTAATTTAAATTTACAATACAAATGCCAAAATATTACAAACGTAAAATGAATTGAATTTTTACAACTTCACTTCGTCAGCTCACCAACACCAAATAACACTACGTCGTCGTCTACGTCTTCGATGTCACCTCGTGAAAATGCAAGTGCAAGTGTTAACGTCGTCGTCAATCACAACAACAACAACAACATTATGAGTATTTCTCCAAGAGTTCGCGGCTTCCGCAGCCACTTAGCTGGTGCAACTCCACGTAGATCATTGCGTACCCCAACATCATCGCCGTTAACTACGACACCGACCAATCACAGTCTCAGTACCGCTTCATCGCCAAGGTTTGTTTAAACTTAATGAAATTGCAAATGAAAAAAAACAAAAATCCTGAAAACAAAAAAAAAAAAAACAAATCAAGATATTTTAAAATTTTATCTTACGCATTTTTATACTCAAAACTTAAAAAACCTACGCCTACTACGATTAACCGTCGATAGAAAAATGCAATTTTAACGACGCTTTCCACCTGACTATATTATCACATAAATATATGGATTAAAAACATTTTCTGGAACTATCTACGTTAAAACGTCTTGTCTACGCTATAATATTATTTGTACTGAACGCTGTGCTGACTTTCAGCCTCTTGTCAAAAGTAATGTTTAAAATGTAAGTTTCAAGGTTATCCGAGTCTTCTACAGTTTAATTAGATTGGTGGTCGGTTACGTCTCGTCGTCATTGTCTGCATAACTACGAAACGCTTTACACTCCGACTTGCATGCTTATCAGCACTTGTACTGGTGAATCAATTTACGCTACGCTTAAACTGCGCGTTTTGATCTAGAGATCATATTAAACCAACGTATTATTAAGATTCCTTTTTTTTTTGTTTTTTTTTTGTCATAAGTGCAACATATGCAGTTACATAGATAAGGATGTGGTGCATCATATATACAATGGAAATTTAAATATCAACATATTGCACTTATCTAAATATTTATAATTTTATTCACTTCATCTTGAATTATTTGATAAACTGCTGTATAAAGTAGCGTCCCAAATTTTACAGAGATCCATCAACAGGTTAACAGAGATACATAAACCCTTTACTGGTAAGTTCTTTCGAAGTAGGCATTTTAAATTGGTTGATGTGTATATCACCCATACAGATGAATTCTGAGATTTTTTCAGGATTGACCTCTTAATCAACTTGAGTTTTATTTGTAGGTGCTTGAAAACTTGTCCATTTGCTTGGCTGGCCGGTTGTGTAACTGAAAAAATTGCAGATTATAAATGAATGAGCGATTCAAAATGAATTAATTCGAAAATTTCTTATTTCGTATATTTTATCGTGAAACTTCTTTTTCCTAATAAGCTTTAATAAAAAAATTCCGACCAAAATTGCAAGCAAGACCCAGTGTTGACCCAGAATATAATGAATTTTTCTTCTGATCCATTCTGATCTTTGTTGGAACCATCTTATGTATTGGATGTATCGAAAAAGTCGCTGTGAGTATATAAGCGAATGAATTGCCCTTTTGCAACCGTTAATATGACAGTTGTAGATCTTCTGGAATCATATGCTTTTGGCGTTGAGGGCTTATCAATTGAATCCGATCTTCGTGGAAACGATAACATATTCGACATATCGAAAAAAGTGGCTAAATTCGTAAGCATTTAAAAGGATGTAAAAAATACTCCACATTTGGCCTTAAAGATCGTCTTTGAAGTTTCGGCACCGAGTTCAACTTCGTGCGGTACATTTGATTGGGAATGAAAAGATTTTATCCACTCCCAACTCTCCTGGACATCAACACAATGTTGGATGCCTAAGCCTTCTGTACAGGTATTACCATGGGAAGTGTTCAAAAGAAATACACGGTCTGACGCCACCATCTCGATTATTTCCTAGGTGCACTCGGGGCTGTTGCCTTGGAGAGATAACCTTTCAGAGATACTTCGTTGTTCAGTCGCACAGTGAAATTGTTTAATAATCCCTGAGAGTGTGTTCTCCGACAGTTCCGAACTGTGTAAACTTGAAACATATCTTCACCGATACTACTCTACCTCTCCGAGCTCCAACTTAACTATCTGCCATCTTTAGAATCAACAAAATGCTTGGAATGCACTGAGCTTTGCTTTAAACAAAAACAAAAATCGTTCTTAAGGGGGGTTATATACCCAGAACTTTTTTTTTCAAAAATTTTTTATATTTTCTTAAAGCTTTAAGTCTCAAAAATATGTGGTGAAAATTTCAAGTCGATATCTCAAAAAATAACAAAGTTATAGCCCAGTAAGTAGAGCGCGCAGTGGTGGTCCTTATTTTCAAACACGTTTTTCTCGATGCGTTTTCAAAGTCGATGTGTTTTCAACCATGTTTTCCAAGTCGGTGACCAAGATTTCTCGAAACCCAGTGAACCGATCGTTTTGATTTTTTTGCAGGCTTATTTTATTCATTATAATCTCGTACTTGTCAAAGGATTTTTTTTTCGTAGCTTCGTTCATTTTTTATAGGCAAAATAATGACGAATTTTTGGTCGAAAATCGTTAATTTAGTTCGTTCGGAAGTCCGCCATTTTGTGAAAAATTAATATTTTCAAAATCGGCTATGACAAGTACGAGTTTTATGTATCTAGTTTAATAATATTTTTAAATTTTTGTTTCAGTTGAATTTAGGAGGAGCAATCTTGGTCGCCGCATTTTCAGAGCACTCTATAAAAAATGCTGTTCCTACCATAATATTAATATTTTTTAATAAAAAAATACTAAACATTTTCTTGAATGTATATATTTTAAGGCATAAAAACCCTCATTTAAAAATATCCCTTAGGTTTCCCGTAAAAAAAAATGCACAAACATGACCTTTTTTTCGCCCTCTGGTATATAGTCCTCCTTAAGAAGCTTTACAAGTAACTATTAGTTAGTAACTAAGGTTTGCCGTTGTATGTAGAGAGTTGACGGTCATTCCGAAAATGAACCCAGAATATCCCGGTTCGTAAAATTTGTTTACATCGGTCAGTGCAAGCTAACGCGTTCGGCCACGATCGTCCCTAGTTTATTTTTTTCTAATAAAAATTGCTAATGAGGTTATTTCAGAGAACGAACTTTTTGAAAAAAAATTACCGTAAAATTCAAAGCGTTTTAGCAGTGCGGCAATCAATCCAAACTTATATTATTTTGGTTTAAGCAATTTTTCACAACACAAGAGGTGTGTTTGGGGTCGTTATCGTGTTTAAATTCCCACCTAAGCAGTATTTTCCACTCTGCAAATGCATACATAACATCCCTGAGTATTTCAAGATATAAATTTTTATCTCTCGCGATTTTGCAAAAGTAATGCGATTTTGTCGATGTCTCAAAGTCAGCATAGGAACCTTTCACTGAGATCTACCAAACAGTTTTTTCTCCGCCAATCATCGTCTTACAGTTCGACTAGAAATTGCAAAGCTTACCTCAACGCGGATTGTTTCTGTAGACTTGAATGTGTCGCGAGTGG
This sequence comes from Pherbina coryleti, assembly GCA_943735915.1. Lineage (NCBI taxonomy): Eukaryota > Metazoa > Arthropoda > Insecta > Diptera > Sciomyzidae > Pherbina > Pherbina coryleti. Next base: position 154,321,479 of record OX030950.1, on the reverse strand, counting down.
ACAAAATTGTTCATGTAGTTGTTCTGCTGTGCCGTTGTTTTTCTTGGTTTACCTCTTTTAGAGTTAGGTTTTCGGGTCGATAATGTATTAAATACAAATTTTTGGGATCTTCATAAGGTTTTGGCAATCTCGCGTTGACTCTGATCCTCTTTGCTTACTTTCGGAACGAGGAGTCGTTCCATATCAGTGCAATTCCTTGCTCTGCCCATTTTTTTAAATTTTTCACACGTTTTTGAATAGTTTTTCGTTTTATTAAGTAAATTTAGATACTAATCTTGGCTTTCCAATAATAGTGGTATTCAATGAACGCCGTATTAGTGATGTAAATGGCGTATGTGCCGTGTGTTTACAGAAGCGTATTTTGCAACAACAAAATTGTATGGCAGTAAAAATACGGAGTTTACAACACAAAATCGTGGCGTATACAGCAAGTATAATTCGTGAATGCAACTGTGGGCTTACACATTATTATTTACAGATTATAAGCGCACATTTTTCAATTTCTCCAATACATTTTTTTCAAGTTTTTTAATCAATTTAATTTTTTCGCTTTATTTTGGCATTTTTTATTATTTGTCGCTCACGAAAAAATTAAAAAAATTGTTACAGTATTGCCATATGTCAAAAAAGTCAATATAGATTTCAAAAAAGTTTGTGATTGCAACTTATTTTCTATACAATAACACAGTTTAATTGGTATTTGTTCAGGTGAGTTCGTAGATACGGTCGGCGTAAACTTATAGTTTTACGCTTCCGTATATATACGGCGTTCATTGAATACCACTAATAACTTAACACTTCACTCGAAAACTTAACTGATTAACAGTTAACTGATTTTCAATGAAGTGATTCTATTTTATTACATTACACATTTACACGATTTCTTACGACTTCTAGAATTACCCAACAAACAGTTGTGTTTGAATAAAACCCAATAAGGCCCTGTGCTATTCGGAAATTTTGCACTCGGATGATGAAATTTTGATAGTCTGAATGAAAATATTGGGCATTTCTGAGATGAATATAATTGTCAAAAATTCATGTTGCCCTAGGGGGGGAGCTAGTATAAATTTTTTCAATCGGCAAGAGAATTTTTGACACAAGCAAAAATAAAAACACTTGTGAGTTCGTGAGTCGTAAAGAAGTTCAAAATTTTGTGCTTCCGACAGCATAGCAACCAGAAGTGGAAAATATTTGCGTAAAATTCTGTTAGTTTTCAATATGATTAACAATTTTGCAAATTAAATTAAATTCTTGCGTTAACATCCTACCGAATCTATCTAAAACGTAAAATTTTCTAGTTGTCAAAATTTCATCGTCCTTTTGGCACAGCAAAAATGACAATTTAATTTTAAAAGACAGAAATTATATTCAACTCAGTAAATTCTTTCCTACCTCAAGTGAAAAGTCTCCGAATAGCACACGGCCTAAACATATTTAAATTGCTTTATAATAACGAATATTTATGACAGAAGTTAAAATTTTTTAGTAACTGAAAGCTACAATAAAAGCATATAACCATTTCTGCTCAGGATGATTCTATTTTATTGCCCGTAATTGTATATATTTCATCTTCTTTCTGTAAAATCTTGCCTATTTCCTCTAAAATATATAATCTCCTTAAATATACAAAGGCTTTCTCCTTTTTTTTAAAAAAAAGACATATTTGAAACACTTGTTTTAACTGACTTCCCTTTTTTAAAAAACACTAATATACTTTTTAAAAAATCCTTTAATTTTTAAAGAATCCTAATCCCATTATTATACTTTAACTTCTATGTATATTACTTCATTCCTTATTAATTTTTTTTTTATAAATATTGAGTTTAAACCTAGGAAAACATAAAATTTTGTTTAATGAAAATTTATGCTTACTTACAAAGTACAAAGACAAAAAGAGTTTGACAGTCGATTTTGCATTTTACAGTGCAATTTTGCAATTTCCCATAGTTTTCCCAATACTTGTCAACTTTTCATAAAAAAAGTTCTGACCAATTGGGAGTTATACGATACATAATATTAATCTGCATACGAGGATTTTCGTATTACCATGAAAATTTGGATTTGAGGGCCAATAAACCGTTTTTAGGTAGGTGTATGTATATCTTTATAGGTGTATAGACAGGAGGTACTCTCCTCGTAATCATGTTCCTTCTGAGATGTTTGTAGGACAAGTTTTAGCTTTGTATACGTATCAGGTCCAATTGACTCAAGAATTGCAGTCGGTGGAGCACCAGGAACGCTGTACGTTCTCTGGTGGGTCTTGGAAAACATGAATGTTAAAAATCGTGTTTTCTGAAGAAACTCATTTTCCCATTGTTGGCTGCGTTAAAAGCAAAATTGCTGCATTTGCGGATCCGAAAACACGCCAGTGATTCAGGATATGCCTGGGCTGGGGGTCATGGGGCCATACTTTTTTTGAAAATGACGGAAGAGCCGTTACAGTCAATGGAGTGAGCCAAAGAGATATGATAAACAATTTTCTTAAAATAGCCATCGCCAAATTAGAATCCCAACTATGCGAAAGATTTGTAAAAAAAAATGTTATGACCCCAAATCAAGATTTTGAGGCTAAATTCGAAAATCCAAGTATACAGTTAAAATAGGTCTCGTGACAAGTTTCTTATCTCTTTTGAGCGACGAAAATAGCATACCTACCCAATGACCGCTGAAGGTATATGTCATCACCAATGTGACACCTTCAATGACGTAATGTAGATGTCATCAGGTGATGCTGAACAAATGTAATGCAGAATTTTATACAGGCGTTGGAGGCCGTGTTGTAGCTTCTTCGTATTTCAGTAATAGTCGGTTCCATAATGTGTCCATTTACCACAGGCCGATTGAAACAAAATACTCTAAATAATGATAGTTTTTAATTTACATTTTTGAATTTTTTGAGGTCAATTCTAATCAGAATTTTTTATTTTTTGTTGTCAATTAAGGAAAACAATTGTCATATATGTACGAGGGTTGCCATTTATATTTGTCCTAACAATTTAAAGCAAATGTTTATGATAGAAATGTATTGTATTTTTTTTTTAAATATTCTCCATAAAGATCAATATGATCAATATGAATCAAAAAATAACACTGTAGGTAAGTTTCCAATTTTTGAAAAGACACAAAAAACGCCGAGACACCCCGACTTAATTTTTGGTCATAAAGTACGGTGGCATACTCAGTTTTTTCCAATTAGATCAAATTCTCGAGATATTCGCGATTGATATTTTGTCACTTTTAAGCCCTTGTTTGAGCTATATTTTTCATATTTTTGGAGAAGAAGCATTGAAATGTGTTTTGAAATGAAATTATTTATTCTTTTTTATTGGAACCATAACTCTTACAATGACAAACGTTCATTTTCAGATGTTTACAACTGATTTATATTAATTTTTATACATTTTTTTTTTATCTTTTTAAATTTCAATTTAATTCAGAAAAAATGAAAAAATTTTCAAAAACGAAAATTACGAAATTTTTCACGAGTTTTTTGGAGATGAATTTTTAAAGTTACTTTAAACAACACAAATCGCGCTCAAATGGGAAATTAATTGTTCTGAAGAAATGTATGTTCAACAATGGCAAATTGTGCAATGGAAATGGCAGATGGTAAGTGTTGCCACTTATTGTTGCCAAGGCCAGACATATAAATAGCAACCCTCGTCTAATTTCAACAATTTTGAAAGTATCTTATTTGGCTGGTGTCAATTTCTTACATATTATTATTATTTAATGAAAGATACATTTCCCTTTTCTACGCCACGCCGCTTTATAAATAGTGCCTAATATATATTTTTTTTAACCATTTTTACTTCGATGCCCTAATTCTTATTCAAATTGAATCTACGTTATCCAAGTCTATCAACGACCAAACAACATTGCATTCATATTAAACGCACTACTCTCCGTTTATTTTTTGGAACATTGATTGACGCGACGGCACTTCGCATTTGTATCGTTGTATGACAGTAATAAAAGCATAAACCTAATCGACCAGTAATTTATGACAATAATGGCTTAATCGACGATAACACAAAAGCGACAACGTAATGTCACTTGAGTCGTCGATAACATCAACATTTCACGAATCTGTATATAAGTGGTAGCATAACATCAAGGTTTGTTCCGTATGTATCTCTGCAAACGAAACAAAAAAAACATCGATTGGTTTATTCGTAACCTATACTTTTTTCAAATCTTGAAAAATTTCTACAGAGTTAATTCTCCAATGGCTATAATACAAGCAATCGATAACTTACTGTTATTGATACTAATTGATTTTATCGTTTATGTTAACCAGTTGATAAAGTATCAAAAACGAAAAATGAAATTCAAGGAACACAAATCTTCAACAATAGAAAAGAATAATTAAGCAATAAAAATTCTTAAAAAATTGTACAAAAGTATATGAAGTTTTTGTTCACAAATTTGTATCCGTTTTTCAAAAAGATCACAATTCATGTGCAGTTTTTCTATATACAGTCGTGTTCGAATAAACGAGAACAACTAATTTGAAAATTTAATTTATTATGTAATATTTTAAACTGGTAATTTCCGGTTGGACCCAGGATAGATTCAATGGTTGACACGTATTCTATGGTAATGTCACTGAATAGCTTTGGAGCCAAGGTAGTTAAGTCGTAGTTGTCTTGATAGCCACCCCAGAGGCCACGAGTTCGATTCCCGGCCAGGCCATAGTCCTACGCATTCACCTTTGCATTTCTTTTCTTATTTCAAATCAATGAAAATTGAAAATTCATCAACATTTATTTAATTTATGGATAGGATTGGTTTATAAATAAAGTTGACTGAGGCACGACGTGACTACATATATTTCGCGAATAAATAAAAAGACCGATTTTTTGTTTTTAAATATTTTTATTGATAAAATAGCTTAATTGTTTTTCGAAATATTTTCGAAAATATTTTTAACGATGCGACTTATTTCATATGAAAGCTGCTGAAACATATGAACTTAAACCTGAGGCAAGTGTAATACCTTTACCTCAGTCAATTCAAGTAACTTTGCGTTCCTCTTCATAAGTTTTCACTTCTACATACCAACTTGATGAATGAAGTCTAGTTGTATTTTTGACTTCATTTGATTAGAAATAAGGAAACAAATGCAAAATAGTTAAATCGTAGGACTATGGCTTGGCTGATATTCGAACCCGGAACCTCTGTAGTGGCAGTCAAACGTGGTACCACTCTACTACAGAAGCCGTTTAATAAGTTAACATTTAGGACTCCTTCCTTCTGTACTATTATGATCTTTAATTCCTTAATAAGTGCATAATATGCATCGGATATTATTACGATTTAAAATTTTCTTTAGTTGTTCTATTTCGAACACGGCTGTATCTAAAGAATAATAATACAACTCTTGAAAAAGATTTGTTGTATTAAGAAGCCTTATGCTGGCCTTATTGATGTAACATTTTTAATTCTTATAAATTTTTTATATTGTAAGAATCTGAAACTGCCGTGCTAAGCAAAACTAGTCCTTTTTTATGGCAAACAAACAAAAATTTTATTTTTTTTAAATAGCGCTAATGTTCGGAATTGAATTCGAATGTTTGAATGTCTCTAAAAGCATGATCATAAATAGTTGCATTTTTACTTACACTTAATTTTTCCTTAAAATGTAAAACGATCAAAGAGAAAAAACACAGCAAGAAAAATATTCTTGCTCGTTTTAAATTTTAAAGAAAGGAATAAGTTGTTTGTGTTTAGCCCGGCAGTATAGGACTGACTAGGCAAAATATAACAATCATCAAGATTTCCTTCATCTCTTAAAAAAAAGTATATCATCTCCCTTTGTTGTATTTATAAATATTTGGAAAGTTTTGGACTCATTCTGATATGAATTAATCAATAAGTCAATTAATTGGTATTGTGTGTAATAATGCTTATTACTCGTATTTGTTTTTAATAGTTATGCTCAAAACTTTTTCAACAGACCTTTCAATCCCCCAATATTCAATGCATGTTTTATTCGAATACATTTTCACTTTCATCAGGACATACATAGCTTTCACTTCATGTTGTTTTACTCCCACCATTATATTGTTATTAATTACCCATCATCCCTGCCTACTCAATTTTTCAAAGAGTTTCACTTCTTTATATATAATACCAACAATATGTATTTCCAAAATTCTCTGTCTCTCTCTCTCTCTCTCTCTCTCTCTCTCTCTGCATTTATTTCTTTTTCTTTTAAATGCTTAGTTTTTCCTTAACTCTTTTATTTCAGTTATTTATTCGTTACTCAATTCTATTAGTTTTCTTTTTATTTAAAATTGCGATATTTTTAAAATAAAAGTATTTAATTTTCTCAACTTCCTTTTGCCTATTGCAGTGTCCATCCACATCCATATAATGCGGCAGCTGCAAGGCGTAATTATCGCTCGAAGCATTCAAAGCAACACCAGCAAACGCAACAGCAGCAGCAACAACAGCAGCAACAGGCGACAAATACAACGGAACAACAAGCTAAAAACTCAAAGGATTCTGAGGACAATTAAAATTTTTTAGTAGTAAAAATAACGCGCTTTATCCTAAAACAATATAACAATTGATGAATGAGTTAAAAAAAAAGAATAAAAACAACAACAAAATCAATTTACTCAATGGCAAAAAAATATATCTATATATATAAATAATTAAACACGTTATATAAAACTAGATTTAAATCTCGTAAAAACCTGTAAACGCAGAGAATAGAGGAAGAGCGCCACAAGAAGCAAGAAGCAGACGATGTCGATGTGATCAATGCTATGCGGGATAGGATGTGATCGAATATTGATTAAATTACTGTATGTTTTAACTAAGATAGAGTTTTGGATAGGTTGCGGGTGTTATAAATTGGCCACACAACAACAACAACAAAAACAACAAACAAACAAGAATGCACCAATCAACATTCTAAAAGCGTACGCTGGCCAACATGTTGAATTTTAATTTTTAAAACATTGATGAATATATTAACATAACATATTTTACATGAAAATATATATATATTGATATAAATATGTTTAAAATTACACGAGTAATCGGAATTATAGTTTGTAGAATTCCAGCTCCTTTAAAAAAATATATAATAAAATTAAAATTAAGCGTTTCATTAAAAAGCAAAATCACTCAAAAGGATTTCTAAATAAATCATGAATTAAATTTTTAAATCTTTGTTCAACTGCTTTGTTTGTCTTTGAACTTTTCAATTTATTTGATAATTGAATTAGTGTATTTTAAAAATTTGTTATATGTATGTAAAATTAAAGAAAAATCCAACTACTTAAATTTATGCTAGAAAGAATTATTTTATTTCCTTTAACTAACCAATTGGATTAACTTTTTAATGTATTTCCAAAATTTTAGTGCACACTTTAATAATTTCAATCTCTTAATTTAGTTTTTTTCCTTTTGTCACCCACATCATACACATACAAGTACTTTATGAAATATTCCAAATAAATTGTATTCTTATTTTAAAAATTTAAACTACTCACCTAATTATGTGTTTTTAATCGTTTACAGAGATTATATAAATATGGGGCTCTACGTACCTAACGTGGACGCAAAAAAAAAAATAAATAAAAAATAAAAATCTGTTACGTTTGAAGTAAGTAGTGTGGAGGATTTTAATTTGCCCGAAGTTTTTGTTCCCTCGAACAGAAATTTGGAATTGTGAATTCCATCCGAATGAAATTTTACTCCGAACAGCTGTCAAGTTTCGAACGCAAACATATTTATTGTTCGAGTGAAGAAATCAAATCAAATAGTTCAAATAAATTATTTAAAATAAAGTAAAAAATATCCTCCTTTGTGTGCAGAGTAGGATTGTGCCGCAATAAAGATGCTCGTACATTTTAATATTCAAAGAATTTGTGTATTTTCATCAGATTTCGATAGTATAACTTTGTTAACAAGACAATTTTTAAATATTTGTTGGATGTGCGGACCGAAATCGACCGTCTAAAAAATCGTTTGTTATGCCGCCAATAGTGAAACTCTGAGCATGTTTGTTTTTTTTTTTGTAGAAGTTAGTTACCAAAAAGGAGATTGCAAAGTAGGATTGGCGGCAATCCAGTTTTAGTATGAAAAACTGGACAAATCATTCATAATAGAGGGAATTTTTCGAAAGTTTGAAACATTCTGGGCGGAATTCATAATAAGGGAATAAAAAAGTTGCGAATAAATCCGAGTGGAATATTATTCATGATAGGTCTGAATATAATTGAATCAAAGGATGTAAATATACAAAAAAAAAAAATATTTTATGTTGCTAACCAGTGCGGGTCAGTATTTCACTGAAAAAAATGTAAAACAGATATGCCTCAAATTCGAACTCTATTTTTAAAATGTAGAAATACAGGTTTTTAACTTCAAATAACATACGTACAACCTTTTAAATTTCAAATTCAACTTTTTCCCAAATCAACTTCACCTTTTTACACTTCAAATGTAACCTTTAGTAATAATTTTGTTTTATGGGTTGAAAAAAAATACTCTGTTAAAAATCTGAGAAAGGTGTGACAGATATTGCGAATTCGTAACATGTGCAGGCAGGATTGTTAATTTTGATATTTAAACAGCGGATCAATAGTCGGCGATTTTACAAAGTTGACGAAATCGGATATGTGGAATTTTGTGGAGAGTGGAATATTGTAAATTCTGAAGTATTATAATTCGTGAATTATTTGTAACAACAAATAAAGAGATAAAAGACAAAGATTTCCGTGAAAGTACCATTGTGAAGAACAATTCATATCGCGTCATAACTTAATCTAACATCGGATAATCCTCTTGTTGTTTAATAACCTTACGTGTATTATATCTTGTATGAAGGTGGAACTATAAGCTTTAATAACATGTATTACTTTATGGTACGGGTTTTAAATACCCGCTTTACTCCAGGCGTATATTAAAAACATTCAATAGAGAATAAAAGAATATATTGTGGAGCCATTTCAAATTGTCTTATAAAAACATCATTAAGACTGCTTAAACTCCACTACCTCAAAGAAAGAAAACTTTCAGGGTAAAATATCATATCAATATTTTTACCCAAAATAGTTGGTTTTGTTTTACTCGAGATATAAATTTTTCAGAATACAACCTAAATTGGTAAGTTTTTATCTCGAAAACCAAGTAAAACCTAATGTTATAAAAATATTTTTATTCACACTCAAACTGAAAATATGATATACTTGATGATAACATGACCTAAAAAGCAAAAAAAAAAAACACATTTTCCTCATTAAGGTTGAATTTGAAATTTAAGAAGTTGCATTTGAAATGTATAGTTATTTAAAAAGTAAAAGGTAGAATTTTAAATATAAAGTTGTTTGAAATGCAGATAGTTTAATTTGACTTGTAAACAGTTGAATTTGATTTGAAAAAGTTGAATTTGAAAGTCAAAGTACTTGACGTACCTGTATAAATGTATGAATAAAAATAAACGAGTCTGAAGTGGATGCTAGCGTTAATCGCAAAAAGTGAAAATGGGACCCAAGTCGTGTTCGTAACAATACAGAAAATTTACCGTTTTGTGGGAAAAAATAAATCCGTAGCTGGTTTTCCGAAATTGTCGTTACGGATCATTGTGTGTGCCTTTTTCATCGAAAATCATAGTTAATCCATATAGGATTTTCACTACAAAGCATAACTATAGGTTGTACGTTGAGATGTTCAAGTCAGCGGAAAACCTCTATGGAATGGGAAACAAGGATTGAATGCTTCAATTTTAAATCAATGCTTGAATGCTTCTAAATCAATTTTTAAGAAATTTTCAGGGAAACTAGCAAAATTCTGAGAGTGTTCTTGTGAAGTTTTGGTGTCGATCGAACCAATGACGACGAACATTAGATAAGGAGGTGTGGCACCACACATACAATTCAAATTTTTGGTAAAGAATAGCTTTGGAACGAAAAATCACAGAACATTGAAATTCAGAATGAAGTTACTATTTGATGCCTTGTTACTGAGAAACTGTAACGGGATGTAACAATGAGCGTGTCCAACTGTTTACTAAAAGTTTTTAATATAGGTACTTATTATTTTTCATTATATGTAGCTGGTATGTTATAAAAGTTTGTTATAAGCTATCTTATAAATAGAACCCTGCATCGTACAAAGACAAATTTGGTATAAAATTAAGAGATGGAAAAATTTGGATTTTATTTTTGTCTTGTATATATAAAAGTAATTTTCTATCACTTTAGTCTTTGGGAGTTTTCTCTGAAATTTCTAGAGAGACAATGAACGGGCTTTTGTATCGACTTGTACTATGGGCTGCTTAAACAGAATAAAACAATCCCTGAGGATTGCAACCTTCGATCGATGTACTTTAATCGGGCATTGAATGAATCAAGACTGGAATACTTCGAAACAAACAAGTAGCAGCACGACAATGTCGTCCGCACATCGCAAAACCTCCTTCTACTAACAATTTTTCCGATCGATGACTCATAGTCTGTCTGGGTAGAAGCTCGCTTATGCAGATTGTAAAAACTGCGTCGGTCTAAAGACGAAGCGTTCCACCGATATGGCATTATCAACTCTCGATGATCTCTTATTTAGGAAGTATTTTCAAAAGAAGGTAAAATTTGGTTTTAAATAGAGGATTTCAAAAAAAGGGTCTATTCTACGGTTACACCTAAACACGGCGATCTCCGAAACGGTATTCTTCTCCAACTGAGGACAATACTTTGAATGATATGTTTTTTTTTTCAATTTCATTTAAATTAAATGATATCTTTTCATGAAGAGAGCGAGAATTTTTCACAATCAGCCCTATTATGAAAAATGTTCTCCCAGGAATTGTAAAAGGGAGTTTTCGCTTTTAAGATAGCAGACAAAGTCATTATATTTTTTATTTTACACTAATGAATATTAAAGGTTGATGAACAAATTTGCATTAAATTTCCAAAAAGTTTTCGAGCTTTATCTTATAAACGAAAACTCACTATTACAACTACCGGGAAAAAATTTTTCATGACATGGCTGAATATGATTATGGCCAATGCAATAATAAACTGATCTTATAAAAATTACGGTTTTCGGTATTTGATTTTTTTTTTAGAAAAAATATATTAAATATTTATTAATTAATTAAATGTTAATATATTTTTTCAAATATATTAAAAATTGTGTAAACTTAAAGAAATTCTTCGATCGCATGAGAATAAAAACTTCTATTTATTATCAAATAAACTTTATGAATAAAAAAAGCAAACGGTTAGTTTGATACACAAAAACTTGTTATTAAATTTGTTGATATAACGTAACAAGGAACATAAGGGATATATATTATCTATATATCTGTGGCGATATGTTAAAGTAGCTTAAATCAAGAAATGTAGTGGAGCTAATGGTATTTTTAAAAATCCTTTTTCTTTTTTATATACAAAAATTTGTGTATGGCCATTATAAAAGTCGGCATAATTTTATTTTTAAGAGTTGGATTTAAAAATGGATCGAACACAATTGTTCACCTTGAAAAGATTAATCACAATATGTAGAATTTCAGTTTTTCGCTTATGTCGACTTAAGCCACTTTAACTTATCACCACAGATATATACATTTTTGTATATCACGTAAAATATGTAATGCAAAGGAGTGCAATCTTAAATGACTGGCAACTTAGCATCAAGTTGTCAACATCCAATGCCTTAAACATTTAAAAATCATATCTTTTCTAATGCATCATCTTAACTATGCTCCAATTGTGCCTCCGATTCTCGCCAGTTGCGTTGAATCATCTCTATAATTTGCTTGCATATAACAGATTTGGCAAAATAGTTGCCCAGGCAGAGCAGGATAAAACTCCAAGCTAGCACCAAATAGTAGTCGGGTTTTTGTACAGGTACCACTGGCAACGGTCCCTTAACTTCTTCACCAACTGGCTCGACAGGCTGAATGCCAGTATGCCGCGTCACAAAGCTACCATACGTTAGTTCTTCGCTATAGAATTTTACAATGGGTCGTCCTTGATGAAACAGCAACAATGTAGGCAAGCCAACAATGCCAAATTCTGTATTGAAACTAGGAAATTTGTAGGCATCAATTGCCGCAACGCGTAATGTGGGAAACAAACGTGGTAACCTATTCGCATAGGGCGCTACCATGGAACAGCCAAGGCTTGTTTCGGTGTAGAAAAACACAAGCACGCAGCTGCCTGGCTCATGTCGCTTCGTAGCATTGCCGTTGGGTTTCAATAAAGCAACAACATCCTTGACACTCTCGATGATCTGTAGTGTTGCATTACCACTAGCATTGGTTGCTGGCTGTTCCAGACACTTCACCATAATTGGCGGCTTTGGTTTAATAATAACATTACGTTTGGGCAGCAAATGTGTGATATTCTTGTCGTCAGGCGCACATTCGCGTTCATAGCGATAAGTTACAATGTCTACAAAATTGTAATTGCAAACGCCTCGTGATGGACCTAAAGCAGCTTTTTTTATCTGGGCAGTTTGGTTGGCGTTAAATGTAACAAAGTCCTCGCAGCCCAAAAAAATTAGAAGATACTGAAGGGCACTAAGTTCCAGGGCCAGTGTCGTACCAACATAGAGCGCTGAAAACAGAAAGAGTGGTAATTATTTGCTAGTACTTAGATATTAGAATAGATTACCTATGCACAACATGAGGCATAATTTAATATTCAACATTGTTAATTTTGTTTTAATGAAAATTTTATTGTAATCACTTATTTTTGCTACTACGAGTCGATATTTGTTTTGTAGCTGTCAATGTAATCAGCTGACAAGTAAGCAGATGATGCCAGACTTCGTTTAAACAAACTGTCAGTTTTTATGTATGACAAGCACAACGAGTCAAATTTAACGAGTAAGGCTGGAAGTTCATTCACTGCATTTGCATATGCGTCCGTCTGCTCGCTGAACGCAATGGAATAGAAATGTATGAAAGCTTATGAGATAGAGTTTTATGCCTACGTATGTCTAAGTGCGTAACGTTGGAAAAATGCAATTTACGCAAGAAAAGTAGAAAATATTTAAACTTTTGCTGCGTAATTTGCGTTTTTTGACAGCTTCATAACGAACATCGAGAAGAAATAAAAGAAAGTAGTCAGAAGCTCATTACTTTCAGGGATGGCTCTTGTATCTTAGAAATTAAAAATTTCTATAATTTTTTTATTGTTAATTTGAGATTATAAGATTTTTGTAATTATATATGAAGAAATTTTAAGTATTTCTGTGTAAATACGATCAAAACTCAACATTAAGAAGATATCACTGATTTTATAACCCTGCTTACTCTGAACGTAAAATGAAATCATTCTGTCATAATTTCTTGCGTAAATTGCGCCAGCGAGTATATGGACGCATATGCAAATGCAGTGAATGAACTTCCAGCTTTATGGTACAGTAGAATGCTGACAGGCGAAAATTTTGCAAAAGCAATTTACGCAACAAAAGCCGGTAGTAAGCCGGGAGTAGAATGATTGCGTATGCGCTTACTCGCTGGCACAATTTGATTCGAAATTCACGAAAATTCGAAAATTTTGCAAAAGCAATTTACGCAACAAAAGCCGGTAGTAAGCCGGGAGTAGAATGATTGCGTATGCGCTTACTCGCTGGCACAATTCGATTCGAAATACACGAAAGCTTATGGTACTGAGTATAATGAGGACGGGCGCAAATTTTGTCAGCGCAATTTACGCAAGAAAAATTTAACATCAAAATATTTTAGACGTACAATGAAATATGTTTTTGCACTTAGAGTTTGCGCTTAGAGCAGCGATACAAAATTATTGAACGTTTTCTTTATTCTTGAAATAAAATTTTAAGTGTATTGACGCTATGTCTTTAAAATATTTTGGATTTTAGTAATATAAATTATTAACCATCAGCATAAAATAAGGAATGTTAACAAAAAGTTAACAGAATAACGAGTCAAATTTTAAACGAGTAACTCCGCTTACTCCGAACGTAAAACGCTATCATTGTACTCTGCCATCGTAAATTGCATAAATTGGACTAGCAAGTAGACGGGCGCATAAAATAAACATAAAAATAAATTTATAAAAAGCAAAGATTTTGAAAATTTTCAGCCTGAAAGTATGCACAGACAATTAATTTTTGCAAAGTCATGTGCATTAATAGAACTAATTGTTTTTCGTATATTTTTACTCTAAATGGTTATTACTCGTAGTAGGACCCTCATTGTTTATACTAGGCAGTAATATTAAGACAGTCTGGAATATGTACAAGTTGTCAAAAATTGTTTAAGTTTATAACAGATAAAGTTACTCTAGAAGCTCTAAAACATGTAAGAGTGCAAAAGGAAGCAGTGCCGAAGATGGAAGAGCAGCAAAAGTGAAAAGCCATTATAAGACTTATGAATTAACTAGATTTCTTATTATAAGCATATATATTTCTTCAGGTTAGTGTCACATGGAAAACAAGGAGTTTAGAAGTAAGCGCGTATCAGAGAGATTTTCTTGGATCTAGTACCTTACTAAATGAAATTGTACAGCTCGGTACTCCGTTTCATATCTACTTACTGATAAAATTATGGAGTATATAAAAGACCAATCGAATTTTTATAGTACCGAAAAAGATCCAAGTATACATATAGCGCAATGTTGCAGAAATGCAACATACCTTTTTTTTCTAATAAATAAAACCAAAAACAAATTTTTTTATTATTTAATTTTTATCGTAAATAGTTAAATGAGATCGTTTGAAAAAACATTTTACTGAAAATTAAGAACTTGCGCAGTAAAGGGTTAAGTAATAAAGTTAAGTCGTTTTATAATGCCGTGTAACTTCCAATGTGTTTGTTGCTAGAATGATGCGAAAATTTGCAATCTTGCTTTTTCGCATCGTCGCAACTGCGCTTCGGATTAACCCGTGAATATGTATATTGTTTTTTAGGTGATGAAAATGTACTTCGCATTCAACAGAATGTCAGAAACTCAGTTAAATATCTCCCAAAATGGATTATTGAAAGGCACATGACCAAACGCTTCGATATCACTTGTTTGTATGGGACTTGTAGCAGCTAGAACACGACGATGATTTTCCTCGGATGTGTTCGTCCATCCCAACCTATAGAATAAACCTGTTGGCTATGTTGTTTGCACCGAACTTCACAATCCCGACCAGCAATCAGCCACTGCCTCTTGTTGAAGACACATCTTCTGCAATGCAAGATATACTTTTTCGAACTAGATCAGTTAAAAAGGTACTTTTGCAAATCTCAAAACTAAGAAAGTCGCTGACCTTGATGGCATACTACCAATTGTACGTAAAGCGTGTCATTCAACACTAGCTCTGCCTTCGCTCGATCATTTCAAAATCTCCTACAAACATGAGTATTTCCATCATGTTGAAAGGTCGCAAATGTTCAGCCTGTACATAAAAAATGCGAGAAAAGCGGTGAGCCTTGTAAACGAAACCATGAAAGTGTAAAAGATTTCCCACAGCACATGTAATTTCTCAGTGATTGCCAATAGGTCTGTTCCCGTACTCTAACGTTTTAGTCCGAGAAGCGTTCCCGTACTCGAAAAAATGGTAAAAGAGAGTGCAATCGTGAGAGTAAAAAATTTCCCCTCCCTGTCAAAAGCTGAAAGTTTTAGTCCGAGAAATTTCTTCTGGCAAAAATGGTGAAAGTGTCAAACTGCTTAAAATCATATGTTTACATGTTAGCAAAAAAATTGAAAAACAATAAAAGTTCTTTGAAATAAATAAAAAACTGTTGGAATGGAAACCAAAAACATGGGAAATTGTATAAAAACTAAATATAAATGTTTATTGGAGAATTAATTTTTATATTGTTCAAAATCTTTTGCATTTCGTCTGCACTGCCAATGCTTCACATCAAACAAACTATTTTATTTGACAGTTTACACAATTTTAGTCCAAAAAGCGTTCCCGTACTTTTTTGTGTTTTTCAATATTTTTGAGAGATTTTTCCTTACTCTCACGTTTTTGACAGTTTTACCATTTTTAGCCCCAAAAGTACGGGAACAGACCTAATATGGTTTCATTCGCTCTCCTTGTGTTCCTCACAGAGAAATGGAGCCAATGCGTTTAGTTATTCGATGAAAGCAGCGTTGTTGATATAAATATTTTAATAGCTTTTCATTGAGTGTGCTATAAAGCACCCGCGTCAAAACTAATGCTGCCTGTTGTTATTTTACTCGATGGATTTCGTGGTTTCTTAATGAGAAGCCTATTCGTGTACGACGGCATTTCTTCCAGTAAGTACACCAATAATGCAGGACTAACGCAGGGTTCAGTCCTATCTCCAACATAGTCTCTGGTTTTTACGACCTGCAGTCGTTGACTGATAACTCTGTGGCGGACTCCATTTTAAATTGAAATTTCACGTGCCTCGCGGAATAAATTAGTTTTTAAAGTTTAATAGTTGTAAATTTATTAAAGCATAACCCAATTAATTTTTTTACGGACGACAGCAGGTTTTGTCATTCATATTCGTTCAAAAAACGAATGAGCTCTTTGGAGAATGAGAGAAAGAGGCGAAATTTGAATAGTGCACTTTTTAAAGATCTGGAAAATAAAAATCTTTGAGTGGGGAATTGGTAAAAGAGTAAAGTTCAATGCTAGCAAGACCCTATGTTGTCTGTTAAAAAACTAGCGCCCTTCAGCTCACCTCTATATGAACGATGTAGATATTGTGGAGTCAGATGATCTTGACGTTCTGGGCATATCGATCCAATAGGATACTCGCTGGAATGATTAGGTTTTCGATGTCTCAAAAGAAACGGCCATATGCCTAGGTTTCTTAAAACGGAACAAATGATATTTCACTCCAGCTGATCTTCACATGATCATTAAGTGCAGATCATGATCACACCAGACCGAAAATTAAGTACAATTTGCACATTTAGGCAAGGGCTTCAGGTTCTTATTTTAAGCTTCTAAACCAAATTCAATGTCGTGCGATATAATTGGTAGGGGATGAAAACATTTCATCTCAACAACTCGGACATAAACGCAATTTTCGGGGCCTAAGTCTATTATATAGGTACTACCATGAGAAATGTTCAAGGAAGGTATAAGACCTGACGTCACCAGCTTACATCACATTGCAGAGATAATTCGTTCTTCGCTCGCATAAAAAGATAGCGGAATCATCTCCCTGCGAGCATGTTGCCTGAAGGCTTTTAACTATGTTAGTTGAGAGAAAATCTTTACGGACACGACTCAATCCTCCCACAAACTTAACTATCACCGTTGGTAAGTCTAAAAAAAATTTCAGGAAAATATTATTATTTTTAAAGTTATTCTCCATTGTACATGCTTATAATTAACTGATTAATGACTTCACTATTGAAGTGAATTATGATCAAGACGGATAATATCAGAAAGGATTTGTTTAGAAGTCATTAGAAAGGATGATAAAATTATTTTTAATTTGGGCTATAATAACTTGGTCTCAAATGTCAAACAAAAGACGTTAATCATTTCATCAGCAATAATAGCGAATCTTCAGCAAAACACAGGAACGCTTTCTTCATTATACGTATCCTATATACTTCAACATTCATAAACAGTATATATCTAAATGCATAAAATATAGTATAATCAACAGCAATGCTGACAATGATAAATGATAATATTTGGCATTGCTACTTGGAATATCTTGTAACGGCCCGAGCCAAAGTTGAAGCTGAAGCGATTAGGATGCAATTGAAGTGCATGCAACAATCATCATGCTTAGAACAAATGCACACTTACGTCATTGATAAATCCAATTCATCCCTCCTTCGTGCTTGCATGAATTCGCAAAGACATTTAGATAGACAGACATGCATTGGTAAAGTGCATTAATAAATTCATTTTGTAGCTAGACTTGAAGGATTTATGAGCCAACTTGATGTATTATTGTCTGAATATTATTGTTGTTTGTGTTAAGTACTGCGTAGTTTGTTATTGCTGTCTTAACAGAATCATATAAACTCAAAACATGTTAATGTGTAGTACTTGTTATTGGTGGGAGGTGTGTTGTTTCTCATGCTTAATCATACACCAGAAAAGCGTCAGATTATTACCACGGGTGCAACGGAAGTTGAAATCGAACACATGTTTAGGAAATGTACATACAACAAATAGGCATGAAGTTATATTTGATCCGTGTGTGTGGGAGCTTTAAGATGTTGAGTGCGAGTTTTTTAGAAAATTTATCATTTAAATTTGTAGGCAACAATTGCGTTTAAAGAACTTCTAACTTGCTGACTAACGTATTTTCATGTAAAACACTCTTGAATAAAAATTTTAATTGAAATGATACTTGGCTTTATTAGAAAGATAATTTTATGCCATTAGTATTTAACCCTCGGAAGGGCAATGATCAGAAGCACAGTAAATAGACAACGTCGTTTGGCTAGACTAAATCCGAGGTGTATCCTGGTCGGATATGTGGCTGTAATTCTTGAACCAGCTGGATCTTATAAGGTCATATCTTTACGTAAAATTTTTCATAAAGTGGATGGACACAGCTCCAATTGCTGCGCGCAATGGCGCATCGATTCATTTGTGTCTTCCGAAATATTATACTATACAGAACATAACATGATCCAATAAGTCCCGAGACTAACTACTAGGTGGCACCTCTAACAAAATATCGATATAATATTTCGATAGTTCCAACCTTCAAACAATACGTGTAATTTTATGACAATCTAACGTTTAGTTCAGAAGTTGCAGTGATTTTAGTGACGTTACTGCTGATATTTTCAAAATAATGGATTCAAAGCAATTCCGTGTGTTGATTCATTACTGTTATTTGATGGGAAAAAATACCGTCCAAGCTGAGCAATGGCTTCGAAAGTGTTATTCGGACTCTACTCCGTCCAAAGCAACCATTTGCCGATGGTATGCTGAGTTTAAACTTTGTCGTACAGACACAAATGATGCTGAACGTTCAGGACGCCCAAATGAGGCAATTGTTCCACAAAACATAAAAAAAAAAAACACAAAATGGTATTGGCCGACCGTAAAGTGAAGGTGCGCGAGCTAGCTGAGGCTCTGAAGATATCGAAAGGCAGTGTGGGAACAATATTACAGGAACATTTGTCGATGAGAAAGATGCTTTCCTAGTGGGTGCCGCGTTTTCTCACACCGGACCAAAAACAACAACGTGTTGATGGTTCGGAGAGCTGTTTGGCACTGTTTACAAAGAATAAAGATGAATTTTT
Organism: Pherbina coryleti; assembly: GCA_943735915.1. Taxonomy (NCBI): domain Eukaryota; kingdom Metazoa; phylum Arthropoda; class Insecta; order Diptera; family Sciomyzidae; genus Pherbina; species Pherbina coryleti. Next base: position 154,302,286 of record OX030950.1, on the reverse strand, counting down.
GCGTCGGTATGTGACAATGGATGAAACATGGATCCACCATTACACACCGGAATCAAAACGGTCGTCAGCTGAGTGGAGAGCAACCGATGAAAGCAGGCCAAAGCGACCAAAAACACAAAAGTCGGCTGGAAAGGTTATGGCATCTGTATTTTGAGATGCGCATGGAATTTTGTGCATCGACTATCTCGAAAAAGGAAAAGCAATCAACAGGGATTATTATCGATATAATATATATATAAATATCAACAGCGGTATTAGCGTTGAGCGTTTGAAGGATGAAATCGCGAAAAAGAAGAAGAAAAAAATTCTTTTTTACCAAGACAATGCATCGTGTCACAAATCGATGAAAACGATGGCGAAAATTCACGAATTGGGCTTCAAATTGCTTCCTCATCCACCGTATTCATCAAATTGGGCCCCCAGCGACTACTGGCTCTTTGCTGATCTCAAAACAATGCTTGCTGGCAAGAGATTTGGCTCCAATGAAGAGGTGATTGCTGAAACTGAAGCGTATTTTGAGGCGAAGCACAAACCGTTCTACCGGTATTGAAAAGTTAGAAAAGCTGTGGAATGAATGTATTGCTCTTGAAGGAACCTATGTTGATGAATAAAGAAGAATATTTGCAAAAAAGTTTTCTAGTCACGGGATTTATTGGAACATGTGTTATACTTACTTACTTATCTGACACAAACGTTGATCGGTTTTGGCTTCGTCTAAGAATTTGTGGCAGTTTTGCGCTCGCTGACGCCAGTTGGAAACTCCAAGTGTCGTCAGGTTGTCCAACACTTGACCCTTCCAACGAAGATGTGGGCATCCTCTGCGGCGTTGACCGCCACCGGGCATCGAATAGAATATTTTTTCTATTCGAAAAAAATATTTTCTATTTTCGTTTAACTATGGTTCTATGTGGTTCCATCGAATACAGAACATCTGATTTGGTTAATTTTTAAAAATTATATTTATTTTTAACAAAGAACTTCATAGGTCAAATAAATCGATAATTCAAAAATTAGGATTGTAAGCGTGACGACGGAAAGATGGACGGAATAGACTCAAATACTAATTTAGAATATATTCAATTTTTGTACCCCTACGTTCAAAAAACGTAAACGGGGTATATTCATTTTTGTCACTCCGTTTGTAACGCCCATAAGGAGGCGTGGTAGGTATAGAAAAGTATATATATTCTTGATCAGCATCACCATCCGAGTCGATTTAGCCATGTCCGTCTGTGCGTCTGTCTGTGAGCACGATTACAGCCGTAATTTTCAAGCTATCATCACGAAATTCGATACTTAAGCTTGTGTCTAAAAAATAAAGGTCAAGTTCGAAAATGAGCCAAATCGGATGCAAACCACGCCTACCTCCCACACAAAGTAACTTTATCAAAACGGTAAAATCTCTTAGAATTCTTAGAATTAATATATAGACTTGAACTTTTGCGCATGAGCTTTGCTATTTAATATACACTCTGAATATGAAATTCAACCAAATCGGATGAAAACCACGCCTAACTCCCATGCAAAGTGACTTTATCAAAAAACAAAAGGGAATATTTTCTGTTAAAACGAAAATGTTTTTCCGAATAAAAATTTTTTTTACTGCTTAAGACTTTGAATATACTTCAATTCGGATGTGGGGGTATTTTAACTTCGGCCCAGTCGAAGATCATTTCTTAATAGTTTATACCTGCAATGTCTCCCTTTTGGCTTCACAAACGTCATGATAAAGTTAAAACATCTCTATCAAGTTGAAGTTATCCGTATCCGTATCAGTATAAAAATCCTTACCTTTATCCTTACCCTTACCCTTACCCTTACCCTTACCCTTACCCTTACCCTTACCCTTACCCTTACCCTTACCCTTACCCTTACCCTTACCCTTACCCTTACCCTTACCCTTACCCTTACCCTTACCCTTACCCTTACCCTTACCCTTACCCTTACCCTTACCCTTACCCTTACCCTTACCCTTACCCTTACCCTTACCCTTACCCTTACCCTTACCCTTACCCTTACCCTTACCCTTACCCTTACCCTTACCCTTACCCTTACCCTTACCCTTACCCTTACCCTTACCCTTACCCTTACCCTTACCCTTACCCTTACCCTTACCCTTACCCTTACCCTTACCCTTACCCTTACCCTTACCCTTACCCTTACCCTTACCCTTATCATTATTCTTATCCTTACCCTTATCCTTATCCTTATCCTTATCCTTATCCTTATCCTTATCCTTATCCTTATCCTTATCCTTATCCTTATCCTTATCCTTATCCTTATCCTTATCCTTATCCTTATCCTTATCCTTATCCTTATCCTTATCCTTATCCTTATCCCTATCCTTATCCTTATCCTTTTCCTTATCCTTATCCTTATCCTTATCCTTATAATTATCCTTATCCTTATCCTTATCCTTATCCTTATCCTTATCCTTATCCTTATCCTTATCCTTATCCTTATCCTTATCCTTATCCTTATCCTTATCCTTATCCTTATCCTTATCCCTATCCTTATCCTTATCCTTATCCTTATCCTTATCCTTATCCTTATCCTTATCCTTATCCTTATCCTAATCCTTATCCTTATCCTTATCCTTATCCTTATCCTTATAATTATCCTTATCCTTATCCTTATCCTTATCCTTATCCTTATCCTTATCCTTATCCTTATCCTTATCCTTATCCTTATCCTTATCCTTATCCTTATCCTTATCCTTATCCTTATCCTTATCCTTATCCTTATCCTTATCCTTATCCTTATCCTTATCCTTATCCTTATCCTTATCCTTATCCTTATCCTTATCCTTATCCTTATCCTTATCCTAATTTCTATTCTTACCCTAATTATTATCTTATTCCTGTCCAATTCCTTATACTTGTCCTTGTCCTTATTTTTGTTCTACAAGGACAAGGCTTTTTATGATTAATTATGTTGTGTGTGTTATTTATTAATGTTAGCAAGAACTGGTTAGCACAGGGCCTACTAGTTTTATGCGAACTACTATGTTCAAGTTCTCAAGAAGCTTTACATGGCATTTATTTTATTTCTGTAGCTTGAGAAATAGTCTGTATTGTTTGATCCACCATCAACCTCTTAAAAAAATTAATTTGTAAAAAAAAAAAATTTCTTGTCTCAGGTGGGATGTGAACCACGGACCCAGGGGTTCTCGTAAAATTTGCATCGAACATTCTACTCACGTTAATGCGTTTGGCCATGGTCGCCACTCTTACCTTATAGACAATAGTAAAATCTTTTATTTCCACTTAATTGCATGAAATGTTTCAAAATGGTCGCTTTCACACTGCTAGTTATTATTGTGTCCTTATAAATACACTGACACTTAATTTATCTTAAGCACATTCGATAAAATTTTTATGACACGAACTCCAAGCTCCATATTTAAACTATTTTCCTTCAAAGTTATTTTTTTCAAACCATTTCCTTTTTTCATACCAGTGCGCTCTTTATGTTAATGATGAAAATATGATGTGTGTGGATTAAAAATAAACTCACAGAAACTGTTACGAAGCTTTTTCCGAAACTTTATTAATTGCTGTGCAGATTGTTGAAGTTGTTATCGAAAGCTTGTCAAACGCAGCAACAGAGATGGAAAGAAGCCTCATAAAACAGCTCTGTGTAAAAGACACATTTACATATGAAGTACATACAAACAAGTAAATATGTCGTCTGTAGTAAGTAGTCAATTTGAGCCTTATGGGCCTTAATAAGGTTTAGAGTGTTATTTAAGCATTGCCATCCATATGTGTTTTTGTAAACGCTCCATACGCTTAAAGATCCATCTACATTAAGTAAGCTGAATGCGGCAATATTAAGTGAATTTTTTTTTTTTGTTTTTGGAAATATTATTGTACTTAAATGGATAGATATGCAAATAAACGATTTTGTTGAAACTTCCCCAGAACAAATAAATAGTTATTCTATCGTTTTATCTGATATTTACAGAATTTTCATTCATCCCAATACTTGGGTCTTGTTGCTGTCTCTACAATTCCAATCAACTTTTTGACTAACTTACCTTAAGCAACTTTTTCGATAAAGCAATCTAATGTTTATCAAGTTATCTACATAATCAGCCTAGACTACATAACGGTTTTAACGACTCAAGTTCAAGTTGAACGTGCTGGCAGGAAGCTGTGCGTCGAGCATGTGAAATGCTGCCGTTACTGCCGTCGCTTGTGTAGATGTGCATTATGATGATGATGATGATGATGATGCCGATGACTACCGTGACGATGTCGATGAGTATAAAGTTGATGAGAAAACGATTATCTATTGAGCCACCAACCCTTAAGCATTTTTCTGACTCGCTCTTTATCCGCAACTGTAATGCCTTGTATCCTTTTCGCTATTTTTTATTTTTTTTTGTTTTGCATTTTCATGTATCGTTAGTGCTTTTCTGTTGTACATCCTTCCTGTTTGTTAAGCGTACCGTTCACTATTTTACAAATAGAAATTTTCAGTTTTCATATCCATTAAAAGTTTAAATTTCTTCGAATGGCATTTTGATGAGTATGAGCCCCAAAAATGCGGCTGCCTAACATGTGTGTGTTTTTTTTTTGTTTAAGTAGGAATTTATATCGTATTTAAGTTAATGCAGATAATCCTTAATTGGTTTTTTTCTTGTGACTGAACTCATATTTTAGGGTGCTTTGTTCTCAGCAAACTCGGGCTAAGTTGAGCTAAGATAAAGGGGCAAAATTTAATAAAAAATTCATAATCACATTTTTATAAAAAAATTAAGGTTTTATTTTCTACAAGCTAGAAAGTAATATCCGTTAGAAAATAATAATTGGGATTTTGTTGGAACAATTTTTTCAGACGAACTAATAAGCCAGGACTAGAAATTTGAATATTATTTAAATGGGTGCTTGCAACAGTATGGGTGCTTGGGCTTCTTGGGACCAATTTGGCACTTATGACAATGGAATTAGAATGCACTGTAATACTACAGTCTTGAAATTGGGAACAGAGGTTTGTTTTTTCGGACTCAAGTTAAAAAAAAACCAAAAAAATAATTCGTCAACGGAATTGGGATAAATTAAGAAACTTTGAATATAACTGCTTAGCTGAGGGTATAATGCCTATACAAGATATATAATCTAAAAGATGATTTTTCTCCTGGACTCGATGGTTTACCTGCTATTGTCATAAAAAAATTCGTGAACTTGCTGGCTCATCTCCTTTTGGCTCTCTTTCAACTTTCAATTTCTAAGTCAGTTTTTCCAAAGTTATGGAAGAATTTGTACATAATACCTTTTCATAAAAAAGGACCTATTAATGAAATTTCTAATTACTGACCTATTGCAAAACTATCATGTACTTCCAAAATTTTTGAAAGTATAATCTATGACATTCCTTCTTCCATTGCAAATCTATCTTTCCTCTTAGTCAACATGGCTTCCTCAAGGGTAGATCGACTACCACTAACCTCACAGAATTTGTTTCAAACACTTTATGTTCGTTGTAAGGTGGTTATGAAGTTGATGCTGTTTCTATCGACTTCGGTTAAGCATTTGACAAATTTTCGCACCCTTTCATTCTTCATAAGCTTAAAGCCTTTGGTTTTCCATTCCTGTTTATACCATGGATTAAATCGTATCTCTAAGAACGCCGTTACAATGTCAACTTTAGATTTTCCAATTCAGAATCTTTCACAGCTACCTCCGGTGTCCCACAAGGAAGTCACCTTGGTCCTTTGCTAATCGTCTTAACAATTTCTGATGTTGACGGTATCATCAGAAAATCCAATCTTTCTGTATACGCTGACGATATGAAAATATATCGGCGCATACAAACCAACACCGATTCCCGAAGTCTTCAAGACCATCTTGTCAGCTTTTCCACTTGGTGCCAAAAAAGTCTTCTGGAACTCAACGTCAGTAAATGTCAAGTTATTACATATTCTCGTAAGCGACTCCAACTCCCCCGAGAACTTATTACATACTTGGCAATCCAGTTCCTTCTGTAAGCTTTTTACGGGACTTAGGTGTTATTTGCGACAAAGAACTTAAATTTAGGTCTCTCACATTGATAATATCATTAGCAGAACCAACTCTGCACTTGGTTTCGTGAAACACTGGTCCAGAGAGTTCTCCAATCCCTACGTCACAAAATCACTCTATCTTACTTTTGTTACACCCATCTTCGAATATGCCAGCCCAGTTTGGTCTCCCATCTACAACACGCCTTCAATGTGAATCGAAGCCGTTCAACGAAGATTTATTCAATTTGATAATTCAGTGGCTTTTTAAATAAAAGATATTATTTTCGGCAAAAACGCGTTTTATTTCTCAGCATTTTCTACATTTAGATCGATTTAGAAGGCTTTAAAGTGACAGCATATGCTGACGATGTCGTACTGCTGGTGGGAGGGAAGCATCTCTCAACCATCAGCAACATGATAGAAACAGCACTTAAAGAAACTGTCGCGTGGGCAGTACCAAACGGACTAGGGGTCAATCCCGATAAAACCGAACTGGTGCTATTCACAAAAAGAAACAAGATTGAGAATTTCTGCCTCCCAAAAATAAATGGCAGAACCCTGCAGCTATCCAATAAAGCAAAATATCTCGGAGTAATCCTTGATTCAAAGCTCACTTGGAAAAGCAACACTGATGAAAGAATAAAGAAAGCAACCAGTGCCTTCTATGCCTGCAAGAAAACCTTCGGTACCAATTGGGGGATGAAACTCAATGTCATCCATTGGATGTACACGGCTATCGTCAGACCCATACTAACCTACGGCTCGATTGTATGGTGGAAGGCCACTGAGAAGACAAGCTACCTCAACTCTCTCTCTAGAGTACAGAGACTGGCCTGTCTAGGAATAACAGGTGCACAACGATCAACGCCTCAGGCAGGCTTGGAGGTCATATTGAACCTTCTTCCCCTGGACGAGTACATGAAATCCACTGCAACCAAAGCGGCGTTTCGACTTAAGGAGGCTAAGCTTTGGAGGCACTGGACGCATGGACATGCCTCTATACTCACAAAGTATAGTCCTGAGGATCTCGCTACCACCTCGGATTACATCAACCCGAAAATAGAGTTTCGGCAGAACATGTCATTCTCCTTTCCAAAAAGAGAAGAATGGGATTCGAACCACCCTTTCAGTGAACACGACATCCAGATCTTCACTGATGGATCCAAAATGGAGAATGGCACGGGGGCCGGAGTCTACTGCAGTGCACTACAATTATCCTTGTCATACAGACTACCAGATTACTGTAGTGTCTTTCAAGCAGAAATTTTCGCGATCGAAAAAGCGGCTACGACAATCCTAACAAAGAACATCAATCCATCAAGGATAACAATCTTTGTGGACAGTCAAGCTGCGATAAAAGCACTCCGCAGCGAAACAACAAATTCGAAATCTGTACTGAGCTGCCGACAAGCTCTCATCAGAATGAGTCCTCCCCACAAGATTAATATCTGCTGGGTCCCCGGTCACCGTGACATAGAGGGAAACGAAATAGCAGACAGATTGGCAAGAGAGGGCTCAGAACTGGAAAGAAGTTCTGCGATCGGGTCGATTATGGCTCCAATCGGAGAATTTAAGAAGAGAATGAATGACAAAGCCAGAAATAACACAAACAACTCCTGGTCAAACAGGGACGACTGTGTTATCTCTCGCCACCTATGGCCTAAACTCTGCGAAAAAAGGACCCAATCCCTACTTTCAATGAGTAAAAATGAAACTCGCATCCTAGTAGGAGTCCTCACGGGGCACTGTCGTATAGGCACAATGGCCTCGAGACTGGGAATTCCGCACCCAGACTTCTGCAGAAGCTGTGGAGATGTCGAGGAAACAGAAACCATCAAACATCTGCTCTGCGAGTGTCCTAACCTCCAACAACGCCGACTTCGCCACATGGGAAGCAGAGTGTACGGAGAACTGCAGGAGCTCGTAGATGTACCACTGATGGATCTTTTCAAATTTATACGGAGCACCGGTTGGTTCAACCAACCTCGCTCCAGTGACTAACAAGACTTAGGTGTTTTGACATTTTTAGGACCACAGATATAGGGAACCACAATGGACCAATAGGCCCCCGTGCAGGCAACGTTAGGTTGCCCCTCCCTTCTAACCTAACCTAACCTAACATTTAGATCGATATATTTAGTCCAGACTTTATCCATTTTTTGTTATTCCTTCCAAATAAAAGGTGGTTATCAAGATCCTTAAAATAGTTCTTTCTTTCAGTAAGACTCTTCATTCGACCCAAAACTCTTACTACCGAGCCATTTTTTCTGGCAACCAACTACAGACGTGTGCGCCGCTGCTTTGTCATGGTGGAAGAGTATCTTTTTCTGTGTCAAATGCGGTTGTTTTTACTTCAAATCAATGTCAAATCTGTCAAACAGCTGTGAATAATATTCGCCGGTGATCGTTTTACCCTTGACCCTGGACGTTTTACTCCATGAGCTTGTTTTGCCGATATCTTGGCCCTCTTTGGTGCACATTCATCTATAGAACACTTGCCTCAGATTCTGATTCACATAATTCTACGGCAATCCACCACGTTTAGAACATTCTACACATGTTTTACTTGATTGTCCCACCCTTCCCACTAATCTATCATCCAATTCCGAACTAAGGCAGATTTGACTGAAAAGGCAATACACCTACAATCCTTGATTCAAAGCTAAAAAAAGATGGCAAAAAAGTAGGCTGTGTCGTGGACACCCCCATAGGTTTGACGTAGGTCTTTATGCGTTTTCTTGTGCCTATTGACTTCTTTGTCCTCATCCTGATACTTATTCTTAAATTTTTCCTAATAATTGTCCTACTTCTTTTCAATTTTAAATCAATGTTCAAATTCTTAACCTTATCATTGCTCGAATAACTTTCCTAATTTTTGTCGCACTTCTTTTCCTAATCGTTATCTTAAAACTTCTCCTTAGTGTGTCTAAGTCCTGGTTCTGTTTCTTGTCCCAAGCCTTGTCATTTCCCAATCTTTGTCCTAAAACTTCTCCTTAGTGTGTCTAAATCCTAGTTCTGTTCCTTGTCACATTCCTTTTTCCACTCCCATAGCCTGATTTATTGTTGTCCAAATAATCGTTGTCCAATTCCATTGTCTTAACTTTGTCCAAATCTTTGTCCTACTCTTTAATTGTGATCTTCATTCTGGTGCTGTTAATAATTGTTTGCATCCTTGCCCTCATCCTTTTTCAAATCCTTTTGCTAGTCCTTATCCAAATCCTTGTCCTAATACTTTTCTTTATTTAAATTTTAATTCTATTATTTTTTTTTTCATTTTTGCTTTTGCACTTGCATTTAATGCATTTAGGTTACTTTAAAGGTTGCGCAGAGAAGCTTCAAGCCGCCATTATTTTTATTTTTATCATATGATCGAAAACCTCAGTTTTACTGTCGTTCCAATAAATTTACCGTAGCGCCAATAATCACGGAGTTACAATTCCATGCAACGTTTATTCATTGGTTTTGCATTTTTACTGCGTTAAGTCTCCGTGATGTATTGGTAACAAATTTTTTTCCGTTTCATTTTCGTTCGTGATCAAAGAACCATTCCTTGCTTTCGTAAAATAAAGTTTTTCGAAGTACTTTTACTCAGCGCGAAAAAATAAATTCTGAGATAATTCCATGCAACAATATTGCATTTTTGTTGCCTAAGCTACTACCTACGCGGTCAGACGACGTCATAATTTGTTTTTTATTTTTCTTCATTTCTCACCGAGCTCACCGAGCAATAATTCCATGGAACGCCGTTGCATGATTGATGTATTTTCGATCTTGTAGCGACTCTTTCCTCATGGCGTCATTAATTTTTGTCTAATTTCGTCATGACAACTAAGAACTAGCCTTCACTGGCGTATAATACTTTTTCTCGTAGCACCTTAATATAACGCGTTATAGTTTCATGTAACAAATTTGAAGTTTCGTTGCATAGGCTCCATCCACGTTTGTAATTAAATTTTTTTATTTTTGTCATTATGTCAAAGAATTAAACTTAACTTTCGTACCATAACTTTTATTATGGCACCTAAACGCATTCAATTCAACGCCGATGCATGTTGGAAAATGCTCGGGAAGCTGTGCGTTGTTTCAACAAAAGATACCTCCTATTTTATTGCCTAAACTTTAATCTCTCGTAGCTTCTATCTAATACCTGGTTGGATAACACCATAATAAACTTTCGGTCGAAAAAAATCCTTAATTAACAAATTAATTCCCCCTTTTTTGCCAGAGCTAAATAAAACTTTTATTACCAAAAAACAATTCCAAAAATTTTACGCAAGAGCTTAGCAAATAAGCCGCTTTAACCTTAACGTCTACACAGAACAGTTTCAATTATTAAAGTACATAATGAAGTCTAAATTGCAAGACAAATATTGACGGAAACGATAAAATATAATGGAAAACCCACAGTAAATAAAACAATAAAGAGCAAAGAGAAACAACCATAAACACTATAAAACAAAAATACAGCAACAAGAGGGATAGGTGGCAACCATAACAATAAATAATAAACAACAAAAAGAATGAAAAACAAAAGAATGAAAGGAGAAAAACTTTAACCTCGTGCAAAATGTTTGCACGCCAAAAGTGTGCACGCCAAAGTAGGACGTCATAACGAGGATTAAAAATATAAGAGACAACTCAATTTGAGTCTTTGGGATTTCAGCAATCATTTTCGATCGTAAACATACTAAAGACCCCCCATCTTTTTAAATAAAAAATGAAACATCATGGATAAACTCCATGTAGTAAAGGGAAAAAAAGAAATTTAGCTGGGCGCCACAGACGGAAAATGGCGTCATGTGCAACTAGCTGGCTCGCGTGAGTTTAATATTTTAATGGAAACAATAGACCTAAGGCAACAAGTCAACATAATTCAAATACTGTTTGAAAACATCATCTATTCGACAGCTCAGCATTGGAAGGCACTTTATAAGAGACGGAATAACAGCAGATGTTGGCAGGCAATTACCACTTGGCGCCGAATATCATTGGCTGTGAATGGTGATGATATGAGCAAGTTTCAAGGACAATCAATAAAGCATCAAATAAATAGTGCCACTCGAGCCCTAGCTTTATTAAGTAAAAGTGCTATAATTGATGCCGTCTTGAAAGCTGTTAATGCTGATAATGAGGAGGAACGCCAACCAAAACCATTGGTCTGGCCAATAATGGAAATACGTTGGTTATTACATATATAGGGTGGGCCATCTAGTGATTTCTTTTTAAATCGTATGTTATTTTGACACTGACAGCTGTTTCCCGCTCGAAATCCTGACGTAAAGTGAGTATCATACCTTCGCGGACAGAAATGAGACGCTTTACGCTTGAACAACGTTGGGAAATATTGGAAACTTATTTCCAAAGTGAGTGCTGTGTAGCCCAAATGATTTTGGGGGAAAAATCTTTTCTGGCGAGGCGTGTTTTCATCTCGGTGGCTACGTTAACAAACAATATTACCGCATCTAGGGCATGGAAAACCCTCACGTTATTGTCGAGAAGCTGATGCATCCACAGAGAGTGTCAGTTTGGTGCGGATTGTGGAGTGGTTGGACCATTTTTCATCAAAACTGAGGTTGGAAACAACGTTTCGGTCAACGGTGGGCGTTGCAGAGTCATGTTAACCTACATTTTTTTACTGAAATTGGAGACATGCATTTGGACGACCTCTGGTTCATGCAGGGTGGCACGCTATGCCACACAGCCCATGCCAAAATCTATCTTTTGCTCACCAAATTCTCAAATCGTGTTATCAGCCGTCTTGGCGATGTCAATTGGCAGTCTCGGAGCCGCGATTTGATCCTTTTGGACTTTTTTTTTGTGGGGGACCGTGAAGGACCGATGTTATGCCAACAAACTCGAAACGATTCCTGCACTTAAGGTCAATATCATCTAAGCAATACGTGAGCTACAGCCCGAAACCATCAACAAGGTCTTGAAAAATTGGAGTGACAGAATGCGCTACTGTGAAGCCAACCGAGACAACCACTTGAACGACGTTGTATTCCATAATCAATGGGAATGTTGGCTCTTACTAATAAAGCCATAATGCAAAAAGCCATTTGTTAATTTTATTGCATTTGAAAAAAAACTTATATTTGGCCCACCCTGTATATTTGACAGTTATGAGTGGTGGCCGTGGCGTAGTGGGTAGAGTGAGTGACCCATACGCCAGAGAATCCTGGTTCAATTTCCATCTGATACAAAAAGTTTTTTCAAATGAATTTTTCTGATCGGTCGTCAAACCTCAGAGAGTAAATAATGCCATGTACCGCTTCTTAAGAACATGAGCACATTAGCCGTTCGAAGTCGGTATAAAACTAGAAGGTCCAGTTCTCGATCAATTGTGTACAAACATTTAATAAAACGCACAACACAATTTGATCCTAAGAAGCTCGGTCAAAGTCCTTTCAAGAGCTGAAATGGCCAGTTTATTTATATATTTTTTAGTTATGAGTTCACTTTCTTTATTCTACCATGAATAGGCTCATGTTGGAGACAAAGTGACCTAGCTGCAAAGTCAGCTGTTGATTTTGGGTTTTTTGTTGCTTTTATCGTTTGACGTCTGCGGTCCTTATAGCTTTGTAATTGTAACATTGGACTTTTGAGCAGCCATTTTAAAATTAGCCTTTTTTGTTACTGTATCATGTTCAGGACCATGATACAATTGCAAGGTAGGCTCATATTGGAGAAAAATGGGAGCTACATGTCAAAGTCAAAGTGTTTATTTTGAGTTTTTCCGCAAAAAAATGGAATTAACACGTGAACATTTTCGGGTGATGATTTTTTACGATTTTCGAGGTGGATTGACAAGAAAATAATGCATCGATCGAACTTAGTTCCACTTTTGGTGATAAAACAATACACCCAGCGACTATAAAACGTTGATTTAATGAGGTCGAGCGCGGTCATCGTTCTTTTCAAAACGAATTTCGTGAAGGTTTCAGAAAAACTCGATGCTGTGCGTGAATTTTTGGAAAGCAGATCGGCATGTGATATGCCATGAGATGGAATCATGCCATGGTATTAGTGGGACTAACATACATTCGATTTTTAATGGGGATTTAGACTTCAGGAAGATTTGTTCCTATTGGATACCCCATAATTTGACGTTTGCTCAAAAAAACCTCATGTCGATTGGTGCAATTAAATGCTGGAAAAAAAATGCAGCGGAGGTGATTCGAAACACCCCTACACATCAGTAAAGGTGACTAATCATGGATCTACCTTATAAGTCCGAAACAAAGTAGCAATCCACTGTTTGGGTCTTTCAAAGTGAGCAAAACCCGAAAAAAGTTGTCAGCGGATATAGCACATCCAAGCAAATGGTTGGTCGGTTATGTCGCAACTGTGCTACTAAGCAACGGGGAACTGTTAATACTGAATGGTACACAATCGTTTGTTTGCCGGCAATATTCAGAGAATTAAGGAAAATCAACCACCGAAGGAACATTATCCTTCATCGCGACAAGAGAGTTCCCACACATCAGCTGAAACAAAAGAGTAGGTTTTGAATACTCAAATGTGTAATTGAAGGGTCATTCGCTTTGTTTTTTTCTTCTTCTTGTTCCTCACATTAAGAAAAAAATGCGTGGCGAGCATTTTTCTACAACTGCGTTTTTCTACATGCCTTTGAGGCGGCTTTCAAAAACCTGGTTTCAGAGGTACCGAAAACATTGTCTGACGACGATTGCTTTGATTATGTTCAGGCTCTAAGTTGGTGAATTTTTGTCACAATCGCTAACTTATGATTTCATTCTGGACGTCTGCATACCTATTCAATGTATTCTATTGCTAGAAAACATCGTCTGGCTTTGATTATATTCCTGCTCTTAGAGTGGATAGAAATATATTTTGTTTTTATAATTAAAATAGATTAGGTTTTACTAATATCATTATATTCATGAATAATAATGAATCTTAATAATAATAATAATGAATCTTAAAACTTCAACTAAATCTGATTCGGATGGTCTCTCGGGTATCCTATTAAAAAACTGTTGTAAATCCCTGGCAAAACCTCTTCAACTTATCTTTAATAAGTCTTTATCTACGGGGGTTTTTCTTTTTGACTGGAAAGTGTCATTTATATCCCCTGTTTTCAAAACTGGAAACAAAAATAATATTGAAAACTATAGACCAATATCCAAGCTAACGTCGGTACCAAAACTTTTTGAATCTATAATAAAAAGAAAAGTATATTTTGTTGTAAAATGCTTTATTTCTCCATCACAACATGGTTTTGTACCTGGTCGTTCAACGGTAACGAACCTTACAATTTTTTCCGAATATTGTATATCCGGCTTTCCAACAGGGATATCAGGTTGATTCTATCTACACACACTTTTCGAAAGCCTTCGACAAAGTCTCTCACAACATTTTATTAAAAAAATTAGCGAAAATTGAGTTTCACTCAAATTTATTGAAATGGTTTGGTTCATATCTTAGTAACAGGGTATGTCATATCTATATTGAAAATAAAATTGCAAGACCATTTACAGTTTCCTCGGGTGTTCCTCAGGGAAGCATCTTGGGTCCGCTACTGTTCATATTATTTATTAATGATATTTCATCCAAAATAATAAATTCACAGTGTCTTTTATATGCGGATGATTTAAAAATATTTCGAAAAATGAATAATTTGTCAGATGCCTCCTTACTGCAATCAGATTTAAATTCTTTAAATGTCTGGAGTTTGAAAAATGGTCTGCATCTTAATCACGACAAATGTTTGTTTACTTCTTTTACTAAATCATCATGTCCATTAAAAACGACCTACTCTTTAGATAATTTTCCTTTGAAATGTGTTCATGAAATTAAAGATCTAGGTGTGGTTTTTTATTCAAAATTCACTTTCATTTGTCATCTTAATTATATTATTCCAAAAGCTTATTCACTTCTTGCTTTAGTACAGCGAAAGGGTTCTAATTTTAAGGACCCTCTCACATTAAAATTACTGTATACATCTATTGTTCGTTCAAAGCTGGAATATGCTTCATTTATATGGAACCTATAACCTATACATCTCATACATTACGCCTAGAAGGAGTTGAGAAAGCTTTTACTAGATTTTTTTTTAAAATAAATTATCCAAGAAATCCAGTTCCTTCTTACAACGAACGTTGTAGTGGCACAAATTTGAAAACTCTTCAGAATAGAAGGACCATTTTATCAATAAAATAAAAAATAAATAACTGGCCATTTCAGCCCTTGAAAGGACTTTGACCTAACTTCTTATGATCAATTGTGTTGTGCGTGTTATTAAGTTTGTACACAATTGACCGAGAACCGGACCTACATGCTTAACGCCGACTCCGAACGGCGATGAACGGAAAGTTCTCGTTGTCAAGAAGCTTTACATGGCATTTTGATTACTCTCTGAGATTTGCCATTGTCTGCAGAGAGGTGGCGGCCGTACAGAAAAATTATTTTAATTCAAATAATTTTCTGTCGCTGCTGGGTTCGAACCTGGGTTTCCAAAGTTCTTTGACATAGCGGCCACGCACTTTAACCAACTACGCCACGGACGCCACGGACCATTTTATCTCTGTTGTTTATTTTTGATATTATAGTTGAAACGATTGATTGCCCAAAACTACTTGAGTTTATAAATTTTAATGTTCCTTGTCAAACTTTACGTCATTTTGATGTGTTTTATCTAGGAGTATGCAGAACCAACTATGCCATTAATTCACCTATGTACACTAAGGGAAAAAATATTAAATTTATCCAAAAACTTTTTTAATTTATCCAAAAAGCGAGTCATTTTTGCACCAATAACGCATTTGCTTAAATCGACTACGTAAATATTTAAAATTTATTTAAATACTTTTTTACTTAAATAAAATATTAAAATATTTAAACAGAATTAATAAAAAATATATTTATATTATGCACGAATTTTTTTAAATATCTTTCAAATATTTAAAAAAAAAAATAAAACTATCGCATTTAAAGAATATTTATATAAAAATATTGAAATTAAAAAAAATTTATTTGAAATTTTCCCACGAGATGCGTCCATCAAATGCTATTTGGTAGTATATTTTATATTCTTTTTTCGTTCTCTAATTTATACTATTTTTGACAGTTATTGCAGTATTATGACAACAAATGTCAAAATAGTACAAACTAGAGAAAGAGAAAGAAAACTTGAAACTAAAATAAAGGGACATAGAAAAATATGCAGGCAAATGACAACCGGCGCAAGACATTTGCGAGAAAATGTCCGGTTGTCACTCAAACCTTACACAAATATATTGTGCGACTATCAATCGCACTCACAATTAAACTTTGCCAAAAATCCAGGCTATATTACCCTTGCAACAAAAACTAAATGAGAACTATAAAGCTGCAACTGCAAGAAATAAACTGCAGGAACAGTACGATGCTGTTGCTGCTTGTCGGAATATGTGTGTAAGTGTGCGATGCTGTTGCTGCTTGCTTGTATGGAATATGTGTGTACATGTGTGGTATAAATCTCAGTGGGCAATTATACTAGGCCTTAACAAAAGAAGGCATGCTAAGACTACTGCTATTGGCATCTTTATACCTCCTAATATCGCTGTACCAATGAGCACTTCTAGAAGCCTTTCCTATGGATGGGGCTCAAAAATTTGTTATTTCTGTGCAACGCAAAACATAAAAGAAGTAAAACATAACATAAAGTATTAGCCCAAGGAGAGCACAACGCTCTCCTATAAAAAAACATAAATAAAAACAAAGCGAGAAAATTTTATTTTTTGTTACATGCGAGCATTGAACTCGGACCGCTGGCATTATAGTCAAACGTTTTACCTCTCTGTTATTACCCCATTTGATAACTTGTGAACAAAATGTATATAAAAATATGAGGTCCACAACTCTGAAATTATTTTTCCGCTGGGCATCTACAGCAATTTGATTAATTGGTATGTAGAGTACATTCCTGTATGGAGAATTTAGCTCTATAGATAAGGCGTTGTTTTTGAAATCTTAAGTTCGCAGGTTCGACGCTCAGCGGTGACAAAGAAGTTTTTTCAGTCATATATATACACTGTATATATTTCTCTTAATCTCTCTACTACTATACACATATCCTTCTTCTCTATCGTGTGACGAAATGAAGTAAAGTGACCTAAGAAAGTTTCACTTCAAAATAGAAATTGCAAAACAAAAAACAGTTAACTGCATATTTTTTGCACGGCAGTTAACTGTTTTCTGTTTTGCACGGCCACCCAGCAAATTATAGAGGATGTCCCTTTTTTAAGCTTACAAGCTTATGCTAGAACACTCTTATTAGCACTCATTAAAAATAGGTACAATTAGGTCTACTAAAGTAGCACCCTTCTTCAGACCTAACAAATGAAGTAGAATAATAAGGCCTGAATTGAGAGTGCTTTTATAAGCCCTCATAAAGAAGGTCTTTTAACATGCATTCTCAAAAAAGAGCTCCTGGCAGGCCTCTTTAGAGTCGCGAGAGAGGAAGGCCTAGAAAATTTTCTCGTTTCATATAAAAAAGTTAATGGGCTTGGACATGAGTGCGGAAGGTCTTCAAAATCCATATGAAGGCCTGCAAGTAGCGCTTCGAACCCTGCTTTTGCCCACTGGGATAGAATTCAAATACGAGAAAAAAACGAGTTGTAAGGAAAACATTTGATTTATCCACGTAAATATTTAAATAAAATTTATACTGAGGCGTGGATAATGCTAATATGCGTTATTTCCCTTAGTGTATAGAGCAATGTTAGAGTTCAATAACTGTATGCTTTATTGCAATATCGATTTTTCTAATTCGAAAGAATCATTAAAGAATGTGCTAAATAACTATTATTAACCCTCTGCAGCTGACGTCGTAGTCTGACAGACACCGAAAATCAAAACTTCGTGCGTACAATCATAAAAGTATATATCTTTCGATAGACCAAATCTTTAAAAAAAACGTATTTTATTCAAAATTTTAATCTTATGTTAGCCTAATAATTATTTGCTGTTATATGGAATAATGTCAAGAAGGTTACAGTCAGAAACTTCATCATAGGAAATCAGTTTAAAAGTGAGGTATGCTAGACCCCCCGTCAGGTATATTGTTAAATTTGTAGCACGTCAGTTGCAGAGGGTTAAACTTTTTTTTTTCAATTATTTTATAAATACTTTTGTTAAATAGGTATTGCTATTATTGAATAGATTACTATATTAATTATCATAGTCTTTAAGAACCACTGTTCATTGACTTGAAATAATAATAAAAAAAAAAAAAAAAAAAATATTACCAATGAATAGTGAAAGAAGTATTCATATCGGTTTAGCGGCTAACGATCGCGATTTGATATAATAAAGAGTTCGTAAGTATCCTCTATATCAGGGATGCCCAGCGTCTAACTGTTTCCGAGTTGTGTTGTTAGTTGTATACATTTTTCGTTGTTGGTAACATTCTATTGTGTCACGCTTTGTTGTTGATATTGGCTTTTTATTGAAATTTTTATTGCACTCTCTAAATAATTTTTGTGGGCATCGCTGCTCTATATAGGAAAGATAAAGATACAGATGATTTTTGCGTTATAAACATTCGCACCGTTCTCTGATTGCGCTTCGTTCCATGTAGAGCATCGAGAACCAATGTCTTAGAGGAAGAACCTTGATAGACATACTCGTAGACCGAAGGCAACTGCAAAATATTGAATTAAAAAAATATCTCTCGAAGTTGTCTCTTAAAGCGGCAGTGACCAATTATTTTATTTTTCCATTACATCTAACACAGATTGAGCTACTTTAAAGAAGCCGGAAACTTTTATTTCATGACGCTTTATTTCGGTGATTATCTGACTTTCAACGGAATTTCTCTGATCAGGCTAATCAAGCGTGCTTCAAACTTTGCTAAGGGCTGTTTGTATTAGGGACGATGTTTCTTTTTTCTAAGACTGTTTTGTGCCATTGTTGTTGTTGTTTTTTTACTGCTCCCAATATAGGCTATCATGTTTTTCTTAAAAGCATTTTCTTCGTTATCTTAATTTACTTAAATGTATTGCTTGCCATGCCGTCGAAAAGATTTTAATCTTGACATCAACATCAAGTTGCCAGATTTTGTCTGCCACCTTCTTACTGCTTGTGTACTCTACTACAAGCGACCACAAAACGTCAAACTCTACCATCACCAACTCCACTTCCAGTTCAACCAAACAACTTGCTGCCAAAATAAAAAAAAAAAAATACAAAAAAATAAAAAAAAATGCTTCACACAAACGCCGAACGCCACCACATTTTTTATTCACATTTAATTTAAAACCAATTTTGTCCGGAAGGAAATTCATTCACTTGAGTTCCACTCATCTTTGATTTTGTGCAAAGTTGGAACTGTGCCCGGGCTTTGTAAAACTTCAAAGGACTTTGCTGCGACTGAGGTGGGTGTTTGTTTGGTGTGTGGGAGAGGGGGATTTTTCTTTTCGCCCACGTTGCGACGGCATGTTTCAAGACTTGCAGACCTCGAACTGTAAATTGCACAATTCAGATAAGCGGAATGAATGTCCGCACGACGAATGTTACTAACTCTGGAAAACTTTCTTTGCCATGTCAACCAGGGTTGACTTGCCGCTTCCTCTTTTTCTCTTGATGTTCTCTTGATGGTGGTAGACTGCAGTCGTCCACCTTTCCGTATGACTTTTGATACTTTCTTGGAAGGCATGAAAAGTTTCCGCAATTCGTGAAAATCAAATGAATTCAATTTTCCTCTCTTCCTTGTTGGAACTTTTATTGAAGTTTTGCTTTAAGTTGGGTGTTTTTTTTTTAAATTTTATTTTTATATATGATATTTTTTTTTTCTTTTTTTCCATGTAATAGAATAAGTCACAATTTTTGGCATTTTTTGTGCCACCCTTATCCGCAGCAGATATGCCACAAATAAAGCCAGCGTTAAGTTCACATGCTGCGCTTGTCATCCGGCTAAAGAAATTCTGTGGTTCTTTTGTTGGGTGGAGGGGGGTAAGAAGTTTTAAAACTATTAAATTGGGCTGCTAGCCCAAATCTATACCAAAGTCGATTAACAGTCGCTATCCACTCGTTCGTTCGTGGCTTATCGCTGAATTTCCAACGTGAAGTTTCCGCTGAAAACTTATTTGTGTCATGATTAATTTTTCAAGTTGGTAGTTATTTGAAAGGGAGTTTTACGGTCACGTAAGTTTTTCGCTGAAATGTGGACAGCTTGCTGACACCTTCGACAGGTGAGCGGCAAAACTTTGCAGATTACAGTGAAATTTTTGGGTCTTTTGGTTTGTATAGGGTGCTTGAATGTAGGTGAGATTATATATGTAAGATATACCTACTTACAGTGTTGTACATTACAAAAGAATCACTTAAGTAACCTTACGTAAATGATTAAATACCTAAATATATTGTATAAAATTTACTTACATACTAACTTGGTTGGCGTTCACAACCTTGAGTCGGTTTTGGCCTCATCTTAGAATTTGTGCGAGCCTCTTAAGCTTGTGCTTGCTGGCGCCAGTTGGAAATTTTAAGCGTCGTCAGGTTTTCTTTCCAACGGTGAAACGGTAGTTCTTTTCTGCGTTGAGCCATGCCGGGTACCAAATCGAATACTTTCTTTTTCGATTTTTACAGAATCGAAAAAACCAATGTATTTTCATTGGAATTGCTCAATGTTTATGCTCAGCTATGGGCAGAGAGCGCTCTGCGAGCGTTGAGAGCAAGAATTGAGAGCAAAGGCTTATGTAGCAACACAGAACGCAACAACAAATCAAAGACAAAAGACAATCACAGAAACAACAAAGAAGCTTTAAATGTAGTGGTGCCCATACCCGTTATTCTGGATTTCAGGTATACGAAGTCCTTAAGCACCTAGTATGATGTGTTCTCTACAGTGACGTGGTTTCCAAGACCCTGGGACTGTTTGTATGTTGACACAAGGTATTTCGTCTTATCTGTGTTTACTGCAAGACCAATTTGGCTCTACTCTTTGTATAGTTTCGAGAAGGCGGCGTGCATTTTGGCCACTGATATCCATATCATCTGCATACACCAGCATTGTAACACTCTTGTAAAAAGTTGATCCACTACGTATTCATCATCAGATCGAAAAGGTTAGAGGAGGGTGCGTTGAGTTCCGTTTTTGGCTCATGTAATGAGGATTCCATCATTTCAGCGAATATGGAGTGTTCTATGGTAACATTGTCTTCGCCTGAAAATTTTCCGGAATATTGTCGATTTTTTTAGAAGTTGATATTTGGTGTAGGTAAAAAAAGTTTTAAAGAATTTTTTTTTTCAAGTTTGACGCTTTATTGTGAAAATTTTGTTACAAATTCATTGTTCAAAGTATTGTCCATCGCTAGCCACTACTTCTTCCCATCTTTCTGTCAATTTTTGGATACCATCTCGAAAAAATTAGGCGCCTTTTGGTGCGATCCACGAATCGATCCAATTTTGGAGTTCTTCAAAAGAGCGAAAGTGCTGATTTTCAAGGCCATGCGTTATCGACGCTCAAATAATAGTCGAAAGGAGCAATGTCTGGGCTATACGGCAGGTGGGGTAGGAATTTGAATTCAGCGTTTCAAGGTATGTTTTGACTTGGTGCTTAACATGTGGCCGAATGTTGTCATCTTGCAAAATTGCCTTGTCCTGCTTTTGCTCGTATTCTGACCGATTTTACTTCAATGCTCGGCTCAAACGCATCAATTGAGTTCGGAAGAGTTGCCCTGAGATTGTTTCACCCGGTTGTAGCAGTTCATAGTAAACCATGCCCAATTTGTTCCACCAAATACAGAGCATAACCTTGCCTTCGGCCTTGGCGTCGATTTTGACGTATGGCAGGACGCGGTCGAACCCGTTTTTCATCACCAGTCACAATTCGATGCCTTCAGCTGAATTTTTCTTCAAATGAAAGCAGAAAAGTAAACTTCCCCAAAATTGTGTTTTGTTGGCACAAAAGTTGACATATTCGGAGCATACATAAACTATGTTGTTTTCACCTTAGCGAAATGACACTTACTGGAAAAGAAAACTTCATGATAAGGCTTCAAAATGCAGTTGGTTGCAACATTGTCCGATTCGATTTAACTCTTTGCGACCGTATGTCTACTCTCAGCCACCAAAGTGTTTTTACCGTTCCAGTCGTATGTCTGCTCTCAGCCACCAAAGCTTTTTTACCATTCCAGTCTTATGTCTGCTTCCGGCAACCAAAGCTTTTTACCGATCCAGTCGTATGTCTGCTCTCAATCGATAAGCTTCTGAATTTCGAATGATATTTTATAAATTGTAGGTGATTTTCGTGATGGAACATCTTCCAAACCAAGAAGACCATCGTCTTCAGATAAAAAGGAAAGGCTTAATGGCAAACTACATATATTGCAACACTGTGAAGATGTTAAAAGTAAAGATTGTCCTGTATGTTCAAACAGAAAAATTTTAGGCGGAAGACGCCAAACTAATTAGTTTTGTGACACATGTTCTCTAAAACCAGGGCTTCATATTGTAGACTGCTTTGAAAGATACCACACGATGAAGAACTACAAAATATATTTTTAAACATATTATTATATTACATATATCTAAAGTTTTAAAAAGAATTAATAAATTTTATTTTTCCTTCATAACCTTTCATATTGTGTATTATTTGTTCTTTCAACGAAAATTAATTCAGACCAGCATGACACCCATATATAAAATTAATACGATTGCATAGGGTTATTACTAGTGATGTCATCTCAAAAAATCCTTTAAACCTTTTTTGTACACCTGATATAACAATATCTCTTAGTTCAGGAAGGATGGTACGAGTTACAAGTAGTTCGTCGCCTATATCATTCTGTTTTCGAAGCAAAAATTCCAGAAGAGGATCCGGCTGTCTGGATGTATTGGATCAATAGTGTTGGAACAGTGGATTGTAAGATCACATCAATGTCATACCAAAAATGTGCAAGTTATCTTTAATAGACTTAGTGAGTCTAGTGATCTCTAAGTCTATTAATAGTGATCTCTATTTTTAAGTGAATCTATGTCAGATCTCAGGCTACATTTTAATTTGCTTGACACATTGACATGGAGAGTCCGAAAAGTCTTTTGAACATTGTGTTATTATTATTATTATTATTATTATTATTGATGGGATTTGCATTGTGACCTTACGATTTATTGTGCCCTTTCATGGATTTAAAAAAAACTTTTTTAGTCCCATCTCTGAGATAAATGCTAGTATATGTCCTATATCTCTGTATTTTAATGGGTTATCTGGTATTATTATTAAGTATATTTGCCGGCCACAAAACGTACACACAAAGTTCCCACAAAGTCATATCAGCGATGCGCACAAAGTGAGAAAAAAGAAGCTCGCCACTTGACGCCAAAATGAACTCTTTTTCTTTTTTCAGTTTGCCGCTCAGATTGTGCTCTCTTCTCAGCGAGAGAAGTGGTGGCGAATTTATTAGGAAAGTAAAAGTGATGCCAAATTTTTATGGAAAGACATACACTTTTCACATTACTTTTGTATCGAATTTTATTTCAAAAGAAATTAAAATTTCAAATTTGATTTGAATGAAATGTGTTGTAAAATCAAATTCATAAGCGACACTTCACCATGGATGCCAATTAATTTTTAAATATAATCTTTACGTAATCCTTGATTCACTTCAATAACAGTTCATTTTAATTTCATTAATATTATTACCTTAAAGTTTTTCTCAATTTATTGTTTTTTATGATAACTTTGCCAAACGTTTTTCAATAAAACTACAACAAAAAACAACAAAATTTTTTCGGCCCTGCTAATACTACACCATTTCCAATCGTAATTCAGAGAAGATCAATTGAAATTCAGAAATTCTTTTTCAAATTCCGAAATCCATTGAAATTGAGAAATTGCATTTGAAATTTATAAAAAATCATTTGAAATTCTGAAAAATATCAATTGAACTTCAAAAATTCCATTTCACATTCAGAAAAGATAAACTGAAATTTTGAAATTCCATTTCAAATTTAGAAAAAAATCAATTGAAATTCAGAAATTCTATCTGAAATTCAGAAAAAAATCATTTAGATTTAAGAAAAGATCAAATGCAATTCAGAAAAAAATCATTTGGAATTCATAAAACTTTTATTGTAACTTATGAAAATATCAATTGAAATTAAGATGTGAAAATTTATTTCTTACAGATTTTTTGAGCTATAAGAAAATGTGTGTATGGTCGTCACAAATAAAGTAAAGCTTATGGTTTTAGTGAAAATACACATTGCAAAGTGAATGATGTGGAGGGAACATATTTTATAACCATTTATGATCTTACTTTTAACCAGTTCAAGTGCTGGGAGTAACATCGAACAAATCAAAAACACCAACTTCAATTGCTGGTTATATGCTAGGTCCTTGGTATAAGCAAACTAAACATTTCAAATCAACACATACCATACCCGTACCATTACCGTACTATTATCAAACTTTATAAAAAATCACTTCCGAAATAACTTTATAAGAATGTTTTTGAAGTAGTCTTTGACGTTTTACTTCTACCATCCGTGTCGACCACACAATCATTTCTTATAGCTCAAAAGTTGTTTAAGATATAAATTTACACATATGAATTTCAATTGATATTTTCTGAATTACAATTGACATTTTCTAAATTCGAAATGTTTTTATCTGAATTTCCATTGAACTTTTCTGAATTCAAAATGATTTTTTCTGAATTTCAAATGCAATTTCTAAATTTCAATTGATCTTTTCTGAATTTCAAAAGGAATTTCTCAATTTCAATTGATCTTATCTGAAATGCAAATAAAATTTGACAATTTTAATTAATATTTCTGAATATGAAATGGAATTTCTGAATTTTAAATGATCTTTTCTGAATTCTAAATGATTTTTTCTAAATATCAAATGGAATTTCTGAATTCCAAACTATGTTTTCTGAATTTCAAATGGAGTTTCTAGATTTCAATTGATCTTTTCTGAATTTCAAATTGAATTTCTAAATTTTAATTGATCATTTTAGAATTTCAAATGGAATTTCCGATTTTCAGTTGATAATATCTGAATTTAAATTGTTTATTTCTGAATTAAAATTGGAAATGGTGTAGTAAATATAACTTGACAAGATATACTCGTTAAATTTTAGAAATTGTTTTCCAAACATAGAGTCATTAAAGTGCTTCATATTCGTAAGATACTGCAGCACATTTGTGTCTGAATTTTTACACCATCGAACTAATTAATGTGTCTGCAAAGTTCAGACTATACACAATAATAGCATTTGAAATAAATACTTCAAACGGTTAAATTCACTCTTGCATTTCAATATAAACTCACAAGAGTTCTTTCGGTTGAACAAAAAACGTCTGCAAAGTTCCCATTTTAATATGTATTAAATTTTATTTCTATCATAAACTAGAAAACGCAACCTTTTGCTACTCTTTGAAGAAGAAATTTTCCTTTCAACTACTGAAGAATAATATTTTTAATATTTTTTTTTTTTTTGTCTTTTAAAGTTTTCGCTTGGATGCGTTCGACACTGTTCAGCGAGAGCAACACTGAATATTTCACTGTCATGCCATTGAATGGTATTTCAAGGCGTTCGCATCGTAGTTATTACTTTGTCACCTTAAGTTGGGAAAGAGCCAAAAGCAAAGAAACAAAAAAGCGCTAAAATAATACAAAACGAATATGACAGGTACTTTTCATCAATGGTAAAAAACGAAATAATTGTAAAAATGCAATTTCTTTCAGAAAATGCAGCTCTCCGCACTTTAAGATTTAAATAAAAAATTTTTGGTATTTTTGCACTCAATTCTTAAATTCCACTCAATTGTTTTTTGTTGCCAGAAATTCAAAATATTTATAGAGGAGTTATGCTGTAGAGCTCATATTTATGATTAGTTTGTATTCTTAGGTAGCTCTGAACTTGTATACATATTGCACTGTTCCTTTTATCATCTGACATCTATGCCGGTCTAACCTTGACAATAAGAACATTTTGACATAAAAATAAATTAAACAAAGTTCAATTTAGCAACTCAACCCAGATAATTTACTTTACCACTGAAAAAGCTCCACACCAACCAATGCATGAAAGAGTAGGATGAAAATTTTCCTTTATAAAATAGATATAGTCATTAATTTTCATTACACTCAGTGAAAAAAGTTTGTTCACTTTACTTACCAGTTTACCTTTTTACCAACAGCTAAGCTTAACTGCTTATTCTTACGAATGTATCAGCAAGAGATGTAGGGTTGCGTAGGCGGTTTATTTAACAACTGTTCGCTTTGTAGTTGTCAAATGTCACATGACATTTGCCATTTAAAAAAAAGGTTGGCTGTATCGCAGACACAGCCGTTGATTTTGATGTGACAGCGTCATCCTATCTTTATCTATGCCCTTATTTTTTTTTATCCTTTCATTTGTTTTCAAGCTTGTCTTTATCCTTATCCTAACTCTTATATTTGTTCTTATAATCTACCTACATATTTTCCAAATTCTTGATTTAATCCATGCCAAATTATTTACCATCCTTGTTCAAATCACTTTCCTAATACTTGTCCCACTTCTTTTCCGAATCTTTGTTCTTATTCTTGTCCTTAGCGTATTCAAATCCTTGTTGTGTTTCTTATCCTTATGCTTATCTTTGTTTTAAGTGTATCTCAATCTCTGTCCTTACCCTTGTCACAATTCTTGTCGTAGTACTTTTCCTAATCCTGATCTGAATTCTTGTCCTAATCCTTGCCCAATTCCATTCTCTTATCATTATTCAAATCTGTGTCATTATCTTATCATTATCTTATTCCAGGTCTTTATATTTGTCTAAATTCTTGCCATCGTCCTTTTTCTACTCCTTGTCCTAATCCTTATCCAAGTTTTTATGCTTATATTAATTCTTTTATATAAGATTTAATTCTTTAATTTTTCTTAATTTATTTTTTTAATTTTAATTTTTGTTTTTGTTTTTGCTTTTGTTATTACATCTGGTGTATTTAGGTTACGTTACTAACAGGTTCCTGAGAGGCATTAAATTTTTTTTTTATGAGACCGAAAACCTCAGCTTTATTGTCGTTTCATCAAATTTATCGTAGCTCCCATTGTCACGAAGTTATAATTCAATGCAACGTTTTTTCATTGTTGTTGCATTTTTACCTCTTTTAGCGATTGCCTTCGTGACATCGTGGCTCCAACAATTTGTTTTTAATTTTCGATATGAGCTCAAACATTTTTTCGTGTCTCTTAAAATAAAATTTTGCGTAACATTCTAGCGAGTAATAATTCCATGCAACAATATTGCATTTTTGTTGCATAAGCTACTACCTACGCGACGTCGTCATAGTTTATTTTTTATTTTTGTCGTTTGGCTTAGTATAAATTGTCCATTTCTGTTGTATAATATTTACCGTGCCCCATACATATACTCACCCAGAAACAATTTCATGCAACGTAGTAGCAGGTTGTCGCATTTACTATGTCTTAGCGTCTCTCTTTGCGGCCTCATGACGTCATGATTTTTTTTGTCTATTTTTATCATGATGGTTAAGAATCAGTCTTTACTGTCGCATAGTATTTTTTACCCTAGCCATATATATATAGCGCGTTATAATTCCATGAATTAAATAAGAAGTTTCGTTGCTTAGGCAGCTCTCTTCGTGTTCTGATGACGTCCTTAATTTTTTCTTGTTATTGTCAGAAAGTCAAAGAATTCAACTTTATTGTTGTGTCATTATTTTTGTCATGACATATATATTCATTGAGTAACAAAGCCATGCAACGCCGATGCATTTTGGAAAAATGCTATTTTTAACCTTTTTGGAAACCAGCGCGGTAAAACATAACGTTGTCTGGTAAAAAAAAAACAAAAAAAATAAAAAAAATAACTAATTTGGCATTTCAGCCCTTGAAAGGACTATGACCAAGCTTCTTATGATCATTAGCATTAGAGCATTAGAGCCATGCAATTAATCCAAGTAACAATGGTTAATTTACGTTACATCGAGCGATTCTCTGGGGCACCTCATTACCCCATAGATTTTTATCTTTTCCTTATTATCATGTGGCCGAAAAACTTACTTTTATTGTCATTTAAAATTAAAAAATTGATTGTCATTAACTTAGTACCTATAGCAACAGAGTAATAATGTCATGCAACGTTTTTGAATTTTTGTTGCATTTTGAGTCCATTGTGTTATGGTGCTAATTTTATTTTTAAATTTCGAAATGAGGTCAAAGAAACAATATTTGCTGTAATTTGTCGTATCACCTTTACTGACCGAGTTATAATTCCATGCAACAATATTGCATTTTTGTTGCATAAGCTGCTACCTCCGCGACCTGGCGACGTTATAATTTATTTTTGTTAGGCCAAGTACAAATTCTTATATTTCGTTTCTACTCACCTAGTATTAATTTCATGCAACGCCGTTGCTTAATTGTTGCATTTTCGATCTTGTTCGCGATTTCATGAGGCCATACAATTTTTGTCTGCTCCGTTCGCGAGCGCTAGTAACCAGCTTTTATTGGCGTGTACAATTTTTCATCGTAGCATCTTTATATAGGGAGTTATAACTCTGTGCAACAGTTTTGAGGTTTCGTTGCTTAAGCAGATGCCTTCGCGTCCTGAAAAGGTATTTTTAATTTTTCTTTTCGATTTAAGATCAAAGAATTAATCTTGACAGTCGTATCATTACTTTTACCAACTACACTAAAGCTAGAAATTCATTCGATGCAGTTCCTGGCGTTATAAAATACATAGAAGCATGTGAAAGCTTATGGGAGCGAGTTCAATGGTTGTGAACGTTACGCTGGCAAAACGCTAGTTACGCAAGAAAGTTAAAAATATTTCAACAGCTTATAACGCCGTTGAAATATTTTGACAGCTCGTTATTTATAACGAACAGAGAGAAGAAATAAAAGAAACGAGTCGGAGGCTCATTACTTTTAAGGATGGCTCTTGTAAATAAATCTTAAAAATTATAAATTTTTATAATTTTTTCATTGTTAATTTCTTAAAATAACTTTTTTGTTCTCAGGATTTAAGATTTTTTTTATTATAAATGAAGACATTTTAAGTATTTTTATGTAAATACGATAAAAAATCAACATTAAGAACAAACTAAATGTTTTAAAATTTTGTAGCCCTGCTTACTCTGAACGTAAAACGCAATCATTGAACTCTATCATCATTTTCTTCCGTAAATTGCTCTAGCGAGTAAACGGACGAAAAACGCAACTGTATCGAATGAACTTCCAGCTTAAGCGAGAAATAATTCCATGCAACGCCGATGCACTTTGGAAAAAAATCACATTCTTTTCGGCAACCTGTGAGATAAAATGTAAAAACTATTTCGGCTGTAAAAAGAAAAATTTTATCTTTTATTTAAAAAGAAATATTTCCATGCAACGCCGATGCACTTTGGAAAAAATCACATTCTTTTCGGCAACCTGTGAGATAAACTGTAAACTATTTCGGCTATAAAAAGAAAAATTTTATCTTTTATTTAAAAAAAAAAGGAACTAGACTTCTCCAACTTTTTTTTCGACTCATCCTGGTGTTGCTTCGTTAACTCAACTTGACAGCAATTTTTGCATTGAGTGTATTTGACGCACAATATGGCCTTGCTTTAATAAATTCTCCTACACTCGTCGACAATGTGCACGGTTTGGCACTTTATTAAAAAAAATGAAAAATGTTGAAACCAAAAAAAAAAAACAAAAAAAAAATAAAATAAAAAAAAAACAAAACAGGAATCCATTTATATTTAGTAGCAAGCCCTTTCCTAAATAACCACTCATCCACACATGAAACGCTACTGCTGCTGTTGATAATAATTCCTCTTTTTTCGTAGAGTTTTTGACTCCTGCACCTCATGCTCCTAAAAAATTTATGCTCTGAAAAAGAAATAGATTTTCTTGGTAGTCGTTTTTTTAGGTGGGTGCCGCGTGAGCAACATGCGTCGCTTGAATAAGCTTTATACAGATTTATGACTTTAATATTTTAAATATTTAAAAGCTTCTTTTGTTTGCTTTGAAAGCTCTGCTTGGTGTGTGTGTGTGTGTGTTTTTATTGTTGTTTTGTTTTTTGTGTTTGATATGGTGTGAAAACAGAATTTAGAGAGGCGTTACTGAGATTCAAGGATAATCAAGATTAGCGCAGACTTAGAGCATTCTCTGGGTCGTATAAATATTTTTATTTTTATACTTAGTTGAATTTAGTTTTTTAAGTTCGTTTTTATAAAAACATAAACTGCAAAGTTTTTTTGGAGCCATAAAATATTTGAGCTTTGCGGAGTATGATGTGAGCATGTTAATTAAATTTCATCAACATATATAAATTGTGTTTATGTCCTGCAGTTTCAGCTTCCAGTCAATGGATCAAGTAATCCATTAAAATCATACCGTCATGTACGCTACCACTGTGTGTGTTCGTGTGCGTGTTCATGTGCGTGTGCGTCCCGTGTCGTTTATCTGTACGTCGTAAAATCCTTTTGTACCCTGGCGTCTGCTGGTATTCCCACAAGTTGGTTTTTGACCCAACTCAGCTGGTAGTGGAGGCGAAAAATTCTTTAATTATGCAAATTAGCAGCTCATAAATAATGAACCGAATGTGTGCAGCGTGTTGAATTTATTGCGTTTTTGCTAACGTGCGTCTCTAACTAGCATCGCCAAATTGGTATCAGTCGTTCCAGTATCAGACACCTCGACCAACATTCATACAGTCTGTTTCCTGCAAATTAGCCATTGTTATAAATTAGCTACATGTCTGTTGACGTCGAAGTGTTGCCAGCTTAAATGAACATTATCAAAGCTTGTTAGAGCGTAGAACACAAACATCTTGCACACTATTCAAAACTGATTTTTCCCTATTCGTAAATAAGATTTTATTGATAGTTAAAGAGATCTATTTTTTTAAAAATTTAAATTTTTTAAATTTTAATTAATTACTCTCATTCAGTAGTGGGTTTAACGGTTAGTAGACTTAGCGACCGCCCAAAGCCCTCGGATTCTATAGAAAACAAATTTCGTAGTTAAAAAAAAAAACTGAGAAATTATTTTTCGAAATTATTAAGTGATTTAATATAAGTTACTAAGGATTTTAGGTGGGCGAGGTTTTCGTTCGATTTTGCCAAATTTTAAACTGGAGTGTGTTATTAAAAATGAAAATATTTGTAATATTTCAAGACATTTTAAACTTCCCAGGTTCCTTCGCTTTATTGAAGTCTATTATTGTTTTTAACGTAGTCATCTGCCGTATGGGGTCTTAATACTACGTGCCCACATGACGAAGAGTCGAAGGTTTAAGAAATTGCCACCCAAAAAATGAGTTTTCAGGTTGTTAGTGCCACTTTGTAAGTGTTGTCTGTTATCAACTAAATTCAATAGAATTAATACTCCACAATTACAGGAAAGACAAAATTCAGTAGAATTAATACAAGAAAGAATCATTTAGTCGAGCGTAGCTTTTCTATTTTAAATATATAGAGTATATATAGAGAATATATAGAGCATATAGAGTAAAATATTTTAAACCAAATGATGGATGGAGATGACAAGATAATTGATGAATTTCAAAGAAATCGACAGGAAAGAAAGACGAAAGACTTTAGATTTGTCTTTAGATTATGAGCACAATTTAAAACTCCAAAATTCGATCTGTTGATAGGAGGTAAATACTTTGTATGACAAAATTTTAAAGAACACTTAAGAGTATAAAACGACGTAATAAAAATATTTGACCGTTTAAAAAACGTAAACGGAGTATATTAATTTTGTCACTCCGTTTGTAACGCCCATAAGGAGGCTTGGCAGGTATAGAAAAGTATATACATTCTTGATCAGCATGACCACCCGAGTCTATTTAGCCATGTCCGTCTGTCTGTCCGTATGTCTGTCTGTGATCACCATTACAGCCGGAATTTTCAAGCTATCATCACGAAATTCGATATTTAAGCTTTTATCAAAGAAATAAAGGTCAAGTTCGAAAATGAGCCAAATCGTATAAAAACCACGCCTACCTCCCATACAAAAAAGACTTTAGCAAAACGGTAAAATCTCTTAGAATTCCACAAAAATTAATATAGGAATTTAAAAGTTTGCTTGTGTACTTTGTTATTTAACATGTACTCTGAGTATGAAATTGAACCCAATCGGATGAAAACCACGCCTACCTCCCATACAAAGTGACTTTATCAAAAAGGTAAAATCCCTTTAAATTCCACAAAAATTAATATATGACTTGAAATTTTGCATATGAACTTTGATATATAACATGTACTCTGTGTATAAAATTCAACGAAATCAAGTAAAAACCACACCCACCTCCCATACAAAGTGACTTCATTAAAAAACAATACCGAATATTTTCTGTTAAAACTATGACGAAAATGTTTTTACAAATAAACACTTTTTTGACTGCTTAAGACTTTGAATATACTTCGGTTCGGACGTGGGGGTATTTTAAATTCGGCCCAGTCGAAGATCATTTCTTACTAGTTTTAAATAAAATTTCGAAAAAATCGCACTCGAACTAATAATTCTTGTAAAAAATTTTTTGTTTGAGTTTGATACATTTTAAAAACTTGAAAACTTTTATTGATTTTAATTTTTATTCAAACTCTTAAATTAAGTTTCTAAAACTTGATCTTACGTAGCAATATATTTTTAAAGTTATTGTATCAAAAGTGATATACTTTAAAATTCGACTTATTTACATACTTTCACTTATAAGTAGGATGGGGTGAGAATATACCCCCTCTCCCATATGAATTTTTTTTTTTTCAACCAAGGAATCATCAGCTTTCGGATTGACGTCGCTATCCGATGCACCCTGTATACTGATGTATATATATCTATATAATATGCAATATTATGGCACCAAATATCAAAAATAGTATATATTAGAGAAGGAAAAAGTAGAAAAGAAAATAAAAAGCAAAATATGCAGGCAAATCACAATCGCTGCTAGACACTCGTGGGAAAATATTCGGTTGTCACTCTCACCTTACATAATTGCATCATGCGACCACCCATCGCATTCACAAATCATCATGGCTAAACATTTAGTCTTCATAATTTTCGTAACCAAAAACCAAACGAGAACTATAAGAAACTGAAAGCAAGAATTTTAATTCTAACAACTTCATTGATAACTGCAGGAATAGACTGCTTGTCGGCTATTTCAGCTGCATGGAATGGGTGTGTAGGTGTGTGGTATAAATAAAATTTAAGTACGAAAATAAACGACTTGTAAGGAAAATATTTGATTTATCCACGTAAATATTAAAAAAAAAATTATACACAAGAAGGCAACAACCAACAACAACAACAACGGCTCTGTATAGAGCAAATCACACAGCTTGACTATACAGACTGTTTCATGTTACGATCTAGGTTGTTAACCTTAGTACAGTATGCATCAAAAAGTAGATAAGAACTCAGTTACAAAAATTCCAGCGTTCTCTGCCAAAAAACAAATTCCGGGTAACTTTCTCGGCATATTGGCAGTATATGTAGAACCTAAGTAGCTTGAGTGGATCACAGTGTAAAGTCATACAAAGGCTACTGATGAGTTGGTGTAGCGGCCAATGAAACAGTCTGTATAGTCAAGCTGTGTGATTTGCTCTATACAGAGCCGTTGTTGTTGTTGTTGGTTGTTGCCTTCTTTGTTCTTCATGTTGTCTTGTTGACAACATGCTTGGCCTAGAGCTCGAAAAAATTGTTTTCAATATAAATAATTAGAGGCCGTATACAATATATTAATATTAAATTTATACACAAGCGTAAATAATGTTAATATGCGTTATTTCCCTTAGTGCATGTATACATATTATATGTATAAAAAAAGGTTTTACTTAAAGGCCGGTTGCTCTTTAAAAGTGTATATGTATGCATATTAGTACCTAGCAATAAATATGCATATATCAACCAAAGTCAAATCCAAATCCTTATATATTATCCTTATCCTTTTCATTATCTTTATCCTCATCCTTATCCTTATCCTTATCCTTATCCTTATCCTTATCCTTATCCTTATCCTTATCCTTATCCTTATCCCTATCCTTATCCTTATCCTTATCCTTATCCTTATCTTTATCCTTATCCTTATCCTTATCCTTATCCTTATCCTTATCCTTATCCTTATCCTTATCCTTATCCTTATCCTTATCCTTATCCTTATCCTTATCCTTATCCTTATCCTTATCCTTATCCTTATCCTTATCTTTATCCTTATCCTTATCCTTATCCTTATCCTTATCCTTATCCTTATCCTTATCCTTATCCTTATCCTTATCCTTATCCTTATCCTTATCCTTATCCTTATCCTTATCCTTATCCTTATCCTTATCCTTATCCTTATCCTTATCCTTATCCT
The DNA here is from genome assembly GCA_943735915.1 of Pherbina coryleti. Taxonomy (NCBI): domain Eukaryota; kingdom Metazoa; phylum Arthropoda; class Insecta; order Diptera; family Sciomyzidae; genus Pherbina; species Pherbina coryleti. The sequence goes on along the minus strand of OX030950.1, from coordinate 154,267,959 downwards.
TATTCTTATCCTTATCCTTATCCTTATCCTTATACTTATACTTATATTTATACTTATCCTTATGCTTATCCTTATACTTATCCTTATGCTTATCCTTATCTTTATCATGTTTTAGATTTTTTAATAACCAAAACATCGAATTCAAAATTTCAGGTTTATTTAATATTTTTTTTTACAAAATTGCGATTGTAACAGAACTTAATAATTGGTTGCAATAACATGTGTTACATATTTATCTCACCTCAAACTTGCAAAATTAAATGAACATTTTCATCATAAAAATATTCTCCTCAAATAATTATAATTTATTACAAATGCATTGTGCACTCCTTTGACCAAATTATTTCATTTGCTGAAGGAAAGCCTTAACTTGCAAGCAAAATAAACATTTTTGTTTATACAATCTGTGCAAAGGACCTTCACGCCGTTACTACGAAGCAAAATTCCACGTTACTTGCGCTGTTGATGCACAGCAGTCAGTCAGGTATTGCAAGTGCACCGACTAAAGTGCAGGATAGTGCTGTTGACCGGTATAAAAGTATCGTTGGCCGGAATGTTTTACAAGCAGCCATAGTTTTCCACTTTTTTTTTTTTTTTTTTTTTTTTTTTTTTTTTATTCAATTCATGTATGTATATTTACAAAATAAGGAAGTTTTGCTCCATTGCCTTATAAAAGCCTTAAAGGAGCTTGCCTCATTGGCATATCTAATTTACTTCAATTCATAGAATTAAAATTACAATTTAATATTACATATTTACAATATATTACAATATATTATTTTCAAAATTGCTCAGCAAGTGTTGTTTTACTTTGTTTTTGAATAAGCCTAGAGACGTTGCATTTTTGCAATCAGAGGGTAGTTCATTAAACGCCGTCGGTGCTGCATAAAGATACCGTTGCTTTGTGGTCTCCAACCTGCATCTCGCCACAACTAAGTTTTTGGTGCCTCTGGTGTTGAATAAATGTGTTGGATAGGCCAATTGGATTGTGTTGTAGTTTAAGTTGTGTAAATTCTTGAAAACTTGAACTAGTAGTTGATGTTTGTACAGACCGTGTATTGGTAAAATAGATTTAAATTCAGACGAATAGAGCTGGCAGCTGGGGAACCTCTTTGGCAAACGAAACACTTGTTTCACCGCTTTGTTTTGGATTCTTTGAAGTTTTTTCAGCTCCACAGTGTTTTTGTAGGCCCAACACATTGGCATATACGTTAAATAAGAATGAAAAAGCGCTTCGTAGATAAGGTACTTAGTTTCCTCCGATAATTTATTTTTGAATTTGAACAGCAGCCCAAGTCCATACGACAATTTGCTTTGTAGATTTGTTATATGACGATTCCATGATAAATTGTTACTCATCACGAGTCCCAGGAACTTAATCTGTTTCTCCTCTACAACATCCGATTCGTTGATGGTGAGTCTAAAAGTATCGACCTCACGTCGACGTGGTGAAAAGATTATAAATTTCGTTTTAGTTGTGTTCATTGATATCTTGTTAAAGCGGAAGAATTCCTGTAGTATGGAGATGTCGTATTCAACATGCGCTCGTAATGCAATTCTGCTCCTCGATGGGTAGAAAACAGCGATATCATCCGCGAACATGAAAAGTTTACCGTTTAAGGTGATATTTTTTATGTCATTAATAAACATTAAGAAAAGAGTTGGTCCAAGTACACTACCCTGAGGGACTCCACAAAAAGCTTTCTCAACTCTGCTACTAGCTTTACCGTTGAAAACTATTTGATACCTATCCATCAAGTAACTTTTCATCAAGTCTAAAGTTTTTCCATTGAATCCCGCATATTGGAGCTTTTCGAGCAAGATTTCATGGTTTACACATTCGAACGCTTTCTGCAAGTCTATGAATAAGCCTCCAACTTCAGCGCATCCTCGATCTAGGGCTGAACAGATGTCATCCACCGCTTGCACTAGGGCGGCTTGCGTGCCGGAACCATTTCGGAATCCATATTGATAATTGTACAGAAAGTTTATCCTTTCGAGATGGTTGCATATTTGGGTTTTTATAATTTTCTCCACAACATTGTTTAGCACTGGTAATATTGCTATCGGTCTGTAATTTTGAGTTTGAGTTTTGTTCCCTCCTTTAAAGATTGGCAGCACTTTTTGAATTTTTAGTTTGCTTGGATATAGGCCCGTTTTTATCATTGCCGAGAAGAGCACTGTCAATACTTTAGAAATGGACACGGATGAGTTCTTTATGACTAGTATGGGAATATCATCGATTCCTGCCGCTTTGTTTTCATTTAACTCTGTTATTATGCCTTCTATCTCGCTTTCACTGGATTCTTCTAGTTGAAATGAATGACCAGATTCGTGTAGTGTTAAAAATGCGTTTATGTTGTCGTCTTCTTCACATTCGAGGCCTGCTGCTATTTCTGCTGCACGGTTAACAAAAAACTGATTCAGACAGTTGGCCACCTGAGCCGGATTCGACAGAATCGTTCCATTTTCCGATTCAATTTTGTCAACTGTAGTGCTTTTGTGTTCTCGATTGAAAACTCCGTTGAGAATTCTCCAAGTTCCTTTACTATCATTTTTTACTTTGCTAAGTTTTTCGCTATAATACACATTAATCAGAATTTTCCTCGCTTCTTTGATAACTTTATTGATACCTTTTAATCTTATTCTCAAATCATTTCTGTCGGGATACTTTTTAATTTGCTTATATAGTTTTTTTCTTACATTTACCATCGAGATAAAATTACGATTAACCCATGGGGCCATTATGTGTTGAACTTTTGTGCGTGTAGTAATTTGCGATTTGTTGTTCGCCACAGCTGTTAGTATAGCATTTTCTATATCTTCATAGAGCGAATTAGGATCATTGAGCCCATCACGGTTGCGAGTTTGAGCAAGAGCTGAGTCTATTTCATTTTTTATTTTTTCGAAGTCATACTTGACTTTTTCAACTATTTTGTATTTTACCTGTGGGCAATTCATTTTCACCGTACAATGTATTAAATTGTGGTCACTTAATGTGCAGGGTTTCGAAGTAACATGTACTTTAGCTGTGTCAATGTTGGAGAAGACGTTATCGATTGATGAATTAGAAACCGGGCGAGTAATCAGAGTGTGACATATTTCTACGCAGTAAGAGTTCAATAAGTTCATCAATGCCCGCTTCTCAGGCGTATCTTTCAGGACATCGATGTTTGAGTCGCCTACTACCAAACATTTGTGACAATTCAAATTACATTTTTCAAACTCGTCTTCTAGCAGTTCGATAAATGACTCCACGGAACATTTAGGTGATCTGTATAGTCCAATGAAGTTTAACGCCTTGTTATCGATTTTTAGAGAAGGAATCGAAATTCTTATGATATGGCAAAAATCTTGATTAATTACAGATTCAGTTTGATGTTGCAATCGATCCATAACATAAATCGCTAGTCCGCCATATTGATCATCTCTGCAACAACATATTTTATTGTAGCCCGGCAGATTGTAAATCTGCAAAATATGTTTTGAAAACCACGTCTCTTGAATACAAATTATTTGCGGCATTTCATTAAGCTCGGCTAATTTCGAACGAAAGCTATTGAATTTATCTATTGATGCTAGACTTCTTGCATTAAGTGATAGAACATTTAAGGAATGGTTAGTGGAATTAAACATTGTAGAATATGAACGGTTTGTAGAATTATTATTAATATTAAAAACTGAATTCATGCTAAAATATATTACTCACAAAGTGTAAGTCTGTTTAATAAATAGAGATGATTTTAATGGTTTGTGATTATTGAGTAGTTGTTATTTCCGTCTTCCTCAATGCGCTCCTCTGGTCGGTATGTGCGATGACCTCTAGTATTGGATAACTCCAGCGTCGTTTCGCGCGAGCCATGAGGTTGATTGCGGCGATTTACAGGTGCTGTGGATGCCAGGAGCAATTCATCAACGCGTCGATATGTTTGTATGATTTCTGCGCGGGAACCTTCCGCTTTTTTTACAAAAATTCTGTTGCCTCTGGTGTAGACAAACTTGTAGCCAACATCTTTTAGAGTTTTAGCGTGACTAAAAAGTTGCAGGGTCTCTCTTGTTAGGAAATCATTAATAAAAATTTTTGTTTTTAATTCAGCATCTTGTTTTATGTCTTTTTTTGCAGCCAGTAATTTTTCTTTTTTTTCAAAGCTGTTAAATTTGACCATCACCGACTTCGCTCCGTTAGCGCTTACATTACCACGGTTGAATGCTTTAGGTTTAAAAAAACTGGCCTGCGCAATATCATTGCTCGTGACATTTACCTTGAGACGTTTCATGAGGCCATCAACTAGTTCAGTTGCAGACTTGCTATTCGAGGGGTCCTCTAGACCGCGTATAATGCAATCATTGCGTACCTTGTCTTCCATTAATATTTTTAAATTACTTTTCACTTCATTCAACTCACTGCGCAACTCCATGTTCTCCTTTGATAAGCTTTCAATATTTTTCTTTGCTTGGTTCAAGTTACTTAAGAAATCTTCATATTGTTGAGACAGAAAACCCAGCGTTTTCCTAATATCAGTGAATTGCGACATTATTGAGTTGAACTGATTCGGCGGGAAGTTGTCAGTGGACAAGCGAGACTCTTTGCACTCAGGACAGATGTACTCCAAGTCGTTGTCTGCAGACGCTTCCATATATTGCTTTTTGTTCAGCCCACTGCATAAATCGTGTATCCAGCTCTGACATTTTCCACATTGGATGCAATCGTCTTCATCCACTGAGAGATTGCAGCACTTGCATTTCAGCTTAGGTGTGTTGTTTCGTCGTTTAGGAGCCATTTTCCACGCTGATTAATTTAGGGATACTTTATGACAAATTTTTATTTATGTATTTTACTATTTTAGACACTTTTAATTGAAAATAATATAAATTTTGCAAAATATTTGCAGATCAAAAAAAGGCGCACAACTTTGACGTTTGATGCCAGGGTTGCCAACTTCAATTGAACATCATCAAATAATGGATGCGGTTACGTACTCGAGGTTGGTGCATGGAGCTGCTTTAAAAGGAATGCCTAGAAGTGGGCTACAAGTCGCGTCTACAAGGACATGTAGCAGCAGACTTGTATCGCAAAGCACACCTCGTTTCACTAGGCAACGGTTCCAACAGCTGAACATAAAGAAATAAATCGCTTGAGGCTTCAGGGTTATTTAAGTGGAAGCGGCGCGGCGACTCTTGTGCTCGTAGTAGTAGTCATCCCCGAAGTCATTGTCGTCATTGTTGATCCTTGTCTGAGTAGATGGAAATTTATTTCTTGATACCATATAATTTATGACAAATAATGTGTATGCATGTGTGTACAAAGCTGGCTTGTTGCATATTTAGTTCCGCAGTTTTGAGTGTTATGCTGATGAAGTAGCGGATGTTGAGAGTGGCTAAGAATTCGCAAGGCTCATAGTCTAATGATGAAACTTTTCTAATGAACTATTTAATCTCTTTAATATCATTAGATACAAAAATAATACAAAAATAAAAAAAAAAATTGTAAAAAATAATGTAAGATATTTTTTTAAAGGTACCTTTATGTAATATAAGCGATTCTGAATGCGTTTTTTTAAAGAATACTAAAAAAGAATGGTCAGAGATATTGATATAAAGTTTTTTTTTATTGAACTTTGAAAACTAAAAGAAGGGAGCTGCACAACGCGATCCAAAGAAGCAAAACCCAAGCCTTTGGTGCTCTAATCAATTACCTGGAAAAAAATCCATGGGGAAGTGCCTATAAAATAGTTTTCAATAAAATGAAAAGTGCAGGGGGGAAAGCTCCAACGTGCCCGAATATATGGCAAACATTGTTACGGGCTTGTTTCCAGTAAGGCACCCACATACCCTGCCACGAGAACTGTTAGTTGTCGAGAATGAAGTTCCATCCGTCAACACCTGCAAACTACTCGAAGCAGCAAAAAGAATTAAAGCAGAGAAAGCACCTGGCCTGGATGGCATTCCAAATAAAGTCCTTAAATCTGCTTTGCTTACTACACCAAAGTTTTTGTGCCAACTTTACACAACCTGCCTCCAACAGGGAACTTTTCCAAGTCGGTGGAAGAGACAACGGTTGGTTCTGATACCTAAGGGAGATAAACCGCTGGAGGAACCATCATCATACCGACCTCTGTGCATGCTGGACACGATGGGGAAAGTGCTAGAGAGGATTGTCGTCAGGCAACTGGAGAGTTTCACAGAAAGAACAGGCGGCCTATCACAAAAATAGTACGGCTTTAGACCTAAGATATCAACGTTGGATGCCATAGAAGACGTATGGAAGATCGCGCGAAAGGCCGTGGAAGAAAATCGATGGCTAGAGTTAGCCATACAATACTGCACTGTCGTCACCCTAGACGTCAAAAATGCATTCAACTCCGCCGACTAGAGTCAAATAACTAATGTCCCAAACAAACTTCAAGTTCCAGACTACCTGCTCCGAATGGTGGTCAGCTACTTCGAAAATAGGATCTTAGTATACTGGGGACAACTCCGCCGACTGGAGTCAAATAACTAATGCCCCAAACAAACTTCAAGTTCCAGACTACCTGCTCCGAATGGTGGCCAGCTACTTCGAAAATAGGATCTTAGTATACGATACTAGGGACGGAGTAAAAGAACACAGGGTGACTGGAGGAGTTCCCCAAGGATCTGTACTAGGGCCTCTTCTATGGAATGCCATGTATGACGGAGTTCTGAGAATCCAATAACAGCCAGGCGTAGACATAATAGGATACGCAGACGATATAGCCATAGTGGCGGTAGCCAAGAACCTAGAGACTATTGCTAGTAAATGCAAAGAGACAATTGCGGAGGTAAAAAAGTGGTTAGAGAGGACTGGTCTACAATTTGCCGACCACAAGACTGAAGCAGTACTAATCAGCAGCCGCAAAAAAATAGAGAGTCTGGAAATACGAGTGGGAGGGCACGTGATAATTTCCAGCCCATATCTAAAGTACCTTGGCGTCCTGATAGACCACCGTCTAAACTTTAGAGACCACCTTAACTATGCTGGTGAGAAAGCACTGAAAGCGAGAGGAGCACTATCTAGACTCATGCCAAATGCCGGAGGTCCAAAACAGCATCGAAGAAAAATGCTGGCAATGGTCAGCACATCGATAGCAGTAAAAGTCAACAAGACCTACATGAGAGGAGTTGACACAGCGCACAGACTTACCTCACTTAGAGTATGCAGTGCCTTTTGTACTGTATCCGGTGACGCTGTCAATATCATTGCTGGAATAATACCGGTTGAAATCGCAGCAAAAGAAGCAGCAGCCCTTCGGAAGGTAGAAACCGAAAGAGAACGCATAAAGATCCGACAAATCCGCTTAAGAGAGTGGCAGGAGCGATGGGAACAATCCACCAAAGGAAGATGGACCTACGAACAGATTCCCAACATTAAAATATGGATTAGAAGGCGGCACGGTGAAGTAAACTACCATATGACGCAATGGCTCTCCGGTCATGGCTGCTTACGACAGTATCTGCATAAATACAAGTATGTTGATAGCAAATTATGCTTATACTGCAACAACAAAATAGAAAACGCAAGACAAGTAGTGACAGAGTGCACACGTTTCGAAGAAGATATCGCAGAATTACATCAAAGCAGGCAAAATACAAACCCGTCGCAGATTGTACAACACATGTTGACGTCACAAGGAACATGGCACATAGTCAGCAGCATAATCACGCGTATTATACAAAAAGTATGCGCAGATGAGATGACACATAGAGTAGAAGACGAGAAGTGGCCAGTGTAGTTTATATTAGAATGGGTCTTTGTACTTAAAAAATAAAAATAAAATAACTGGCCATTTCAGCCCTTGAAAGGACTTTGACCTAGCTTCTTATGATCAATTGTGTTGTGCGTGTTATTAAGTTTGTACACAATTGACCGAGAAAGGGACCTACATGTTTAACGCCGACTCCGAACGGCGATGAACGTAATGTTCTTATTCTCAAGAAGCTTTACATGGCATTTGATTACTCTCTGAGGTTTGCCATTGTCTACAGAGAGGTGGCGGCCGTACAGAAAAATTATTTTAATTCAAATAATTTTCTGTCGCTGCTGGGGTTCGAACCTGGGTCTCCAAAGTTCGTTGACATAGCGGCCACGCACTTTAACCAACTACGCCACGGTCTTTGTACTTCAGTGCAACTTAATCCTACACGGAAAATAGAAGGGGCTTATAGAACTAGCGACAAACACTAACCACAGATGACTAGTGAGCGAAAGATGCTCTGTCCGCCTTCCGAAGTAATGCCGATAGGTGGTCCCGGGGGGATGTACGGACCTGGGGGAGGTGTTTTTAGCGGATTAAAGTTTCGTACTCAGGCTTTCGATGCTTTTCAACTTGGGAAAAAACCACATACACACACACATACACACAAATCAACTTCAGACGCAACAACAAATATTTGAGGCTGCAGCCATCGGTGGCTGCATTCATTAAAATTTCAATTCAGTGCGAATTCTTTACGCTTTGCTATTCATATCTGAAAACAATTTTAATCAGCCTAAGGGCTTAAGTTCACATTCTGAATACTACAAAAAAGGATTTCAGCTTTTGAAAATTTATACAAGAGAATGAAAAGTGAAAATGAATTCACACTTTTACAGCTCTATCGTGTACGTGACGTTTTCATGAAGCGATGCGAGAAGAGTAGGACCGTTTTGCTTGCTTAATCTTTAAAAAACCGCCTTCAGAATCGCTTTTACATATTACATAAAGGTACCCTTAAATAATTTTTTTCTAACCTCGTTCTTGAACAGATTGACTGTAGATTTTCTTTAATTATTCCGATGAGATAAAAAAAAAGAAAACCAAAACTGTTGATTCACATCCATACATAAGCAAAAAAAATTTATGTATTTTCAAACACTCAAAGAAATGAAGTGTGGAAAAAAATATTTTGGTATTGACTGGGGAACAATTGGCATAAATGCTGGTGCTAAACAAGAAAGGGATAACATAGCTAAATTTGGAATTTCCACTGTTCAGCTGTAACTAAAAAAAAATTCTGTTTTTGTTTGTAAAAAACACAAAAAAAAAAAACCCAACAAATGTGCCTTCAGGGACACTAGAAAATCTAAAGAAACAGGTATTTTCTTCATACCCTCAGAGCGTAAAGTATGCGCAAACCCTTTCAAAGACCCAATTGTGGGTGATAGCCATTGTATATGAAATGCATAGATTAATATGAACAAAAATAACAATAACGGTAATAAGTGGTTTAAAAGGGCAGCGATTTCGGCATTTATTGCTTGGGCATTAAAAAGGACAAAACATCGGTCGATTTCTTCACTTTTAATAATTTTATGTGTGCGCGTAGTGCGTGGGGAGGAAGAATAATAATATGTACTAAAAAAATAAAAAGGGAAATAATATTTATGATTTCAACACGTCACAAACAACAATCGGCACTTTTTTAAAAACATAAAGAATAAAATAAAAAAAGATAAGCCAAAAAGTTGTGTTGTGCTGTGTGAAATGGTGTGTGCAGAATATCAATTCCAAGTGTTGCCGGTTGTTGTGGGCTCGGGCAAGTGCAAATAGGGATAAAAGCAACCTTTAATGTGGGTAGTTTTTCGTTTTTTTGTTTTATTTTATTTGGCTTTACGCTTGATAACTTTACCCTGAGGAGCAATAATTTTATGCGTTTTCTTTGCCTTTCAACAACGCCCAGTTGTAAAAACCATTTTTGTACAACATTTGCAAAAACAAAATTGTACTGTTAACTCATAATGTTTGGTTTTTTGATGATCCCACGAGACGCCTTTCAGTGGAAAAGTACCAAAAAATGAAATCGTAGAATGACGTAGATCAGTTCTTGTGTTGAATTACTGATTAACAAATTTTTTAATATTATTGCTTATTGCGGCTAAAGCAATAAAAAAAGAAATTAATCTTTCAGATTTTATTATTGACGTGACGAAGTTACGTTGTACTGCTCTAGTTTCCAAAAAAGTTGAAAAATGAATTTTTTAAAAATTGAATTGTTACTCGCTGGGTATAAGAGCTATGATTAAAAAAATAGTATGACCATAAAGGTTAATTCTTTGACTATATTAAAAAAACAAAAAAAAAAAAATTTAATACGGCATAGGGACGTAGTGGGAGCTGCGTAAGCAACGCAACTGAAAATTTGTTACATGGAATTATTACTCGCTGAGTATTAGTGCTAGGATTAAAAATACGATGCGCCAATAAAGGCCTACTGGAAGCCCTCACAACAAAATTAGACAAAAAATTTCTGACATCATGGGGACGCTGAGCGAGCCGCTCAAGGATCGATAACGCAACATTCATGCAGCGGCGTTGCATTGAATTTTTACTCGATGAGTATATAACCTACGATAAAAATTTAAAAAGGAAAATAAAGTTTTTATACATGGTTTTACGACAACAATAAAAAAAAAATTCCGGTGTCGTCAGGTCGTGAATATAGCAGCTTATGTAACAGAAATGTAATATCGTTGCATGGAATTATACTCACTCAGGAGGAGTTCTACAGTAAATTTTGTTCTACGACAGCAGGGATGTGTTATTACGCTTCACAACTAAATTACAAAAAAAATTTTGCTGTCATGATTTCAACGGTAAATTTTAAGGAACGAAAACAAAGGTGAGGTCTTCGGGCATATAACAAAAAAAAAAAAAAAAATTTGACGGCGTGTCAAAAACCCTCAGGGAATCGCCTAATGTGACGCATATGCATCACTTTTGCTGGATTAATTGAAATTAGAGCACAACCAATGGGGAAGCAAAAAAAAAGCTAAACGAAAAGCACCATCTCCAAATCCAATAATAACTCCAACACCAACACCAACACCAACACCAACACCAACACCAACACCAACACTAACACCAACATCAACACCAACACCAACACCAACACCAACACCAACACCAACACCAACACCAACACCAACACTAACACCAACACCAACACCAACACCAACACCAACACCAACACCAACACGAACGCCAACACCAACACCAACACCAACACCAACACCAACACCAACACCAACACCAACACCAAGACCAACACCAACACCAACACTAACACCAACACCAGCACCAACACCAACACCAACATCAACATCAACATCAACATCAACATCAACATCAACATCAACATCAACATCAACATCAACATCAACATCAACATCAACATCAACATCAACATCAACATCAACATCAACATCAACATCAACATCAACATCAACATCAACATCAACATCAACATCAACATCAACATCAACTTCAACATCAACATCAACATCAACATCAACATCAACATCAACATCAACATCAACATCAACAACAACATCAACATCAACATCTACATCAACATCAACATCAACATCAACATCAACATCAACATCAACATCAACATCAACAACATCAACATCAACATCAACATCAACATCAACATCAACATCAACATCAACATCAACATCAACATCAACATCAACATCAACATCAACATCAACATCAACATCAACATCAGCATCAACATCAACATCAACATCAACATCAACATCAACATCAACGTCAACATCAACATCAACATCAACATCAACATTAACAACAACAGCAAGAAACTTCGTCACGTCAAAACCACGGCACAGCCAACTCTTTTTTTATATAAAGAGTGTTTTGCTTAGATGAATAGAATTTCCTAAGAGATAGCTGTCTTAATATGAACACACCATAAATGTCAGATCGATCTGTCAATGAATAGGGACGTTACAGTGTTCAAAATTAAACAACTTTTGGTATTGTTACAAAAATGAATAAAGAAGAATTTCGTGCCTTGATTACGCATTATTTTTTGCGAAACAAAAGCAAAGCTCGATAAATATTACGGTGAATCTGTTCCGTTGTATTCAACCGTAAAATATTGAATTGCAAAGTTCAAAAGTGGTCAAATCAGCACGAAAAATGAACACGCCGGGGGGGGGGGGCACAAAAAACAGTCACCATTCCAGAATGTATTGGAAAAATCCACGATTTTGTATTGGACAATTCGAAAGTGAAAGTGCGTGAGATAGCTACAGCCGTAGGCATATCAAGCGAGCCGGTGGTTTCAATTTTACTTGAACATTTGAGTATGAGAAAGCTGACTGCAAGATGGGTGCCGCTTTCGTTAACAATCAATCAAAAATATGAACGTGTTCGCACTTCCCAACAATGTTTGGACATGTTTAAACAAAATCCAACTGATTTTTTGCATAAAATAGTGACCATCAAACATGGATCCACCACTATACACCAGAATCGAAGGAATCAGCAAGAAAGTGGGTAGGTCCCAATGGAAGTGTACCAAAGCGAGCGCAGACTCAACAAACGGCCGGAAAGTTGTTGACGTTTGTTTTTTTGAGATTTAAGTGGCTTTTGTTCATTGACTTTTTGAGAAAAGAAAAACAATCAACAGCGACCATTACTGTATATTATTGGACAGATTGAAGAACGAAATCACAAACAAATATCCTAGACCGTACCTCAAAAAAAAGTTTGCCGTATACCAGCGAATATGACGTATTTTTACAAGACAATTACGAAAAAAAAATTTTTTTTTTGACCGAACGTAGGGGTCGCGCATTGACATATAACTTCATATCTCTCGTATTTACAGTCGGATTTTAAAGTTTGGTATATCAATGTTTTTGTCTCAACGAGACCAATATGGCCTCTATACAAGTCATTGACCTCAGGTGTACCGTTCTAGTACTTACCCTCCAGATCTCAGTTTCTACCATCCTAATGTACCACCCTAATATTAAAAAAAAAACACAGGTGTGTCACTGGACACACGAGAGTAGCGAAGCATTTTCGCAAATTCATAGATTTGATAATTTAATAGCGTTTTTTCGATTAAAACAATTTTTAAATTCAAAACTTTAAAATAACAAAGTAAATATATTATATATATTAACCCTCTTCGGCCCTCCCTTAGGGCCCCCTGTTCAGTTGTAGGGAATAAATATACAAAAATCATTAATTTTGTTACAATTTAATCAACTTACAGGTTGTTTATTTTTAACGATATTTATAACGACCTTTAGTAGGAAGTAGAAACAACATCTAATACACAATCCTTAGTGAATATTTCTTTTAGTTCGTTCGTTCTTTTAGTTCGTTAGGTCTTTTAGTTCGCATGGACAAACCGAAGATTCAAACCGCCTCGGTAGTCGAGTTGTTAGCGTGTTCGACTGCTACCCCAGGGGTCCCGGGTTCGATTCCCGGTCAGGCCATGGTCCTACGCTTTAAAACCTTTCGCATTTGCAATTTTCTATCCTCTTTTCTAATCAACTGAAATTGAAAATTCATCAATATTTACGACTTGAAGTTGTAGTTGATGGTAGAGAAGTTTGTGGAAGAGATTGCCTTATAACTTGAATTGACTGAGGTAAAGGCATAACACTTACCTCTGATTCAAATTCACATGTTTCTTTGGCTTTCCACCACGCTTAGAACATTCTACACATGTTTCACTTGATTGCCCTTTCCTTCCCACTAAACTATCACCCTATTTCGAACCAAGGCAGACTTGACTGAATAGGTATTCCACCTGAAATCCTTGGTTCAAAGCTAAAAAAAAAAAAAATACACAGTCCTAGAATAGTAATAGATTATATTTTTAATCTACTCTTAAAGTAATAGATTGTAGTGATCTGCTGAAACATAGCTTTAGCTAATGTTTATCACTGAATCAACAAACTCATGAAAGAAAGGGTTTTAGCGTAATGGTTAGAGGAAAGTACCAACAAACGATAGAACTGTGAGTTGTGGGTTCAATTCCTGCAGCGGGCAAGAAATTATTTTTAATTTAACATTTTCTGGTTCAATTGATGCAAGCAAAAAACAATATCAATTCTAAGAAAAAAGGTGTCAAAAAAAAGTGTCGTTTTTTCTGATTTCACTCTAGCAAATCGCCCTGGGTACCACCATTTTAGGGATGACAACATTGCGATATTTTTTTTTAATTTCTCAAACAGAAAGAAAAAGGTACAAATACATTAAGTTAAAAAATGTGTGTCCCATTTTGTCGCATTGAAATTATTTCTAACAATTTGTGCATCAGTAGCTTAATGTGAAAGGAGTTTTGAAGTGAAACTTCTTAGGCGGCGCTTCGAAATTTGAATGAGAATATTGAGGAGTGAAATTTCAAGGTCAATTTACTTCATTTCGTTACACGATAGAGAAGAAAGATATGTTTTACAGTAGAGAGAATGAGAGAGATATACATTGTATAAAAGACTGAAAAAAATTTCTTTGTCAGCGCTGAGTATCGAACCTGCAATCTTAGTTTAACAAAGTCAACGTGCTATATACAGGGCTAAAGTCTTCATTTATAAATTTAGTCTACATACCAATTAATCAAACTACTTTTGCTGTAGATCCCCATCGGGAAAATAAACAGCGCTCCTAGCGGGAAAATATAACAGCCTTATTCATAAACACATTTTAGAGGCAGTGCAACTTTAAACAGAAAACGCTATTCATAAACATTTTCGCAACCATGTTTTTTGTTTGTCTTTTCGTTTAATATCAAAGGCATGCTCCATATGCGCCCTTTGCAGCATTTTTTTTATGTGGCGGCCATTGCAAATCCATTGGAATTCTTAATTTTTGTAGAGATTTTCTTCAGTTCAGACACAAACCTTACAAACATGAGCAGCGAATGAAAAAATGTTTATGAATAAAGCCCAAGAATGATAGAAAAATAGATTGCGCAGATAGTAAAAATAATTTTCTACGATCTGCGTATCTACGTTACGATAGACTTACGATATGAGCTTACGATATGGCTTTCTGCCAAGTCTTGTTAAAAATGTGAACAAATATGAAACAATGGCAAAAGATTCAAGAAACAAACTTGGTCTAGCGTGACGTCATGATCGTAAAAAATACTTTGTTCGTAGCTAGAAATGTCAAAATGAAAAGTAAACAACATAACGGACCTGCGAAATGCATAATCTTTTTTTCTATCATTCTTGAATAAAGCGTAGTATGCTATAGAAACGAAAATTTCTTAGCATTTAATTCTACACCCGAAATATTAGTGTAGAGTCAAAAATGTTTGTATGGAGAAAAAAGTAACTACAGTACGACCTTGCTCAATGCAACTAATAGAAATTCGGGCAATTGACATAGTTAACGTTGAAGAAACGCAATTAAACTTCTAAACATAAAGCTTTATGTCTCTGAATCTTAGATATTGTGGGTTAATGCACTTTGTATCCTTAAATATTGTTTTAATAGATTTTTCATTAAAAATGTATTTTACAACCAAAGAAGAACTGAAAGAATATAAGATAAAAGTTTATGCAAGTTTACGCAAATGCAAGTTGCGATAATTGTGCAATTATTTTTCTTCCTACGGACTTCCTAACGTAAAGTAACGATTTTCGACAAAAATTCGTCATTATTTTGCCTCCCACAAACAAAGTAAACAATAAGCTATGAAATGAAGCAATGAAGCTACGAAAAATAAATCCTATGACAAGTACGAGATTATTGTGAATAAAATAAGGCTTCAAAAAAATCAAAACGATCGGTTCACTGAGTTTCGAGAAATCTTAGCCTAATAGCCTTATTATATAATATAAGATTATATAAAATCTTAACTAATATTTTATTAGAATACTAACGTTGGTATGTATATCCTTAATTCAATATATGAATATAACCTCTATGAATTTTGCTCATATTACACATATTAAATTATTATTCATAATATTGCGATATAAAATTATATAGAAACCCAAATTCATGAAGTATATGCTGTCGCCCATGACGCCAACTTGACACTGTGCGCAAGAAAAGTTGGAATAAGTTCTTTCAATAGATAACTATTTTATACATATCTTAGTTATATAATTTTATATCGAACTATTTACTATTAATAATAGTAAGTATAATGTGTGTGTGAAAGTTTTAGTTATCTTTTCACATTTAAAGTTTTGAACAAAAAAGTATTTATAAGGCTTAATTTTTTTAAAGCAAAAATAATAACTAAAATTTGTCCCATAGTTTTTGAGTACAAAATAACCGGTAATTTTTGATTTTTAGTTTTTAAGGCAGAAATAAAAATGAAAGTTAAGATCAAGTTTACAGTTGAGGTAGATTTATTGTTGTGACATTGTTCTGTGAAACTCCTTATTAATATGCCAAAAAAAATTTTTGAAAAACAAATTTATAAATGCACCTGAAGCTCCCATTGGCAAAAAAATCGCTCATTGTATTTAGTTATGTAAAATAAAAAAATCCCTTTTTAAGAAATTATTCTCTTAATATGCGGAATATGCAACACTTGATTTTCTCACAATCATACTCTCGCTCTCAAACTTTCTATAAAGCTACGCTCTGAGTTTTCTCCCTAGTGCAGCGATGGGTTCTATTCCAGATAGAACTCTACGCCACGTTACGTTGCGTAGCTTTACGATTGCATAATCGAGCCTTTACACTAAAATCGTTCTTATTCTAGAAAAGAAAGAGTGTATACAAAGAAGAAGTTTCACTTCTTTACTGTATACACGGTATACTGTATCTTTTTTTTTTCAAAGCTAAAATGAATTAAGACTTATTTAAGGTCTTCCATGGGACAGGCAAGGCTTTCCGATCTTGCTATTTTATCCATTGAAAACGAGTTTGCAGGAAATATTGATTTCGAAGAGGTTATTTCAAATTTTGCAGCTCTTAAAGTAAGAAAAGTTAGTTTTTAAGACAACGCCATTATAATACGTCATATTCGCTGGCATCCGGCGCACGTTTTTTTTTTTTGCATAGGTGGTGGTACGGTCTAAAATATCCATTGCTCATTTATCCCCATTTATAAAAAAAAATCATCTTTTTGCAAGACAATGCTCCAGCTTACAAATTGGTCGACACCATGGTCTTTCCCTTTTTATGTTTGGGAATGATAGTCGCTGGGGACCAAATCTGGAGAATATGGTCCAAATTGCACCTCATCCCCTTTATTCTCCAGATTTGATCCCCAGCGACTATTATCTTTTCTCAAACTTAAAAAGGTGGCTCCAGGGCAGGAGATTTGCAACGAATGAACAGGTTGAATTGAAAACTGAAGCGTATTTCGAAGATCTTGAGAAATCTTACTATTCAAAGAGCATCGCAATGTTAAAAAATTGTTGGAAGAAGTGTATTGAGCTGAAAGGGGACTATTTGAAAGAATAAACAATAATTTTGGTAAAAATCATGAGTTTTCTTTGTTAGGCTGGCAGCATCTTGAACGCTCTAGTACTTTAGCAAATTATCGTGCCAAATTAACACCGGAACAACGTTTACAAATCATGGAAATTTATTTCCAAAATTTCGCGTTCTGTGCGACAAACTTACAGAGCACTTCGCACACATTATGTGCGCATTATGTGCGCATACTTGTTCATTTGAGCAAGTTATAAGCAATGTGATGAATCGATTTATGTCTACGTTCAAACTCATCCAATACGAGCTCATACTGTGCGTACCGAAGAAGCCATCGCCGCTAGGTGAGTGTGATCTAAGTAAGTTCGGTGAATGAGCTAAAAATTAATTGTAAGTTGAATCACATTTTTGTCATCAAATCATCTTCAGCGATGACGCACATTTCTGGCATAACGGGTACTTACATAAACAAAATTGCCATATTTGGAGTGAGAACTATCCTGAAGACACTCTCCAGGCTCCCCTGGAAGTATAAAATTTTATAAAAAAAAGTAGCTAGATGTATCGTGAGCATACCCGTAGGTTTTGATGTGGCAAAGTATTTTCATCCTTATGTTTGTTCCTAGCCTTTTCTTTGTTCCAAACTCATCCTCATACATATAATTGTCCTATTAACTGTTCTACTTCTTGCCAAAAAATCTTGTTACAATCTATGTCTTAATTACTGACATTATCTCTGATTGAATCCCTTTTCTAATCCTCGTCCTACTTTTTTCTCAATCTTCGTCTTAAATCTTGTCCTTTGTGTATCCAAGTCCTTGTTCTGTACCTTATCTCATTTTCTGTCCTTATCCTTCTCCCAACATTGTCATAAAGATTAGATATTTCTAAATCTTTGCCCTAATCTTTGTCCCAATCTTGTCATAGTCCTTTTCCCAATCCTTGTCTGAATTCTGGTCCGAATTCTGGTCCAAATCCATGCTCTAATCTTAGTCAAAGTCTTTGTCCTACTTCTTATCTTATTTTTGGTCCTATTCTTTGTTTAAACCCTTGTTCTTCCTACACATTCAATTTCTACAAATCAGCTCAAACAAAAAAGTTATTAAGCACTTAAAACATGGAATTGATGACTCATCAGCCTTAAAGTCTTGACTTGGCACTCAATGACTGGTTAATGTTCCCTTACATTAAGAAAAAAAGCGTTGCAAGGGTTTTTCTACGCCCAAATAGGTTATAGAAAGCCTGGTCTCGTATATACCAACTTCAGAGTTGCAAACTGTTTCGAAATTGGTGTAAACGAATGCAAAAGCGTATTTATCATCTTGGAGGAAATTCTTTGAGAAACAATAAAAGCATTTAACAACTATTTTTTCATTGTTATTTTTTTAAGACTTAAAAGGAGACCTACGTATATGAACTCCGCATCGAATAATCATGAATAGTAAGATAGTGATAAGAAAATGAGAAGATTTAAAAATTTTAGCTCGAAAAAGTGTGGAGTTTTGAAGAAGAAGAAAGAGACAAAATTAGAAAATTTGCAAGCATTGCCAATGAAAAAGGTTGTTCAAGCAAAATGGTTACGAAGCAACACAAAAAAAAAATATGGAAAATTATGGATGGCTGGCTAAGGGAAAAAAATTTCTTTATAAACATGAAGTTGTCATTTTTTATCCGTTTCCACTAACCAGGAACTCCAATTAAAAATTCATTATCATTTCGTATCGATATCGATTAAAATAACTTAATTGCAACGCTCAAAACTATGCAACACAATTGCTCCATAAATGATGCGTCATAAATTTACGCCCATTTTTAACGATCACGTTAGCGCAAGTTACGCAGATGAATTAATTTGTGTGAAATATTTACATATAGCCGCTCATAAATCGTTTGCTTGCACATAAAATCGGACGGAACTTCCGGTTTCCGGTGTTTGGAAATTGCAACGGAAAGAATATAAAATGAAATTTCTCGCCAAATACGCGTGCACATGAACGAGCAAACGAAACAGACAATAAAAATGAAAATACATAAAAATGAAGAAAACTCACAGAGCCAACGAACGACCCTGACCAACGCACAGTGGTATGGCTCCATATATTTGTTGGAAAAAAAAAAATAAGTTGGCTGTGTCCTGGACAAACCTGTAGGTGCTTATTCTTGTCCCAATCCTTTGTTCCCACACTTATCCCCATTTTTCCGTTATTCTTTCGTTTGGGGTCCTAATCCATATCCTAACTCTTGTCATAGTCCTTTCCCGGTTTCATTATTTTGTTGTTTGTGGCAAGTGTTGGTTGCCATGAAAAAAATTTTGAAATCATAACTTTTGTTTGCAGTTTGCCAGTTAGATTTAAGTTGTTGATTTTGTTGTTGCTGTTGTTTGTTGTTGCTTGTTGTTGCTGTTGTTGCTTGCATGATACAATTATACCCCTTTCCGACCTACGCAAGAACTGTTGGTTAAATTTTGATAAAATTTTAGAACCTGCCGTTTTTGTATGCATAAAAATCAATGAAATAAACCGTTTTGTCACATTGCTCGATTATCCTTTATTTTCAGGATACGCACAATTGTAGCACTTCGGTCTTATTGGAAATAAAAACTCATATTCGAATTCACTTTTTTTGTTTTGAAATTTGTATCTTTTCTTTATTTTTGAGTATGGTATTTTAAAAAACAATTTTGATTCTTCTTTAAACATAAATAAACTTTACATTTTGAACAATATATGCGTGTTCTAGATTTACATCCGACAAGTCTGCAGCACCATGCTGATGATAAATCATGCTCATGTGGCCACTGGTTGTACCATCGAGGCGTTTGTCAGGACATGGTTCTGATGATGGACGATACTTTTTTGAAACACTTTGGGCTTCTTCTTCGGTGTCCGATTCATAAACCGATGCTGCTTTTTTCTTTACTGCCGTCAGTTGTTCAGCCAAAGCTAATCGGAAACTTAACAAGTCATGAGTATTTGATCGAGATTTGGCATTTATTCTGGAATGATCTCTGTATTGTAGCCAAGCGTTGCAGCAAGCGAGATCAATAAAATGAATAAAAACCTTCAAAGTCCATTTTCGTGTTTTGAAAAAAGACCTGTACGCCACCATTAACTGGTCACAAACGTCTACACCTCCCATTGACTTATTGTATTCTCTCACTATTCTTGGAGCTGGAACCTCTACATACCGTTTTTCCTTTTTGTCCCAGCGTTTGACATTTTCAACTGGGCCACATCCATATGCTGATGATGCCAGAGTTACAGCTTTAGAGTCCTTCCACTGTACCACAACAATATCGTCTTCACTGTGACAAAATTCTTCCATATCACCCCTTTTCATTTGTTTTTCATTGGTGAGATGGACGTTTTTAATTCGGTTTCTCATTATTGTTCCAGTAGCATAGATACCACGTTTTAAAAGAGCCTGAAGAAGCGGTATTGTGGTGAAATATCGGTCAAAGAACACCTTAGTGTGTTTCAACCAAACGCAAAACAAAAGCTGGGCCTAAACCTAAGTTCATGATTGGAAGATATGTTGTCTTCCCTTAGTAGATCTCGAAATCGAGCACCAGCCCATCCGATGTTGTTAACACTTCGTTTTTTAATCCTACACCTCTGGGCTTATTGGGAAGACTTTGTCTCACAGGAAACCGGCCAGTGAATGTTATCATTTGCTCGTCTATGGAGTAATTATCACCTGGTTTTCTTCGAATACTTCGACATGTGAATTTGACTGCTTCGATTAATGGATTTATTTTCCAAAATACGTTACGTTGCTTTTCTTCTTCGGGTACTTCATTGCTATCCACCACATGGAGACACATGCGCAACAGGAAAAAACGATCTCGGCTCATTGTATCAGCTACAATCGGAAATCTAGTTTTCTTTTCCCAGTACATCCGTAATCTTGGGTAACGTATGCAGCCCATTGCAATAACAATACCAAAACAATTTTTTATTTTACCAACTGTAGCCCCTAATGGTTTTCCTTTAACAGACACATGGTATCTATTGGTGTACACCGTGACTTTTTCAAAAAAATCAGCATTAAAATATGCTCTAAAGTAATGTTCAGGCGATTGCACTGCTGTGTTCAATTCAAAATTTGTGGAGACACTCACGTCTACTTGCACATCAAACGGTCTCTTTCTGCAGATATTGCGGCGATTGGTGTCTTCACTGACATTTTCCTTGAGTTTTGGAAGGATTTCTAAACATACTTCTTCCCCATCTTCGTCACTTTTTCACCTTGAGATTCATCTATCGGAAGAGGTAATTGCCAGGCTGCATCTCTACACTCATTATCACTACTGAAGTCCTCCAAATCTGACTCCAAAAGAGTCTGAAAGACGCAATAAAAAAAAAAATATTTTGTGAAACAAGTCCCAACACGCACAATTGTTGCACTTAGTGTAAAAATGGCTAAATAATAAGTTAAATTACAAAATCAAAACCGAATATCACTTTCGAATTAAAATTTGTAATAGTTTGATTGAAAAATCACTTATTTGATGATATAAATCACACTTTAAATAATTTAAATAAATTTAAGTACTAACTGTTCCGACTCATTTTCACAAATGTGCAAAATGCCGCACTAAAAAGATCATTTCACAACAAACGCGATTACATGTAACGGCAGATTTTGGTTTTCTTTAAAAAAAAACAGCATACACAATTGTGTGCTTCAGGTCTTATCACACCACAGCAGCATTTTGTTGAATAAATAAGAATTGAACTCATACGCACAATTGTGCGTATACGGTCGGAAAGGGATACAAGCAAAGAATATACAATATATAGAATGCGCATCTCATATAAGAAGAAATTTTGTTTGCGGGTCGTAATATTACGACCCGCTCTCCAACATTGCAACCCGTTCAAACCAAACATGACAACCCGCTCTCATATTCATACCGCAACATGTTGTGCTCATTGTTGTTGTTGCACCATTGATAGTACATTGTTTTTGTTATTAAATCTGTCTGATGTGTTCGCTTGCTAAAGTCATGGAATAAGAGAAGGGAATCGGAATTTGTATACTTTTGCAACTTCGCGGGCGCAGCAATTTCTATCAAGCAATTTTGTGATTTATCGGTTTTCCATCAAATTAATTGCAATTATGCTTTTATAGTTATAAAAAAATTATTAATTTCCCATAAAATATGTATTATAAAAATTCTTTATAAACAAATAAAAAATTAATAAATAAAAAAACAAAAAAAAAAAAAAAAAACACGGTATAAGAAACATTATATAGAGAGAATAAGAATAATATGAATAAGAATAAGAATAAGAATAAGAATAAGAATAAGAATAAGAATAAGAATAAGAATAAGAATAAGAATAAGAATAAGAATAAGAATAAGAATAAGAATAAGAATAAGAATAAGAATAAGAATAAGAATAAGAATAAGAATAAGAATAAGAATAAGAATAAGAATAAGAATAAGAATAAGAATAAGAATAAGAATAAGAATAAGAATAAGAATAAGAATAAGAATAAGAATAAGAATAAGAATAAGAATAAGAATAAGAATAAGAATAAGAATAAGAATAAGAATAAGAATAAGAATAAGAATAAGAATAAGAATAAGAATAAGAATGAGAATAAAGTTTGGCGGCACCTAGACAAACAAAAAACCTAGATTCGGAATCAGCGACCCCCTAAAACTGTTAGATAATGTTTAAAACTCTTGAAAAAATATATTATTAGGTTGCAACCCTATTTTTAAAAGATAGTAATTTTTTAATTCTGACATTCAATTCGGATTCAGTGACTCATTTTTCTTAGTTATAAAACACAAATCATTGTATACATGCATTTCTTAATTGACCTGCAATAAAATATTTTTTTTTTAATAAAAAATGGTTTTTGAATTGATGTTAAAAAGTTAGTGAATAATGACTTTTCTTTAAACATGTATATACTTGAAATTTTTGTAATAAAATTCTCTATCACTTAAGAGGGCTAACTTTTTCCCTCCGATATAATTATTTCGAGATATAGGGCTTCAAACATAAAATATGTTTATAAAAAACGAAAAAAAGTGATTTTTTGATGCTATTGGCACATATTATACCTTCAAATGTTCATCTGACTCCTCTACTACATGCAATTAAATTAAAATTCATTTACTGAATATGTAAGTTTTTACAAGCATTTATGTGAAGTATGTGTTCCCAATAGTGGATTTTTTGGATTTTCACATTCACATAAAAAATTGTGGCCAATCGAAAAAAATTATTACGATATTCGGATTCTATGAAATATTTTACTATAGAAAATGTTATCGCAATTCGTTGTGGAAAACCTTGTTGAGTAGTGTAATCTAGAACCATTGCTCATAAAAAAGTAAAAATAAGATAAATCCCTTTAAGAACCTATAAATTTATAATTTCATTCAAAGCTAGGTGATTTTATTTATTAAAATATCAAAACGCAGAAAATGCTAAAAATTGAGATTTTGCATTGATGGCACACATGCTTTCATAACAAAGCATAAACACGACCAAACAAATACCAAGCATTTATGCTCTTCAGCATGTACCCCGCAACCTCTTTTCCAATCAATATGAAAACTTTCAATGTTCGTTTGCAACCGTCATCCACATGCAACTTCTGTTTGATGCGCCGTGCAACCAAGTTGTGCTCACTTTTGTGCTCAACCTTTTTCTTTTCGATTTTTGAGTGCATAAAAATATTGCTTTCTTTTGCTTTGGACGCGTCATATATACTTTTCTGTACCTACCACGCCTCCTTATGGGCGTTACAAAAGGAGTGACAAAATCAATACACCTCTTTTACGTTTTTTAAACGTGGGGGTATAAATATGGCTGTTGCAAATGTACACATTTGAACCGTAGTCCAAATCTGAGATATGGCATTTTTCTCGACATATTTGACCGATTGCTAAATAGTGGGAAGGAAATTTGAATACATAATTTAATATTAGGGGAATTTCTTTTTGATTTTTTGCAAGTGTGCATACAGCATTTAATGCCAGACTCCAGATTGTTTTTCTTTATTATATTTCTTGACATTATAACGACTTGTCGCATTAGCAATTCATATAATAAAAAAATTTCAAAAAGGCCAGCAAAGCTACGAATGCCGATCATGCTAACAACATGATCGATCTCAGAAAAACATTGTGTGCTTTGTCAAACATCACCATTCCTGTTGCAACCGTTGGTTGGTTCGCTCAAAATGTTCGATGTTGCTTAATGCTGCTCACATCGTATCTTCGTCTTGTTGCTCCCCCCGCATCTATGAGTAAGACAGAAAAATGTTTGCGTTTTGTACCAAGATGCGCATTCTATATATTGTATATTCTTTGATACAAGGTAGGAGTGCCAACTTGATTTTTTCTCGCCAGTACCTTGCGCCGACTGTCATTTGCCTGAATATTTTGTTTTCTATTTTCTTTTCTTTTTTTTCGTGCTCTAATTTATACTATTTTTGACAGTTGGCGCACGACGAAAGAACTGTCACTCCTACCTTGTATAATTGTATCATGGTTGCTTGTTTTTGCTGTTGTTGTTTTTGTTTTTTTTTTTAGTTTTTGTTGTTATTGTTGTTGTTGTTGCTGTTGTTGTTGTTGTTGTTGTTGTTGTTGTTGTTGTTGTTGTTGTTGTTGTTGTTGTTGTTGTTGTTGTTGTTGTTGTTGTTGTTGTCATCATTTTAGACTGTCAAATTAAAGAAGCTCGTCAGTTGGATAGAATTTAACATTTTTCACTGTTAATCGAGCTATTTTTTGTACTGAGTGTACTTGTAATACATTGGTTGAGCGGTCCCCTGAGGGCCCTCATGACGCCGCCATTTTTTGTTATTTTTATCATGTGTCCGAAGAGCTCATTTTTATTTTCATAACATAAAATTTACCGTTGCGCCAGCTTCCACAGGCTTAAAATTCCATGCAACGTTTTTCATTGTTGTAAGATTTTCACTGAAGTAAATGGTTGCTACCCTGAAGTAATGATGAAAAAAATATTTTTAATATTTTTGTTGTGAGGCTTCATAGCACATCTATGTATGTGGTCGCAAAAAGAATTTATTATAGCACGTCTCCTGTAATAATTAACATACATCTATCGATACTACATTTCTGTGGCATAAGCTTATGTCTTCACTAACTGATGATGTCAGAATTTTTTTTTTATTTTTGTCGTAGTGTTGCTCATATATGTTACTTGCCGAGTAATAATACAATGAAATGCCGTTGAACGAATGTTTCCTTATCTATTATATATATAGACACAGATATTTGAGCGATTCTCTCTGTGTCTTCATGACGTCAGAAATTTTTTGTCTAACTTTATTCCGAGGGCTTAGAGCAGACCTTTATTGGTGTATCATATTTTTTACACTACACTAAGGGAAATAACGCATATTAACATTATCCACGCCTGAGTATATATTCCATTTAAATATTTACGTGGACAAATCAAATATTTTCCTTACAACTCGTTTTTTTCCCGTATTTAAATTTTATTTATGCCACACACTGACACACATATTCCATACAGCTGCCAAGCAGCCGCCAAGCAGCAGCAGCATCGCACTCTGTTCCTGTGCGTTGAGTTTCTTCGTACCAGCAGTCGAAGGTCTTATAGTTCTCATTTAGTTAATATTTCAAGGGTAATATATCGTGAATATTTGGCAAATATGATTTGTGAGTGCGGTGGTGAGTGCGAAGCATGATGAATTCATGTAAGGTGGAGTGACAACTCGGTATTTTCTGAAGAATGTCATACATTTCATCATGCATCGCACTCACCACCGTACTCAAAAATAATATTTTCACAAAAAGAAAATAAAATATACCACTAAATGGCGTTTGATATGGACGCAGCTCTTGGGAAATATTCAAATAAATTGTTTTTCAATTTCAATATTTTTATATAAATTTTCCTTAAATGCGATAGTTTTATTTTCAAATAGTAAATATTTGAAAGATATTTAAATATATTCTTGCATAATCTTAATATATTTTTTATTAATTCTGTTTAAA
This sequence comes from Pherbina coryleti, assembly GCA_943735915.1. Lineage (NCBI taxonomy): Eukaryota > Metazoa > Arthropoda > Insecta > Diptera > Sciomyzidae > Pherbina > Pherbina coryleti. The sequence continues at coordinate 154,241,778 of OX030950.1, read as the reverse complement.
TATTTTAATATTTTATTTAATTAAAAAAGTATTTAAATAAATTTTAAATATTTACGTGGTCGATTTAAATAAATGCGTTATTGGTGCAAAAATGACTCGCTTTTTGGATAAATTAAAAAAGTTTTTGGATAAATTTAATATTTTTTTCCCTTAGTGTAGCATTTATACTCAGGGATTAATAATTCCATGTAACAAATTTGCAGTTCCGTTGCTTAAGCAGATCCCTCCGAGTCCGGAAGATGTCTTTAATTTTTTTATTTTTATTATAAAATCAAAGAATTCACCTTTACGGTCGTATATTTATTTTTATCATGGCACGTATACTTAGCAAGTAACAATGCAATGCAACTTCGATGCATTTTGAAAAAAATTCTTTTTTCAACTTTTTTGGATACGCAATTAATATTTTGTGTTGCACAAACTTTTAACAAATTTTAAGGAAACACAAAATACTAACTTTTCTAAAACAAAATATAAACTTTTAAAAAAGCTGCTTATTACTTCAGCTTAGTAAAGCATTTACCAATAATCATCATTATTGGATTTTCAAATCGAATGGTTGAAAAATTGTTTGTTTTTTCACCAAAATCCCACTGTGCAACGTTTAGCAGGCTCGCATAGCGGATTGAGTAAGAGCAAAGCGTAAAATGACCAACGCCTACACATATGCAATGAAATGTAAAACGGAAATGAATAAAGATATTTAAAAAAAAAAACACAAAAATGCTAGCTAGCAACTGTAAAGTGCAACAACGCCTTGTTTAACGGGGCGTATGATTAATAGTAAAACGCGCTATGTCTGTCCAAAGCGGGGTCAGTTTGTCTATCTGTTCGTCGGTCTGCTGGTCGTTTTACAAAAGGCCACACAATGCCTGCTGCGGTTACAATATTTATTAGCACGCCTTGTGTTTGTTGTTCTTCATCAAGCTGCCGCGTTATATACTAATAGGTGTACAACAACAATAACAAAAAAAAAACAAAAGCAAAAACAACAACCGAACAAAAACATATTTTCATTGCTCACTAGCTAGAGACAATTAAAACAACAGCAGTAAAAAAATGTGAAAATCCTTAACAACATAAAAATGCCAACAATATTGTTGTTATTGTTGTCCACGTTGTTGTTTTTTTTTTGTGGTTGTTGTTGTTATCATACCCATATGCATAGTCGACTCGCATAAATTACAGCAACAACATGTCCTTGTTACTTAACCATTTCAACCATTGTCTCACTTTTCAGGCCGATGTTGCTTCGACAGCGTTCACTCAAAATTTTGTTGCATCCACACTCATCTGCCTTTTTTGCGTCAATTTTCAATTTCGATAAATTTTTCTGCAACTTTTTACTATTTTTATTTTTTAACATTATAATTTTATTTTAAAAAAGTTTTATGGAAATTTTTAAAATTTAATATTATTATAGGGAAAGAATGGGTTGGGGAAGGGAATGATTTTTACAAGTCCCCCTTTTTCAATAGAATTTAAAGATGCGAATTTTTCTCTCGAGCTCTATGACACACTACATCAAAATTCACACACAATACAGCACAATTACTCAATTTCCAAAGAATCTGAAACAGTTACCTAACTGATTGAGCAGTTAAAAAATAATCAAAATTTCTGAATAAGTACATATACGAAAATATTCTGTTGTACGGAGCGTTTATGCATGATCATCAGCTATGGGCAGAGAGCGCTCTGGGAGCGTTGAGACCAAGAATTGAGAGCAAAGTCTAATGTAGCAACACAAAACGCAACAACAAATCAAAGACAAAAGACAAACACAGAACCTTTAAATCAGTGATCGGCGCCCATGAAGCAGATGCTTTGGGAGAGTCACACATATTCTTATGCTCTTTCGCTCATTTAACAAACAACCAATGGCGAAACAGCATCGTTTCTCTTGATACTCAATTATTTTGACCGTACACATAGAGATTTATTCGTGCAAATATGTCAGGCCATGCAACAAGCAAAAAATATTTTATGCTGCCGAACGCTTTTGATGGCATGCAGTGTTTATTGTGCTACTTGTCATTGAAAATAAAAACAGAACAAGCTATGAAAAGGCATTACCAATCTTTTCATAATGAATATGAGGAAATTGATGACTTTGACAGGGAAAAACTTTTTCTAGAGAAAAAAAAATATTTTTTTGATAGACTTAAGTTGTGGATGGATGATTCTTTAGAAGAAGAAAAAAAATATACTGAAGAACATCAGAATCAGCTTAAATTATCATTATCAACACTAATAAGTGTAGAACTATCAAAGCAGGGAAGACCATTTTCAGACGGGATATTCATTAAAAATCTTTTTATTCAAATTTTGCGAAGAATTAATTTTGAATCGAGTACAGTTATGGAGTCGATCCCCTGTTCACCTAGAACCATAGCTCGCCGTACTGAAGAAATAGGCTTATTTATTGAATCTGCAATTAAGAAAAAACTAAACAAATGCCAATTTTTTTCAATATGTTTAGACGAAAGCACGGATATAAATGATGTTTGCCAATTAGTCGTTTGTATTCGATGTGTCTACTCGACCTGTGAAGTTTCTGAGTCTATGTTTACTATAGAGCCCTTACAAGCAAATGTAACAGGAAAAGCAATTTTCGATGTTCTAAATGAAAAGTTATTCTCAATTGTGGACATGAATAAGTTAACTGGGGTATGCACAGATGGAGCACTCGTTATGACTGGGAAAAAAAATGGATTTGTAGGACAGCTCGAAAGTAATGGAATTCGTGTTTTCAATTTCCATTGTGTTATTCACCAACTTGCTCTTGCGTCGAAATGCTTAAATTATCATTCAGCTATGAAAACTGCAGAGTACATAATAAATAAAATAAGAGGGGGCCATAACTCACTAACCCACAGAAAACTGGTTAATTTTTTAAAAATCAATAACGCTGATTATTCCGATCTTAAAATGTATACTGAAGTTCGATGGCTAAGCCGTGGTGATTCTCTTAAGAGATTATTTGACCTTCGTGTAGAAATTCTTCAGTTTTTAAATAATGAGAATTCAAAAGAATTTGCGTTTTTAGTGCAGGCCTTACAGGATAATGAATTTCTTTTAGATTTAGCCTTTCTAACAGATATAACCAAATATATCAATGACATTAACCTTGAACTTCAAGGAAAAAACCGAAATATTTATGATTCTTTTAATAAAATAATGAATTTTAAGACAACATTATTTCTACTCTCATGCGAACTTCAATCCAACGATTTTTCAAATTTTGCAAATACTGCACTCATATATACAAATGATAAAGCTGCTAAAAAAGCTAAATATGCTAATATAATATTAACTTTATTAAATAATTTTGAAGACAGGTTTAAGGATTTTGAGAAAATTAAATCATTGATTGATGTCGTTGAAAATCCTTTTGAATGTAATGTGAGCTTGCATGAGTTTCACATTCAATCCAAATTAATAATACTTCGAAGCGAAGTAAACACTCAAGATAAAATTAACATTTCCGAGTTCTGGAAAAACTTAGACCAGTCATTTTATCCTGAATTAACAAAAATATATCAGAAATTGCTTTCGTTTTTCCCTTCTTCTTATTTATGTGAACAAATTTTTTCTGATTTAAATTTCATATGTTCTTCAAAGCGTAATAGAATAAACAAAAATCATTTGAAAAGTATTATGCTTATAAGAAAATGCTCCGAAATTTTCGATCTCGACGAATATATAGCAAACAGTGATCTTGAATAACAAAATCAGCTGAACTTTTGGTTTTTATAATAGTAAAAAAAAACATCGCTCTCGTTCTTATTAAACAAGGAACAGCATATTTTTTTTCTTCTATTATTTTCTTCAGACGTAAACTAAAATTTCAAAAGACTACTTTTTTGATCGAATCTTAACGAGCAACAAATTGAGAGAAACGTTAATAACAATGCATGAAGTATCATACGAGCTTAAGTAAAGTCATACCTACAAAATACATTAATTTTTTTTATATTATTGCCAAATTATTAAATATTTATGTATTTAAATATTTATAATTTTTAATATTTATTATGAAATACTTTTCCATTTTCTGCTAGTTCTTTTCCGCAATCAGTTTTAAGTATACAAATTCTTTCAGTGCAACTTTTCTTCTCTCACTAATACAGTCTCACTTTTAATTTTGCCGACCACTGCTTTAAATGTAGCCGATGATCATGCATAAACACTCCGTACAACAGAATATTTTCGTATATTAGCCAGACTCATGGTATAATAATACAAGGTAGCATTGACAACTGCTTATTTTCTCTTCTACAAGAAAACATCTCCTGTCAAAAACAGCTATTTGTGAAAATGCATCTGCATCTGCTGAGGTTGTTTTTTTTTCATTTCAACGTTTTCAACATTATTTGTGTTTTCAATGGCCGATTGTGACCGCTCTCTTTTTGAGTAAATTTTTTGACAGGAGATGGTTTCCCAAGCAACTGTCAATCCTACCTTGTAATTATTATACCATGAGCCGGACCAAGAATGATACAAACAAGATTACGCGTCCCGCAGTCCCGTTATCTAATGCTCTCTTTCTCAACTGAGTGAATGACGTCACACAGTACTTTTGCTTGACAAAAACGTATGCAAATGTGCGATCTCTTAGACAAATTGACGAAATTGAAAACAAATTCTTTCGAAAAAGTAAAGTAAAAAATCTACTCTTCTGTATAAAAATATGAATATTTGCGTATACGAAACATATGAATTTTTTAAACTTTCAAGATTTTTATCTCCTAAACTATTCGAGACTGACAAAATTTTATTGAAACAATGGGTTAAGGAGGTCCATATACATATTATAAAAATAAGAAAAAATATTTAGGCGTGGGTGTGGGAGTAAAATTATTTCAAAGTCTGATAATATCGCTTGTGACGTCATGCTCTCTCTCTCTCTCATTTGCGGAACGCGTAATCAGGTTTCTATCATTCTTGGAGCCGGACTCTGAGTCAAGATATGATGAAGCGGCCAATATTACTTACTTCAGAGAGATTTTTGGTAGCAGTAGATGGGAGAAAAGGATTAATAAAGTCTGGTGTTGCATTAAGAAAGGTTTGGGTGTTAGTGTGTCTAACAGAGAAGGGTGTTATACTCTATTAGTAAAAATCTCTCAACTCTAAGGACGAGTTTGATGTCTTATCTTTGGCGAGAGTGGTATTTTTGTAGATGGATTAGATTTTGATGTAAGATTTGGTGTGAGAGTGAACAAATTAGTTTTATTATTGTTATGGTTAAAAGATGTCCGGTAACTTTTCAGCTTTGTGTATTTTGATGAGGATTACATACCAGTTGAATTGAAAGAGGGACTCAGTTGAAAAGATAGTTTTGTTCCAGAAGAAAAAGTTGGTAAAATTATTTCTAGGCAAATCAGCTTTCCTTTTAGATTTATTCAACTCGGTAATTTATACATTACATGCTTAATGATGCTACCAGTAGAGTTTATAACAGTGATATTCACGTAGTACTACTCGTGGTGAGACTCGAAAGCTTTACTCGAGAATCGAAACACGTACACGATCGAATGCACGAAGCTCCCGCAATCAGTTGTCTCTCAATCAAACTTCAAGCGAGAAGGTTCGCGCATCTTGGTCGTGTGTTTTGCACTGCACGAAATGTTTGAGGCATATGAAAATGCGTTATATGCAGAATAATCATAATTATAATGATAATGATAGATAGATAGATAGATATGCTTGGGGCGAGCTAATTCAGCTCTGGCACTGCGGCATCTTGTGATGCCTATTGTGCCATACCTTTTCTTTTCTTAAAGCAGTTCGTTTGCTTTAGTTTTTTTCAGAAAACATAATATATTTTCGAGGTTGAGGATCGCAAGGTGTCCTTGAGAGACTATTTCGTTATTTAGGATTCTCTTTCTTATATGGAGAAGAGCTGGACATTCTGTGAGAATATGTCTGGAGGTTTCTTCATCCTCAAGGCATAATCTACATAATGAATCAGTAGCGAGATTCATTTTTTGTAGGTGTTTCTTTAGTTTGCAGTGTCCAGTTATGATTCCGGTCATCATCTTTAGGTCTTTCTTCCCTAGGTTAATAAGAAATTTCGATTTCTTGGGAGAAAGTTCTGGGAATATTTGCTTAGTGCATATCTGTCCTAAGCAGTTCTTCCAGATGTCTTGAGATTCGCGGAATGAGGTTTTTTTGACGTGTTGCTTGAACAGATTCTTATTAACCCCACAGAACGGTTCCGGTCCTGTGAGTGGTGATGATGCTCCCTGTTTGGCCAGGGAGTCTGCTCTTTCATTCCCGTCAAAACCACAGTGGGCAGGAATCCACTGTAGAGTAACTTTATTGTTTTGCGCAGCCAGGTCGTTGAGGACGTCTACAGTCTCCAGCACTAGCTTGGATTTTATGATGGGTGATGTCAGAGCTTTGAGGGCAGCTTGACTATCAGAGAAGACGAAAATTGATTTGCCTCTAACATTGTTCATACAGTTCAGTCTGACGCATCTGTTAATGGCAAGGATTTCCGCTTGAAAGATTGTGGTAAATAGACCTGCACTGAAGAAGTGGCTCTCATTGAAGTGTTCTCCAAAGACCCCTGCTCCCGTGCCTTTCTCCATTTTGGAGCCAAGGTCGTTTTCGGACGGGTTTAGTTTCTCGTGTTCCCAGTTGGATCTGGGGGGGATAACTACGATGAAGTTTTTGTTAAAGCGGCTTTTGGGAAGCATGTCATCTAATGGCATGCAGAACTCCTTTTCTCGCTTTAGGGTTGTGATTAAGGTTAGGTGTCCCTTTAAGGGATGGTTTGGGACAGTGTAACCCAGATGGAAAAGTCCGTGAAGGCTGAGCTTCGCCTCCATCTGGATGTGTAAGTGGATTGGGGTGAGCCCTAAGATGACATTGAGGGCTGCTGTTGGCGTAGATCTTATGCAGCCTGTCATACATATCCCTGCACATCTTTGAACTCGTCCTAACCGCTTGATGGTTGATCCTTCTAGCGTTTTCGACCACCATACTACAGATGCGTATGTTAGTGCTGGTCTGACGATCAAAGTGTAGAAATTGTACATCATCTTAGGGCTTAACCCCCAGTTTTTGCCGCAAATTCTTCTGCAGGTCCACAATGAGGCTGTTGATCTGCTGATGATGCGGTCTATGTGGAGGTTCCAGGACAGTTTGCTGTCCAGGATCACTCCCAAGTATTTTGCTGAGTTGGAAAAATCTACTTTTTCCCCAAAAAGTACCGGGCAAGTCAGATTGAGCTTGCGTCGTTTTGTAAAAGGAACAATGACTGTCTTTTTTGGGTTTACGGAGAGGCCTTCGTTATTGCACCAAATGATAATGATAGTGACATTTATAATGATAGTGATAATGATAACGATAATGATACTCATAAAGATAATGATGATGACAATGATAATTATAACACAATTCTTGCTTAATACCTGCACAACAATTTTTGTCAGTGCAGAGAGTGAGAGAGCTATTAACACAAGTACAAAAGTTGAAAATTGAAGTAGTATGAGTGTAAACACCACTGGTTTAAAACATCCACGAGCATTTGGAATATTTAATTTTAGACCGATGAACTTTCTGAGGATTTGAGGATATATAGGTTCTTGGCAATCGGAAATTAAGATATGAAACTTTTTAAGTTACTATTTTTGTAGATACAAAAGTTACAGCAGTAGTTGTTGAACAACCTTTTACAAGCAATGATTTGCTATTTCTTTGGTTTGTTTATTAATTAATTTTTGCAGTCGGTTGTTCTATTCTGATGTGGTCCACGAGGTTCCAAAATGTTCAATAATCTTCGTAGGGTGGCAATTGGTGGTGTTGTAGCAGAGAAAGAGGCTGGTAGTGGGTTCAGATATATTTTAATTCTCACTGAAGTGGGGAAAGAACGCTCCGAAGAAGATATATATTTCATTAAAGATGGAAGATGTTTTTTGCTGAGATCCTGTTAAATCTAGCATGTTCTAGATTTCATTGGGTTCAGATCTAATCTATATCTATACTATTTTATAAAATTAAAGTGAACATTTTTTGTTGCCGCTAAACTCCAAAAGTACTGGTCCGATTTTTATGAAATAAGTTTTGAAATATCACATTTGTGCTGCAAAAGGACACAGGGGTATTTTCTTTACGAAATTTTAATAATAAGTATCTTTAATTAGAGAGTAAAGTTTTTAAAAAATCATCCACAATGCCATGCATTGCTTGATCGTTAGCTTTTCATGTGTTTGTGCTGCGAGAGCTTCAATAAACTCTATAGTACTCTCTACTCTACTCTCTCTGTGTTCTCAGCAAGCACAACACAACTAAATAAATAACCAAATACATATACATTCATACTTTGCTGCGCTTAAGACCATGGTTGAATAAATAAGATTGTCTCGGGGCTGATCGTACTCTCTTCTTAGTACCCACAGTTGTCAAAATCAATGAAAAGCAACAACAACAACTTCATCGGGTTTACATCAGTGTTGCCAGAGAGACAAACTGAAATTTACCACTATTTGGGAAAGAATTTACCACTTTCGGAGAAAATTTACCTATTCCCAAAATACAAAAATTGAAAATTTTTTAGATGATTAACAACCGTTATAATTTTTTTGTTAGTATACATATATTTATCTCTCATCAACAAGTTGACCGTCAACTCTTGACGTATATAAACCGGAACTTACCGGCTATTTTGTTTTGCTATTTTTTAATTTAATTCAATTCTTGCTTTTACCCCTTTTACATTGGTCAAGAGTTGAAAGCAATTTTTTGACGTACTTTTTTGAACCCAAAAAGTTGACTGTATAACACAAGCGTACCGTCAATTTTACTCCTTTCTTCTCAGCCAATTCGCCGCAATTAGCCAACAAACTCGAAAAATTGCTGTCAAGTCTTGACCAATGTAAAAGCGGCAAAAAGCAAAAAGTCCAATGCGACTAGAGATGGATTATTCAAATGTTGTCTTTTATTTTGCTACACAGGATGATTCACAAGAATATTAAACTGATTGTGAGTATGTTCAGACAGGTAAAAGTAACAAGTCTAAAAGAATTATTATTTTCCCAAAATTTACCGATTTTGGTCAAAAATTACCTTTTTTACCTCTGCCCAAAAAATGAGTCAAAAATTACCTCAATTAGGGAAATTTACCTCAATCTGGCAACAGTGGTTTACATGTTATCAATTTTCGTTTTCAGATGTTGTATGAACTGTCAACTTCGATTTGACATTTATGGGAACTCGCTCTTACTCATGCTACAACCTTATTTATTCAACCATGTTTAAAACAAAAAAACAAATGAGTTCACCACACCAATTGCCAATTGGATCGAAGCATGATGTAATTTACAAGGTGGTAGTGAATTTTTCACCATACACTCAATTTTGCTGAATCTGTCAAAAATTTGTGACATAAAGTGTCAAACCATTATTTGTTTTGTTTGCTTTCTTGTGTTCGTATAATATTTATCAACTGTCTTCTATTTTCGAAATTTGTAGTCATATTTTATTTTATTTTTATTTTTGGAAGTTGGAACCGTCACTTTTTCAATTGTTTTAAGAATTTTTTGTCAGTTTTGCCTCCACGTTTATTTTCAATATTTTAAAAGCAATCAGCCTTCCGCTGATAATATAGTTTCATCGAACTTTGTTTGATGATCGATAATTTTATTTTTTTGCTCACAGTTTATTTTCTGACCTTAGCGTATTAATTGAATTGGTGGGGTACTTTGTCGCGAGAAGGACATGCCAGAGGCAGTATCTTGTATATTTTCATTATAATAGGTGTTTTTGTTGGCCATGATATAAGAAAGCTTATGCCAAATGCTGAATTAAACCAAATGCTCTTACCAATTGAGCCGCATGGAAAAGTATAAAATAAGTCATTTTCAATTTCCTAGGCAAAAATATACGTCGAGCACCCATTGAATATCGCTATAAAGGCAGAGTGTTCATTCTCTTATATCTGAAATATACTGGACATTTTTGTTTGATAACGAAATAGAATTAATAATTAAATACTTGTTTAAATATCCAAATTCTTACTCATCTTTTTATTTATAGATACAACCCATTAAAACCCAGTTTTGCGCGACATTTTGGCACCAATTCAGAATAAGTACGAATTTAACCCTTAAACCCATTTTAAGTTTTGACTTATTTCTGGCGTTTAAGTTGAATATTAAGCTATGGAGTATTCAGATACTTGTAGCAGAATTTTATGAAAAATATTTTTCTGGAACAATTTAACCCATTATATCCTTGTATTATATGTTTTGTTTGCCCTTTATCGCAAAAGGGTCACAAAAGACCCATACATTGATAGGTTGGAGCGTTCAAATGTTCGACAAAAATATTCCTCGTAGTATTCTACATAAATCCGCTGGATACATCCCATACCCACAATGTAAGGATGACATGCTTTCCTCTGCCGATTCACTATAAGAATGTTCAAAAGGTTTAACGTAAACTTTCCAAAGGCCGCACGGATATTTTTTGTTTTGTCCTCTTTATCAGAATCCATTATCAAAACCTTGCCATTTTTAGAAAAAATAGATTTTGTTGTTCAGCGTAATTCGAGCAACAAACTAAAGTGCTTCAAATTGCATGTTCGTCTAAGATTCAAGGACACAACCATATGAATGTAAGCAAAAATTTTCAATTTATGTAGTGGCCATGCCATCATGATTGTTGTCCTGGCAAAAAAAGCAAATCAGCAAGAATTCGCATTAACCAAAATATGAGTTACACAAGAGTAGGACATAAATGTTGACGAATATACAACAAGAAATGAACGAGCCTTAACAATACAGCTAACACAGTCACACACACACCTTCACGCTTGCAAACACAAGGTTTCGTAGACAAATGTATTTTGATTGCTTGATTATGTTAAAGTTGAAACTAAGCTCATGATGGCCGACAAAAGAGCATATCCGTTTCCGTATAGATATGTAGGACACATACACACACACACACACAGGAAGCTCTATGTCATGTATGCCATGCGGCTGTTATGCTTAAGCAGAACCTTAAAGTGCTTCAGCTGCCTTAAGACTTGATCCTAGGTCTAGCAATACGTCCTTGTCGCCGACATCATCAGAAATTCCATTCATTCATTTTTGCACTTGAGGCATAAACTCGATTTTCGTGGCTGTAGCTGGAGTCAGAAGTGAATGAAATTGTCTCTTGGATTTCGTCACAAAGCATGCTTCGCATCGTGTTGACATACTTCCACAGCGACTCAGAACAATACCATCACAAATATGCACACACACACACACATGCACACTTACATAATAACGTTTATTCGCCCAAGAGAAGAGCCAGCAAATCGTCAAAAATAAAACTGAATAATACCAGATTCCTGAACCACAAGCAACTGGATTCGAATGCTTCTCATGAATTGTTAAATAAAATTTGTACTATCTCAATATGGCTGACGGAAGCTTAGGATATGTCAGCCATCTTGTTTAGCTACATGCTAGTTAACATGCATATGCATGTGTTTGTGTGTGTGTAGGAGTGTCTCTGTGTGCGTAGCACACTGACTGCGTCGTTTATGTATGCATTTGTGTTTATGTGTGTGTGGTCTAGAAATTTGCTAAAATGTCATCAGCAGTTCTGAAAATAGAAAAAGAAAAAAAAAACAGCATGATACCTGGTTTCAATTTTGTGTTGCTGTCTTGTTTTCGTTCTTTTGACTTTATGATTTTTGTTCTCCTTATTCCTCTTTGCTCGGCTTACTTGAAAAATTCAATTTATTGCCTTGTCATGGCAAAGATTCAAAATGGCCATTTTAATCAACTTGCTAACAATAATTTTATGTTCGCTGCTATCTTTTGCTTAAGCTTCATTGATTGAGATCAGACGGGATCAGATGGGCATGTGTTGTATTAATTTATAAGAATATCCTACAGTATGCGGCACTAGCGTTTTATAACTTGTTTCTCAAAAAACAATTACTATACAGGGATTGTGAAGTCAATCTCCAAGTCTATAAGACCATATTTTTTCGACACAATTATTTTTTTTTATACTTTAAAGCAATTGAGAAGTCTTTTATTTTGAATAAATTTTTCTCGAAATGGTTTCTACGAATTATATGAGTAGGTGATGTCATACAAGGAAAACATAAACGATAAGCAGCATGAGCTTAAAGAAAATAGTAGTGACACCCTTAAGAGCTGATTATAATCAGCTATGGGCAGAGAGCAAGAATAGAGAGCAAAGGCTTCTGTAGCAACACAAAACGAAACAACAAATCAAAGACAAAAGACAAACACAGAAACAACACAGAAGCTTTAAATGTAGTGGTGCCCATACCCGATTATACCCAGCTACCCAGCTAGCATTTGGAAGATTGTATGACGATCGCGATCATTTCGCGATTCTTTTTTTAATCGTCAAGACGATTGTTTAGTAGAATTTTATTTTGCTCTTCCAAATGATGCTATTGCGAGTCGTTGTAACGATTTTTGGACGAGTGAATCTTCGTTCACGCATCTTGGCGAGCATTAAAAGAGTGCAAGCAAGAATGGGACTCATGGACACGTGTTTTTTTTTTTTTGTTACTCTACAATCGTCGTTTAAACGTTCTGACGACCATTCGTGTACTTTTGTTACTCTAAAATCGCCGCTTATGCATTCTCGCGATGGTTTGGCGAATTTAACCATTATGTTTAGGAATCGCCGCTTACGCATTCCCGCGATCGTTAGGCGAATTTAACCGTTGTGTTAAGAAAAGTTTACAAAGAACAACTGATGTTTGGTTCATATTAACTCAGTTGTTAGCTAGTGAACACGTGTCCAAGAATTATAGCAAGTAAGTACTTTTTATTTCATGCTCTTACAGTTTCCTAATTTGTTTTTCTTTTTTAAGATGTATGTCACTCAAAATTTAAAGGTGACGACGCAGGAATAAATAAAGTGCTAAAGCAACATTTTGTCCATGCTGGTGACCGACTCAGGAAGGGTGATCGGACCAAGAAGGATGACGAAGAAAATTAGGGGGATTTGGCTCCATAATTTATTTTTTATATATTTTTTTTCTATGTCTGAATTTTGTTTTTTTTTTAATTAATAATTGAATTATTTTTATTTTATTTATACGAGTTTAAACTAATTACATATATTACAATTAAAAAATGAACAATACAGAACAATGCTTTTTATTTTGAAGCATTTAGGGTAAATTAAAGATCGTCTTGGCAATAGTTTCAAGACTCTTCAGCGATTCTTTCCTGAGCATCGTAGACGACTCAATTAGGCGATTGAATCAAGGGTCGTTTGAAGTAGGAATAAAAGCATCTTACACGATTCTTTTTTGAGCATCGTACACGACTCAATTAGTGGATTGATTCAAGGATCGTTTTAAGTAGGAATAAAAGCATCTTACACGATTCTTTATTGAGCATCGTACACGACTCAATTAGGCGATTGAATCAAGGATAGTTTGAAGTAGGAATAAAAGCATCTAACACGATTCTTTTTTGAGCATCGTCGACGACTCGAATGGAAGAGTCGCCGGCTTGACACAGTTTCTCCCGTTGTACTGAACTTCCGCGATCGGAATACGACATCGTCGATGATTTATTTAATCGCCCGCTCCGATCGTGAAAGAGTCGCCTACGATTGAAAATGCTAGCTGGGTAATAAACGGAACGGAACGGAACAGTGTCAAGTGACATGTAACGCAACAGAAAAATTAAAAATTTATAGATCTCAACGTCGCGCTCTGTTCCGTCTTATTATAACCATACATATAAGAAACTCATGTAATAGATTGCAGAGTGGCATTTCCCAACGTTCCGTTCCGTTCCGTTCCGTCTATTACAACCAGCCCTTCATGCATTACCTTGAGTCACAAAAGAGCTCGTTTGCTTAGAACTATTCTTCAAAACAATGAAACAAATTTTCTATGTAAAGAAAAAAAAGAGAAAATATATCAAATAAATTTTTATCAAAACCATAAAAACTTTATTAAAAAGTAGATATGATGCAATGAAGTTCAACCAAAATTTTTACATTATGTTTTGGGGCATCTTCAGGCGAAAGAAAAGAGAGGCAGAAATGCGTCAACGCGAAAAAAATGAGATGCATGGTGACGGGAATGAGGTCCGAAAAGAAAATTTTTAATTTAAAAAATAAGACACCTGTCCGATGGTTTTAAGACCGGGACCTCCTGTACACTCAAAAAAAAAAAAAATTAATAGTGAAACGGCTAAATCCCATCCAATAACCGAGTTTTTCAAATTTACAATCTGAACTGTTGATAAAATAAATGTTTTACTTAATCACAATTTAACATTCCAGACTATTAAATTGAAGAAACTCGTCTGTTGGATGGAATTTAACAGCTTTTACTGTTAATCGAGCTATATTTTCGGAGTGTAAGGACGAAAACGGGAATTTTCGAAGTGACAGATATTCAGAGTACACTGATAATGTGGAGGGAACACTTCGTTAGGCTTCTGAATGACGACGACGACAACAATCCCTCCAATAGAGGTGATATCAAGGAAACCCTAATTGTGGACGAAAGCGTGGTTGTTTTGCTGTCCGACCATAATGACGTCGTGAAAGCTACAGCTCGGTTTAAAAATAACAAATCCGCATTAGCCGATGATTTACCTGCTGAGCTCATCAAGAATCCGCTTCTATGAAAGCTCAGCGGAGCTTACCGCCATAGTTTTGCTCTGAGTTTGATAACATTGTTCTTAGCTGCTCTGTTAAGAAAAGAAAAAGCAACATAACAACAACAGTTACATGCAAACTTTAATAAGCTATAACTTAAAAAAATATAAATTTTTAAGAAATAAAAAGTCTAGTTTGCACATCTACAGGTCTAAACCTACTAAGATATGCTAAATTTATTAAGATTGGACTTGTACTTAAAAAGCCTTATGCCGGACAAAATTTGAGCTTGCGTAATATATATAAGAAAATATATGATCGGAAGAATGCATTCCAAATGATTAGAACCCCAGCTTGCTAGGCTTAATCCACAAGCCAGCCTATTCCACCATGAATGCCAACTTCCGTGAGATAAGCCTTCTTAATATAACATATAAGGTCCTATCGAGCGTATTCTGCTGTATTCGAGCTTACATCGTAAGCCAGTTGATTGGATCTTATCAGTGTATCTTCAGACCTGGTACATCTAATATTGATCAAATATTTATTGATCAGACAATAAAAAAAAGACCTTAGAAAAACAAATCGCCACATACCATACTTTTGTCGATTACAGAGCCACCTTCGACTGTTCAGTAAGGAATCACCTATACACCTCCATATCTGAATTTGGTATACCTACCGTTTGGGAAAAATTGGATGTCTTCCATATGGAAATGATTTGGAAACATTACTCATCGTATCTTATAGAAACTAATGGGAAGTTTTTAATTGATATTGTTTCCAAACCGCTTTATTAAGAATGTATGTGAAAACAGTAGCATTAGAAGTGATGGGCAAACATTCCTTGTCATATCTTTTGGAGACTTATCGTAAGTTTTTAACTGATATTGTTTCCAAACCGCTTCTTAAGGAATGCACGTGAAAACTTTCGCTTGTTTTGGGCCAATTTCAATTTCAATTTATTTTCAATAATAAAATCTCGAATAAGGCAGCCCTGATAGTCGAGTACATACCAGAGACCTGCAATTATTGATGTTTTTGAGTCATTGGTTGACTAATACAAGAATGAGTGTTAGTGGATTTAAGTCACAGAAGAATTTGCACTCATATCCACTTATACTCGTTCGCTCACTTCACACAAAGCAACAAAGAATAAGTTATCTGCTGATATCAACCGGTGCAGTGCTCAATAGGGCGTATCGAAAAATTTAGATCGTATTCTAAGAGGTCTCAAAAGTTGCATGGGGTTGTCCAGATCACCCTATAAATTTTAAGGAAAAAAAAGGATGTCTTCCTGCCCCGCAAGGACAAAATTGTTTTTTGAGGAAAACAGTAAAAATAACGACCTTACAATGCTTTGACTTTTATAAAAAAAACTACGTATGTCTTAAAGCAAAAGTAGGTATGGGTTTAAACTAACAATATATTGGTAAACACGATGCCACTCACGATTATTATCCACAGTGTCCTGTGTGAAGGATATTCGAACCAAAAGTTGTAATCGAGATAGCACAGAACTTTTGATTGTTACTCAACAGTCTAAATTTTGGTGGTATTAATTATACTGTTAACATATCATGAATTCCATGTCACGCACTGTTACAGCTTGCGAATAATTGCAACTGATTTACATAAGAAGAAATTTTTGCGAAAACTGGTTTGCAATTTTTATTAATTAATTTTTCGGTCTATTTAAAATGTGTAAAGGTTTAATGAATCCACTTATGAATTTCGGTGATATTAAGCAAAATGTAGCGTACGCACGTGCTACAAAATTTTCCCTTTAAAAATTTGATGTCAGCTTCTATCTGAAATTTCTGCGAATTGACTTCAGATAGAATTTTCATATTTTTTTACAGCAATAAGAGGTTATCCTAGATTATATTAGTAGCTAAGTTATTTGAGAAAAAAAAAATTATAAAACAATTTTTTCAACTTTAACACCGTCACGCACATGTTACATTCCTCACGCACAATTACACCGTACGTTCATATTACTGTTACCTTCGACCATATTTACTAAAAACTGAAATACAAAACAAAAGGATTAAAAATTTTTTATTTTCTTTTTTTTAATCTTTTTTATGTCATGACTAGATACATTTAAGAAAAAAATTTGAAAATCAATTGTTTTAATCGATAAAAACTATTCTATTCCATTCGATCCAAAAGTCGATGCTCTCAATCACTGGAATTGAAGGAGCTGGAACTTTGGGGACTCTTCAAATTCTTCAACAGATTCCATGTGGACCTATTCAGGTGTATTCTCATTTCTTATGCAAAGAAATTCGCCTGGCCTTTGAGAGAGTACCCTTAAAGGCTGCACCCGTACCACCAAGTTCAGTGTTTTTGTGAATATGATTTCTTAAAATGGATTTATTTGAATAATAATTTATATTCCGATTTATTTTTACCCTTAAATGCCCAACAACACCGATATCATTAAAATTATGTTGTGTTAAATGATCCCCTGAACACGACCCCGTTTTTATTTTTTTTGGAAAAAATTTTTGTTTAAAGAAAACATGGTTTTATCCAAAAAGATACAGTGGGCATTCTGACGTATACCATCAATCAGCTTGGTTGTAGGAGTTCAAGGCAAAAACGTGGAAAACGATTCTTTTTATGATAACTCTTAATTTGTTTGTTAAATGATACTCTAAAATTGTTAATAGTTTAAAAGGTATTTCATGTCAAAAAGCGAATTTTCCGTAAAAATTAAAAAAACTGTATTTAATTTGACGGTCAATATTTCCCAAACCAACAAAGTTATGCCAATAATTAAATTTTTGTTTTATATATGAAATTTTCTGAGTGAAACTACATATCCAGCATTTTAATTTTTGCAATATTTTGAAATAATTAGCTTATTTTCTCGTTTGTAGCCAAAAAGATACACTGGGCATTTAAGGGTTAAATTAAATAAAACCCACTTATGAGAATTCATATTGACACTTGTCAATAGTTAACCGTCAGTTTAGACGTTTGACCGTCTAATGCAGATGTAAGGATGGACATTTTTTTAAATGAAGGGTGTATTAATTTCAATTTTTTCGAGTTGTTTTATTTTTGGTCACTTTGCTATATATGAGACCCCCCATATCATTACTAATCGTAATACATTTTAATGCCCCTCCTCCCATCTAAATTGGTAACGTAGTTTATGAACGACCCCGTAGTGTGTAAAAACTACATTTTTGTATAGAAAAAAGTGTAACATGTGCGAAACGCGTGGAATTTTTTTCAATGGAAACAGTAAAAAAAATGTTTTTCAATCTGGTTTGCCATCTCAATATCCACACATAACAGCATTTTCCGCAAAAAATTTCTTATATTAGAGTCTGCATTGAAACTTATATCAATATTGTCACGCACATGCTACATATTTTCTTAATTTATTTAACTGCTCTTACCACGGTATATCGTTGATAATTATTTATTCATATATATGTATGATTATTACGAAAATATTAAAAAATTTGAAGCAAATATTTTTTTTTTTTAATTGTTGTAATAAACAGCGCACGCCCTCATGGCAAATATCAAAATAAAACTGCAAAATTTGGGCTCAACTTATTCACCACGCGAAAGTAAAAAAAACACAGAAAAACTACCGTTATCTTGAAAAATTCAACTTAAAACGTGTTGTCCGAATTCGATAGAATATATTCTATATAGTTTCTCTTCTCTCTTTACAATTTGATTTTTGACCTATGGGGTTGACTTTTTCGTGGAATTCGTGATATTCCTTAAAGTTGCCGAATTAATAATTAGTATAATTTTTGCATATGCATTTTCCTATTTTTGAGAAATGTATACTTGAATGCAATTTTTTAACTTTTTCAAAAAAATGAATATAAGATTTTATATCTCGGGTACCAGAAATGGTACCGAAGAAACTTTGCTCAATTTGAATTCTTCAAATATTTCTTAACAACACCCTGTCTAAAAGTATTATTTTAAAATACCAGCTTTAAGCCACAATTTTATTTTCTACTTTGATATTTTTTTATGAAATTGTTAAATTTCATGTTAGGAAGTATTTTTTTTTTTTTAACTATCAAAATAGAAAATAAAATCGTGGCCTTAAGCTGGTATTTTAAATTAACTCATTCATGAGTTGGTATAAGTACTCACTTGCACCAATAGTCATGGCTCATGAGTCATTACTTAAGTACAGGGCTGGGCATTCTAACACAATCACATTTTTTTTGTCTTGTTAGTATTGGTGCTCTCTCAAATTGAGCTCGCTGAGCGAAATAGTTGTCACAGTTATCTAGATTTTCCTTCTGTAATAAAACACTGTAACGTCTTAATGTACGCCGATGACGTAAAACTTTTTCTAACTTACAAATCGCCTGAAGAACAACAACTCTTACAATCCGATTTAAATAGTCTAGTGGAGTGGTGTAATTTAAACCTTTTAAAATTAAACTTAAAAAAATGTAAGCAAATGACATTCTCACGTCGAATAGCTAATAGTATAAATTACACTATAAATAATACTAACTTAGAAATTGTACACAGTTTTCTTGATTTAGGTGTAATTATGGATCCTAAACTTCGTTTCAATCTTCAAGTTAATTTGGTGGTAAATAAGGCCAGAGGTGTCCTTGGTTTCATTAAAAGATGGGCTTAAGAATTCAACGATCCTTTCACTACTAAGATACTTTATACCTCTCTTGTTAGACCAATTCTTGAATATGCATCCGTAATATGGAACCCTCAATACAATGTCCACATCGATGCATTAGAATCGGTCCAAAAACAATTCTTACTTTTTGCTTTACATTATCGTTGGAACCCCATCATTATTCTACCCCCTTATGAAACCCGCCTTAAAATTATTTCCCTGCCTTCCTTAAGAAGCAGAAGAATTATGCTAAATGTCTCCTTTTTATACAAATACTCAGTGGTGATATAGACTCACATTACCTCCTTTCTTCATTAAACTTCAACATCCCTAGGAGCGGAGCCAGACATTTCCAGCTTTTTAAGTTGAGTCAGTGCACTTCTAATTATGCCCTTCACGACCCTTTGCGATGTATGTGTAGTGATTTCAATGGCAACTTGTACTTGATAAATTTTTCTGACTCGGTGGTTGTCTTAAAACGTAAAATGATATTACATTTGAATACTTAACGCATTCATTGCGATAACAAATATAACTCGCGATAATTGTGTAGATTTTACGATTTAACATATAAGCATTATCGAATTTGATAAATACTTTAAGTTTTCGTTTTATTTAGTTTCGTTGCTTAATTTTTTCATGAAATTATTTTTGATCTTTAGTTCTATAGCTTGTTTAAAATGGGACCATGTATACCGTATCCCTCGGCTTGGTGTGTCAGAGTGTATCTCTTTTCCATACAAGTTTTTACCTGCGTTGGCCCAAATGCATGTCCAAATAATAACTTTAGCTCGGTGTTCCCTTATTTTAGTGACCCGAATATATAAATATATTGTGCCTGCATAATATATACTTGTATATCTGTGCTATGTTTGGTATTGGTTTGGTGTTTGAGAGTTGCATATCTTTTCCACGTAGGATCTTGGGTTGGACAGTGGCCCCAAGCCGAATGACAACAATTATAAATGCGGTTATATATAGTCTAATAAATAACTTTGGATGTTGTCTTGTATTGCTTCGTGTTATGAAGAATGTGCTTTTATTCGATGATGCTTATTATGTTTACATAAGCACAAAAATTTTAAAATTTCAAATTTCAAATTTCTTTATTTAATTTTAATTTCCGCTGAAAGGCCAAGCAATTGTGCTTAGTGGAGGCTTTTATTTGCCAACAGGTGGTAGGTTTTAGCACGTAGGTGCATTCTATTCAGTCCGGCTGATCCGGGAACTTCTTAGAATGTAAATCGTGCATGCGTATGGCGCGGGTCATACGTATGTTATCTATGAAGATTTCCTACTTCCGGGCGAATCCAAAAAAAAAAAAAAAAAAAAAAAAAAAAATTACTTTAATAATAGAAAAATCTTAGTATATACGAATAATTGAAATTAATTATAAAAAATATGGAAGTAAATAAGAAGGAATCATATCAAATAAGTAAGGAAGTAATCAAATATTAAGTATTAAAAAAATTAACTAATACAAGAATATGAATGAACATTGTAAATAATCTTAATAAGTAATATGTATGAATGTATGAATGAATTATATAAAACCTTAAAATATACGAACTATCTGAAATTACACGAAGTAAAAAATGTATGCATAAGTATTATGAATGTACAAATATGTTGGTTTTTTTAAGAGTGTACATAGGATTTGCATCGTAAAGCGACACAGATCCTCACAGCATCACTGTCTGCGAACGACTGATTTATATTCTCTTCTGTTGTGAGCTTTGTGTACATGTGAAAATTTAGACTCGTAGAGAGCGATGTTAACGGCACAGTAATTACTGTTTTCTACAGTAATTTGACTGCTCATACAGTACGACAGTAATTTTTCGAAATATCAAGTAATTTCAATGGCCGTCAAAAAATATAAATTTTTTTGAGGAAAAATTTGTTAAAATCACATTTGTAACATCTCTGTTCTTCTCATAATTTCATCATCCCTGGAATTTAGTGCAAAATTAAAAGATGCGTTGCTAACTTTGCAAATTATAGTGTACATATGGCTATTTGTAGATTTATGTAGAATTATTGAGATGAATAATATCTAAAATTCTTTATTTTTTTAAATGTATTCATTATTCAAACATATTTGATACGGTTGAAAATTATACATATAACAACTGAAGACTCAGAAATACATTTTAGTATTATTATTTTTGTTATATTTACGTTCTAATCAAAAAGTTAAGATAAATTCACTAGGTGCAATTCATGAAATTGAAAAATGTCTATGGATTTTCGTAATTTGACATTTGTTTACTAAAGACTTGAGACACAAACTCGCTTTAATGCGAATTGTAGAAACCTGTACCCGATTTTCCGGGGTTTATTACTAGTGGCGGATCTAGGATTCGCCCGAGGGGGGGTCTGAAACTACAGTTCTGTAGCCCGTGGGGAGAGCTGAAACGGCTTTTAGGGCGTTTTTTCCTCATACACAAAATTCTACAAGGGGGATGATGGGGGGCTATAGCCCTTTCAGCCCGTATGTACATATATCCGCTACTGGTTATCACTAGTAATTTTGACAAAAAAGGCAGACTAAAATTTATTTTAGTTGTTTTAACGTTGTTTTTTGTTGAAAGTTCCCCACAGCATTATTTCCCCATGGCTTACTATCCAAGTTAATTCGACGTCTACAAAATAATGTTGAAGAATATAATGAATGGTGGTCGAGGAATAAGTTTTCATTAAAAAAGATATTGTTTTCCCATGCGAAACATAGTTAGAAGCGATTCTTTTTTTTTTAACCCTCAAGGACTTAAAAAAAAAACGTTGATCTGGAATCCAAAATTTTAACATGGTTTTATTAATTAAGGTCTATTGTACGTATGCCATGAAAGTTTCATAATTATATGTTTAAAAATGAGAGAGATATAAATATTTCAACTTTTAGGCTTTTTCCACGATTTTCTTCAACTAAAACAGAAAACCGCTGGTAGCACCATCTAAAAATAAAAAATTTTTTTTTAAATTTTGGTTTTCATGTTTTAATGTAACCATCCCATTTTCCAACGAGCTCGGTTGATTTTCGAAAAAAATATTTTTTTTTTTAATCACCCTAGTATACAGTAATTCCACAGTAATTTTTGTTCCAATTCACAGTAATTTTGCATCAAAAACAGTAATTTTTCGTGCCTAACACAGTAATTTCAACAAATTATGTTAACATCAGTGCCTGCGCTGCTTAAGTATAATAATTTCATTAGTACTAATTGCAAATCTCTGGTAGGTACCGTGCTTAACTGCCATCTCATAGTTCCTGGGTTCGAATTCCGACTAGGCTTACCATTTTTAGTTGTTATTTATTTTTAATTTCAAAGACAATGAAGAGAAATGTTTCCACATTAATTTTTAAGACAACGGAGAGGAATGTTTCTCTCCAATGACATAGTGTGTATTAACAGAAATGGAGTGTTTAACGTCTTTAACGAAGTGTGCTTCTTACATTCTTTGGAATGTTTCCCGCCGGGAAACATATCCGGGCATGCTTCAATATCCAAAAGATATGTTTTATATTTTCATGTACAGGGTTTTCCAATAAGAGGTGTTATTGTGAATTGCCCGCTATTGTGAATCGCTCACTTTTGAAGCTTTCATTCTTTGACATATGACAAGTAGAAACTACACCATTACTAAAAGTGGAACGATACACGCTTCAACAACGTTAGATGGTATTGATCTGGACAACGTTTACTTTCAACAAGACGGCGCTACGTGCCACACAAGCAACGAAACCATTGATCTTTTACGGGAAAAGTTTCCGGGTCGTGTTATCTCTCGAAGAGGTGATCACAATTGGCCACCGAGATCTTGTGATTTAACCCCTTGCGACTTCTTCCTTTGGGGAAGAATCCGATCATTTATCTCAAAAAATGGCATTTTTCTTTGAATACCAAAATAATACCTCTTATTGGAAAACCCTACATGTAATATGAAATAAAGCCTAAAATACACTTTAACTTGTCTAGGTTGAATTTGAATTTAATTGTTAAAAAAAAAAAAAACAAATTTGAGGCTGATTTTTGCAGGTTTTGCATTCTTCAAATTCGAGTTAAATTGAAAAGCAAACATTTAGACTGCTTCATTCTGATATTACTAATTCCAAAGGAACTTCGGACCATTTTTATCGCTAGAGACTTTTTTACCTTAGATTTTCTTGCTATGCAAGGCAATCGTTGCATAACGATGCAGATATAACGGTGCCTAAGTGTGAACGGAAGTGCAACACAATGTAAGCGGATCTTATGGCGGATGCCAGGCAACACTTGCAAAGCGGAAATCGCACTAATGACATAACAGATATAACAACAACAACACAATAATAACAACAACAGTAACAACAACAGCAAAAATAAGAAAACAAAACAACGCAATTGCAATTGTCATCGTTGTGGCATTTGCTGTTTTCATAGTAGTAGTTGTTGTTGTTGTCATCGTTGTTCTCTACGCGACGGTGTTTAATTACTTAAAAGTCAGAATGTAGACAAGTGCTTCGAGAGAGTGTCTAGCTGGGTCTCTTCAACAGACACTTTGTGTCTGTGCCACGTGATGCTGTGTTTTTTAACTTAAATGAAAGGCATCAGGCAACAGGAAGTATATTTTTTTTTTCAAAGTGTGGGTATATTTGTTTGTGTGTGTGTGCGTGCATGTGTCTTGTTACGAAGTGGATTGTTTTGCTTAGAATCAAAGCAAAAGCATAGCGCACAAAAAAAATCTGCTAAAGTTTTAATGAAAAATTATGTGCCGCACCTATACGAGGACATTTAATATCCTGGCGCGTATCCTTTTAGTTTCATTGCAGCTGCTTAAGTGTTCACTTAGTAGCTACGCAAATGGCCAGAACAAGAGTGCATGTTGTTGTTATGGTTTTACCCCAACATTACCAACTCCACACACTACTCCAACCTCACAACAAGTTCTGCCATGTAACACGTGATTGTTCAGTACCGACAAATTTTATATATTATTACCCTGTTGTCGTTGTTGTTGTTGGTGTTTCTGTTGTTTTAACTTCTTTTTATCTTTATTTTTTTTTTTTTTTAATATTAAGTATTATTTTTGCTTGGTTGTCTAGTCATGGAATCATGATATAAATTAATAGTTTTGGTGGCGGCACTGCTGACGTCTGTGGGTGATGGCGACGGTTACTGTGTTTAGGTGGTCGTGAAAGTTAGCGGCAGACGATATAGTTAGTTCCGTTTCCGGTCTACGTTGTCTGCATATTAAATGTGCGGCAGTCGTGAACATTTTATTTGAAAAGGCAATAAAATATTTTACAAAAAGCTCAGTTGTTTCAAAAGTACCCCAAAGAGTCTCTTTAAGTTGCTATAAATATCGTTGAATGAAAGAGTTAAGTGAGTTTTGTAAACTAACGATAGGGTGAGTAAAAAATTTTAAATATTTTCAGACTTTAATAGAAGACACTAGATAAAAAAGAATGATAGCAACAAAGTAATTAAAGAGTTTGCCACAAGCAGTTAAGGAGTTAAATGATTATATAAAATTTTGGATACATAATTTCCCAATGATAATTGGTATAATGCAACCGAAAAATGTACTAAAAACTATGTACTCAAATACCTTTACATTTAGTTATACTAATATAAATACAATTATACTTATGCCTACTTATTTAATATTATGTACAAAAATAAACTAATGCTTAAATCATGGCTTGAGTATACTCATCAAGTCACTCTGGATTTAACACTTAACAAGAGCACAGCGTGTGTTTCATTTATACGGTGATTTAGTTAAATCTTTTATATGGCGACCGTGACAGGACCGGATCTATGGTGTCTAGTAAATTTCTACTAACGTTAATTTGTTGTGTATATTGCAAAAAAAACAGAAATGCATAAATCTAAAAAGAAACCTAACAAAACGGCGAAAATTCGCAAACCAAGTAAAACTAAAAAAGCAGAAACAGAAGGCATTGTGAATGGTGCATATGTGACATTTCATTTAAGTACATTGAAAATATAATATAACAAATAAAAACTAAAACAAATTGAAAAAAATAAAAAATAGAACAAAACCCAAAAATTGATAAAAAAAAACAAACAAACGTATTCAAAATTTGATAAAGGTACAGTCCAAACTAAGCGATCAAAATATCGTTCAAAAACGAAGAACTATGAAGGTCAAAAAAATACCAAAAAAAAAATATATATAGAAATGCAAATAATATAAAAAAAAGAAATACTTTAACTACAAACTACATTCTCTCATTATTATAACTTATATACATATAATACAAAAACTATCACCAAGAGAAACCATATAATCAGCATAGCAACAGAAGTCGCTACAAATTACAGTAACATACTCTTCATCAGCAATATACAGTAACAAGCCAATATTACTTGTAAATATGCAGACAAACCACAACAACAACATAACAAGTTCTTGGAGTCATATAACAGCATCATCAAATAGAAGAACAAACACGCTAAATTAAATTTAAAACAGCAACAGTCGTTTAACAATATAATTTTCAATAACTCCATTATTTTTATAATAAATCAATATATCTATTGAAAATTTAATTTTTATATTCATTAATTTATATAGAAATATAATATTAAAATATATCTTCCTTTAAGTTAGATCTTATTTTTTGATAAAATATACATTTTTTTGTTTGTCTTTCTCGATGTCAGAATTTGATTACATAAAATTTAAAGAGATATCGAAAATTTTTATAAGCATAACGAAACGCATTCTCCAAAGTCGTCCGCTCTCTTCAAACGGGACGAAGCAAAACGAATATAGCTCGGTGCTTATAACTGCTTATAATGACATTTTAACTTATGCAAGATACGATATTAAAAACGACTCAATACGCATTAAAATTGTAAAATATAGAGAGCTTTTGATTAAATGCTTCAAAAAGTTAAAGTGTAAAATAAAGGTCCAATCTGTTGATTCTTTGATATTAATTCAAGCTGATGTTTTGTCTACTTCAGACTCAGATGAAGAATTAAGTGAGGCTCAATCTGATAAACAATTTTTAAGTGAATCAAACGAAGTCGATAAAGACTCGCTTAAATTTTTTCAAAACCTTAAAACAAGTTCGTCAAGTACTGGCTTTTGTTGTCAAGACTTTCGAAAGGTTAACGCCAAAATGAGTACAATTGAAGAGAAAAAGTCTTTTATAAGCATGTGTGCTTCAATTATACGTGATAATTACAGTGGTGATCCACTTACCTTAGAATCATTTATAGACAAAATTAATCTAATTTCTGCACTATCTGACGATAATTTGACAACAACTTTTATAGCATTTATTAAAGCAAAACTGGAAGGTAAAGCTCGAGAAGCACTACCGGACAGGGTAGATACAATAAATGATGTAATAACAGCATTACGGGGAAGAATTAAGCATGACAATTCCAAGGTAGTAGCAGGGAAAATTGCTGCTCTAAAAGTAAAAAATGAAAATTTTTCTGATTTCGCAAAACAAATCGAAGAGCTTTCTGACGCTCTTGAACGATCGTTAATAATGGAAGGAATGACCCAAGCCAAAGCCCATGAAATCGCAGTTGACCAGACAGTTAATACTTGCAGATTAAATACTAGGTCTGATTTAGTTAAATCTATTCTTGCGTCAACTACATTTACAAATTCGAAAGAGGCAGTAGCGAAACTTATTGTCGAACAAACTAACGAACAAAAAGAAAGACAAGTTTTAGCTTTTCACACTCAAACTTATCACAACCATAGAGGTAGTAATTACCGTGGCAATAACTATCGTGGTAGTCGAAGCTATTACAATAGTCGTTACCAAGGTAACAATTGTAGTAATCGAGGCAATGAACGTCTTGGGTACTATAACAATCAGAGATATCGAAATAATTACAATAATGGGAGAAACACTTACCCTCAAAATAATCGAAGTTTCAGTGGTCGCTCTAGAAGTGCAAATATTCATGCTTTAAACGCAAATGCCCCTCAGCAGCGACCGCTGGGGGAGGAAAATCAGAACTTTTAAATTTACAAATTGAAAACAAGTCCATTTACAGTCTAAATCTGTCATACTCAGATTTTATCGAGTTGAAATGTACGGATTCAAAACATATGTGTACTTTTCTGGTAGACACACAAGCAGATGTTTCTCTTATTAAAATATCTAATATTAATGATTATACTAAAATAGATAGAACAAATAAAATAAACTTGACTGGTATAACTCCAAATACTATTCTAACTTTAGGCTCAATCGACACATATATAATTATTTCAGATTACTTAATTCCAACTATACTTCATGTCGTCGATGACGACTTTAACATACCTTCCAATGGTATTTTGGGAAAAGATTGTCTCAAATCAAACAAATGCAACATAAGTTATGATACTAATACTATTTCTTTTTTCTTTAAAAATATTGAACTTGAACTTCCAATAATGCATGGAACTAGATCAGAAGAGTGTATAATTCCACCAAGGTGTGAAGTTTTTCGTTTTTTTAATGTGGGCCAGTCTTCAGAACCATTATTCATAGATTCCCAAGAAATCTGCACTGGAGTTTTTACAGCAAGGTGCATAATCTATTCAAACAATCCAACTATACGTGTTATAAACACAACAAATGACTTTAAATCTATATCGATATCAAATCTTAAAACAGAAAAATTAAATAATTATTATGTTTATGAAATTGAGAAGCTTAACGATAATTCCGATTCACGTTTATACGAATTAAAAAATATACTTCAAAAACATATTCCAAATCATTTATTTGACAAACTTATGCCATTGTGCGAAGATTATGCTGATATTTTTGCTTTAAAAACCGACAAAATGTCTATAAACAATTTTTATGAACAAAAACTGCGCTTGAGTGACAACACACCGGTGTACTGTAAAAATTATCGCTTGCCATACTCTCAAAGAGACGAGATTAGTAAACAAGTAGACTCTTTACTGCAAAACGATCTTATTGAACCAAGTTGTTCTAATTTCAATAGTCCACTAATTTTAGTGCCAAAAAAAAGTTCAGATGGGAATAAAGCGTACAGAATGTGTATAGACTTTAGAGCTGTTAACATGAAACTAATTGCAGATAAATTTCCTCTACCACGGGTTGACGATATTTTAGATAACCTGGGACGAGCTAGATTTTTTTCTACAATCGATTTATTTTCGGGTTTTCACCAAATACCACTGCACATAGATTCACGCGACATTACTTCATTCAGTACAGATCGTGGCGCTTTTCGGTGGAAAGTTTTGCCATTCGGGCTCAACGTCGCTCCAAACTCGTTTTCGCGAATGATGTCGATTGCTTTCGCAGGTATTGCACCTAACCAGGCCTTTTTAACCGACTTCAAAAAGGAGGAGGTTCTCAATTTGGTTGGTTTGTCCGCTTTTTTTTTTTTTTTTTTTTTTAAATGTATGTACATCGATAACTCCTAAAGCACTTGCCCGATTTCCGTAATTTTTTGTCAACAGATAGATACCATGAACGCGGAGGTCCTTTTTTAAAAAAGTGGGCGATATTCGACAAAGGGGCGTGTCAATATAAGAAAAACACTGTATTTCAGTTAATATTGACACTAGGGTACTGAAATTTACAGTAAAAACACTGAGGTAGACACAATTATTAAAAATTACGATCAATAAAGTGGGCGTTATATGACAAAGGGGTGTGGTCATATTAAAAAAACACTGTATCTCAAATAGTATTGACACTAGGGTACTGAAATTTAGTACAGGGGTAGACACAATTTTGAAAAACTACTTTAAAGAAAGTGGGCGTTATTCGACAAAGGGGTGTGGCAATATTAGAAACACACTATATATCGAATAATATTGACACTAGGGTGCTGAAATTCAGTGCGTGGGTAGGCATAGCTATTACAAATTACAGTCAATAAAGTGGGCGTTGTTTGACAAAGGGGTGTGGCAATATTGGAAAAACACTGTATCTCGAATAGTATTGACACAAGGGTACTGAAATTTAGTACAGGGGTAGACACAATTTTTAAAAATCACTGTAAATGAAGTTGGCGTTATTCAACAAATGGGTGTGGCAATATTAGAAACACACTATATATCGAATAATATTGACACTAGGGTGCTGAAATTTAGTACATGGGTAGGTACAGTTACTGCAAATTACGGCCAAAAAAGTGGGCGTTATTCAATAAAGGGGCTTGTCAATATTATAAAAATACTATATCTTAGTTAATATTGACACTAGCGTATTAATATTTGGTATGCAGGTAGATAGGCAGGTAGAATCATTAAAAAAGTGAGCGGGATTGTACACAGGAAAGTACTATATTACGGTTAATATTGATACTTGGAAACTGAAATTTGGCACAGGGCTAGCTAGAATCATTATAAGGTACGGTAAATAAAGTGGGGGGGATTATAGAAAGGACGTGGCACTAAAAATTGTAAAGAAACAGAAATGGAAAATACCCAACAAACTTTCAGGAATTAATAAAATAAATTTTATAAGAACAAACTTTCATGTTTGAAATATTCCTCAAAAATACTATTACATTAAATATTTCATATTCTCTAAAAAGGAAGAAATAAAAACTTTTTAACAAAAAAAAAACCGACTTCAAAATCACTACAAAGTAAAAAATAATTTTAAATAATTTTTCCTATTCATTTCTTGGTCATATTTTAAAAGCTATTTATATGTATTATAATATTAGAAATCTTATCATTTTCATTTTTTCTATTTTGCTTTATTATCATCAATATATTAATTGCTTTATGAACATAAAAGCTTTGAAGTCGGCGCTCATCTTTGACACACAATCATGATCTTTTACCATCCGTGCACTATTTGGTGCCTTGGTGACACTGTAGTTATTTTAAAAGCTTTGTACACATTAAAATTCTCACTAAACTGGTTTGGGTGAGCTTGTAAAGCTCATATTGAATATGACATAGTGTGTAACAGCTGCAAAAATAATGCATGGAACACATTTGCTACATTCAGCGTACTCAAAAATTGCCAATTGAAAGAAAAAAATCGCTAAGAAGCTTTTATATTCATAAAGTTAATAATATTTTTATGATAAAACAAATTAGAAAAAATTAAAATAAAAAGATTTCGACATAGTAAGATAAGCGCCGACTTCAAAGCTTTTATGTACATAAAGCAATTAGTATATTGATGATAATAAAGCAAAATAGAAAAAATGAAAATGATAAGATTTCTAATATTATAATACATATAAATAGCTTTTAAAATATGACCAAGAAATGAATAGGAAAAATTATTTAAAATTATTTTTTACTTTGTAGTGATTTTGAAGTCGGTTTTTTTTTTTGTTAAAAAGTTTTTATTATACATTGATGACATAATAGTCATAGGGTGCACTGAGCAACATCATATAAACAATCTTCTAAGTGTTTTTGAAATTTGCAGAAAATTCAACCTGAAGCTCAACCCGAACAAGTGTAATTTTTTTCGTTCAGAAGTAACGTTTCTAGGGCATAAGTGCACGGCCAATGGTATTTTACCAGATACTTCTAAAATTCATTCCATTGAAAAATATTCAACCCCTTCTGACAAAGACTCAGTGAAAAGATTTGTCGCATTTGCCAATTATTATCGTAGATTCATCCCTAATTTTGCATCCTTAGCAGCACCTTTGAACCGTTTAGGTAGAAAAAGCGTTCAATTTGTTTGGAATAAAGATTGCCAAGAAGCATTTGATAATCTGAAGCTTGCATTGATTTCACCAAAATTATTGCAATATCCAGATTTCAGCAAAAAATTCATAATAACTGTTGACGCTTCAAAAATTGGAATTGGCGCCGTATTAAGTCAAAACATAAACGGTAATGACTTACCAATATGCTTTGCATCTAAGACATTTAATTATGCTGAACAAAAAAAACCTGTGATCGAATTAGAACTTCTAGCCATTTATTTCGCGATAAAACATTTTAGACCATATGTCTATGGAACTGATTTCATTGTAAGATCTGATCACAGACCATTAGTTTACCTTTTTAACATGAAAGATCCATCCTCAAAATTATCAAGGATTCGACTGGAGCTTTCAGAATACAAATTTGTTATAGAATATATTAAAGGCAAAAATAATGTTGCCGCTGACGCACTATCGCGTATTTCCATTGAAGATTTAAAAAATCAAAGTACAATTTTTGCAGCGACAACTCGAGCAATGTCAAAGCAATTAATTGACAGCAATGAACGTGAAAAGTTAGGTCAGAAAAAAATAATGCAAATACTGATTTACCAATTTATGAAAAATTCTCACATGAATTTAATAAGAAAGTAGCAAAAATCCGATCGGAAATAACAATAAATAATGAAAATAAAATATCTAACGTGCACATCAATGTGCACAACAAATTTAAAAAGATAATATCATTGACTTTTGTGAATGTTAACGAAACATTTAATTTAGATAAAATGCTTTTGAGACTGCAAACTACAGTCAACAATCACAATATTCATGCAGTAGAATGGCCAAAAGATGATACATTTTTCCAATATTTCACTATACAAACCCTTAAAAACCATGGTATAAAGACATTGACTACTCTAAAAATAATATTAACAGAACCAATAGAGACAGTTTTAGATAAAAAAAAAAACAAAAACTTATGACTATATATCATAACGATCCAATTTCAGGAGGTCATTGTGGCATCAAGAAATTGTACTCAAAATTACGGACTAAATTCTATTGGAAAAACATGACCAGAGATATTGCTCACTTTGTAAAACAATGCGAAAAATGCAACTTAAACAAAGTTAGACCGGGAAGTAAAGAACAATTATTTTTAACACCTACACCAGCTAAACCATTTGACATTGTCGTAATAGACACTATAGGTCCATTACCGATAGCGAGCTCAGGAAATAAGTTCGCGTTAACTTTAATATGTGACTTAACTAAATATTTAGTTACAATTTCGATTCCAGACAAAAGTGCGAGCACTGTTGCAAGAGCAATTCTTGAAAACTTTGTGCTAGTTTATGGTACCATGAGCTGCATAAAATCCGATTTGGGTACAGAGTTTAAAAATGAAATTTTTTCAGAATTAACCAATTTATTACACATAAAGCATAACTTTTCTACAGCCTACCATCACGAAACCGTCGCAACGGTTGAGCGAAACCATAGAGTATTCAACGAATACTTACGTGCTTATATTAATGAAACTTCTTCCGACTGGGATACATATCTAAAATATTTTACATTTTTTCACAACACGACAACAAACACAGTATTTGACAACAAGTTAACACCATATGAACTAGTATTCGGTAAAAACGCAATCCTTCCTCAAGAATTAACTAAAAAAAGTATTGATCCAATATATAATTCTTATAACTATGCTAAAGAAGCAAAATACCGATTACAAAAATCACATATTTTAGCGAGAGACTTGGTTATCAAACACAAATTACGTAACAAAAACTTATATGACAAATATGCAAAGCCATTGATTTTAGAAAAAAAAGATAAGGTATTGGTCCAAAAGGAACCTTATGACAAACATCAAAGCATATACGAAGGGCCATACGTTGTTGAGAGCATCGACGTAGTAAATGTTACTATATTTAATGAAAAAAATAAGAAACAAAAAACAATACATAAAAATAGACTAAGAAAAGTATGATTATATATATAAATTCCTATAATGATATTATAATATAATTATATTATCTATATATTATCGGTAAATATTTGAATTGTATTAATTTTTTCTACTTCATTAAAATATATTAACAAAAATGATAATTCATAAGATTTAGATTTTGTAAGCTATTTTCATAAATTAGGCAAATTCTACTTAAGTAAAATTAAATAAAAATCTAATTAATTTATGAAATGAATATGTTTTTGCACATACCAACACTATACCACACACTATATTTAATAATTTTGTAACTATCTAAAAAATTGGAATATTACATTGTTTTAAATTGAAATAATTTTAACAGAAAACGAATTTAAAGAAAAATGGAAGAGAAAGTAAAGATTTAAAATAAATAATAAAATTCGTTTCAAAGGAAGAATAATCTGGAAAACCTGATCAATTTAATCAGTTTTTCTTTCTTTGGAAGGGAGGTATAATGCAACCGAAAAATGTACTAAAAACTATGTACTCAAATACCTTTACATTTAGTTATACTAATATAAATACAATTATACTTATGCCTACTTATTTAATATTATGTACAAAAATAAACTAATGCTTAAATCATGGCTTGAGTATACTCATCAAGTCACTCTGGATTTAACACTTAACAAGAGCACAGCGTGTGTTTCATTTATACGGTGATTTAGTTAAATCTTTTATATTGGGTAAGGGTGAAATTTCGCAAGTGTATTAAGCCAGGCAAAGTTCTAATGTATTAAATGAAATACTTAAAATTTTTCTGAGAATTAGAGATCAT
The DNA here is from genome assembly GCA_943735915.1 of Pherbina coryleti. Lineage (NCBI taxonomy): Eukaryota > Metazoa > Arthropoda > Insecta > Diptera > Sciomyzidae > Pherbina > Pherbina coryleti. The sequence continues at coordinate 154,208,101 of OX030950.1, read as the reverse complement.
AAAAAGGGTGTGTTCTTTTAATTCGCTGTATTTTTTCTAATAGTGATATCTGATGTCTGTGTTGATAGATCGACGCCATTTTTTGGTTTTATTTTTTACTTATTTTATTTGATAAACATTGAAATTTTAAAGCCTTAACACCACTAGAGGCTTCGTGTGTTCACAGATTCGGCATTGACGAATCTCGAAAATGATCCTGGTTTTTATCCAAAGATCATATTTTCATATTTACATCCACAACGGCTCACAGTTTGGTGAGGATTGCACTCAGAAGGCATCATCGAACCTTATTTTTTTCAAAAACGAGGCCGGACCCAAAGTGATGGCAAATGAAACGCACTATCGCGAAATGAATGGTTACTGGTTGCTACCAAACGTTGCCACACATGATCTAGATGCGCACTGGTTCCAGCAAGACTGCGCAACTAACCATATGTCCCCCAACACAATCAATTTGCTGAAAGAGATGTTGTTTGAGCGAATTTAGTCACGGTCTGGACCTGTCAATTGGCCGCTTCGATTTGACATTCCTCGATTATTTCTTGTGGGGTAACGTCAATTCGCATTGGTCTAAGCCAGCGTTTCTCAAACTATACTTTCTGAAGTCTGCTTGGGGTTACGCGAAAATAACAAGTAATGGCGGGTAAGCAAACTTTAAACTTCGCATGAAAAATAAACTGTTCGACTATTTTTTAAAAATAATTGGTATACTTTGTTATTTTTATTCATATCGTGATTTCGATAGAGTGAAATCGTTGACTGACTGTTTCAGTGGATTACGAGCTAAAATTATCAAAGAAGCCCCCAATGATATCTGGAGTCATTGCTTGTAAGAACATCTCTCAGTAACATTAAAAATTGTTTCAGAAGAAGTTGTAAACATAGTCCACTTCATTAAGGCACACACACATCACTTCAGAATACCTCAATCTATCTTCAACGTATCAGACGAAATTGAATCTATGATTAAAAAGAAATAATTGATTTTTGGAGTGTGTGCATTAGACCGTACCACTTCCTATGAAAAAAAAGTGCACCGTATACCAGGGAATATGACGCATTTTTGCAAGACAATTACGAAAAAACAATTTTTTTGAGGTCATTGACCTCAGGTGCATCGTTCTAGTACTTACCCTCCAGATCTCTGTTCCTACCATCCTAATGTACCACCCTAATAAATATAAAAAAAAATAAAGCCCTTAAAATATCATTAATCTTTTGCTCAGAAAGTATATCGATATTTCCAGAAGAACTAGTTTTTAAAAAATTTTTGAAAATTTTTTGCCGAAATTGCTCCCTTTTTTCATTTTCATCATATCATCGGTATTAAAAGTCTGATCATATTGAATGACATATCGAAGGTTTTGTCTGAAGGAGACCAATTATTTTTTCTCCAAAATAAAAAAAAAATATTCCTATAAGTCCTTGGAAGGCCTTAAATTGATTTTGAGGAACTTTAAAGCTCGTAAAAGAATAAAAAAATCTGTAACGCCAATGCTTAAAGAGGTATCGACACTATTTTTGTTGTGATTTTTTATATATACAATGTATTATTATTTTATTTATATTATATTGAGGTTATATCGGTCTCATTGAGACAAAAACATTGATATACTAAACATTAAAATCCGACTGTAAACACCAGAGATATGAAGAAATATGTCAATGCGCGACCCCTACGTTCGGTAAAAAAAAAAAATTTTTTTTTCGTTATTGTCTTGTAAAAAAACGTCATATTCACTGGTATACGACACACTTTTTTTTTGAGGCACGGTCTAGTGTGCATGTTTAAGGGTCAGTCAGAGATATTCGAATCATTGCACAAGTCTATATATGAGAAAAACACAAAACTTTCAGATAATGTTAAAATTAAAATTATTGAACATTAAAAGCGTCTTTATATTTCCTTTAGGAAATATTTTCCAAAGTGCGAACCCGGAAATAGCTGAATTAAAAATCCATTTAATAAAGAATTTTTTGAAATGGCAACTTATATACTGTAGAAAAAATTATTTTATTGGAGTTATCATGCGATAATATGCTAAAAGAAAAATACATTGAAAACCATCTTGTAAGTTTTTGGACTCATGCTAGTATTAAATACGCAGGACTGCATGAAAAGCATTTTGCAAGAAACAAGCTACTCAGATATCTCATTAATATTTTAAGAAATTTTTTAAGAATTTAATATTTAATATTTTAAGGATAGAAACGACGGATTAATTTGTGCGAGACGAAATTTGGTTCCTTTCTAAATTGTTTTTTGTATTCTACATTCAATTCTAAGTATAAAGGTTTTGGAGTCCGCTTTGAGTCCGTTCGAACATTTTAATTTCTGAATTTTATTTATTTATAAAATATTTTTCATAATTTCGCCTTCTAAATCTATATCTGGCGGTTTCGGGTAAGAGGAATCCAAATTGTTTTTATTTTTACCTAAAACGATCACATAACATAACATAACATTTTTGCTTGCCAGTTGTGAAATAGGTGTTCAGAGAACATTGCAGACTTAGGCGTTATAACTGTAGAAAAATTTAAGACCGGTTAAAAATGCGGAAGGATTTTCCAAGAACTGAAGCATCTTGGTATAAATCGACAATATGTTTATCGTACCGTCAAACGCTATTTGGATACAGGCTCTAATAAAAATCAGGCAGTGAGAAAACTGGACGAATAAGGACTGTGCGTACTGCAAATCTAATAAAGAATGTAAGGGAGCGTATTCGAAGAAAATGTGATCAGTCTGCACGAAAAATGGCAAAAATCTTAACGTTAATCAAGAAACAATCAGAAAAATTCTTACAACTGATCTTGAAATGTTACCATTTACAAAAAAAAAAAAAAAAAAATGCACGGACTTACGGATGCCGTAATAAAAAAAACGCCTAGTCAGAAGTAAAGTGATCCTATCCTGGCATGCAGGTGACGACATAATTTTTTCTGACGAGAAACTTTTTATTCTTCAAACTCCGCATAACGTGCAAAGCGATCGCTCGTGGGCAGTATCACTCAAGGACGTTCCAAACGATAGAAAACATATACCAAGACACCAGTATTCGTCTTCGGTTATGGTTTGGGGAGCAGTTTGTAATAGAGGAACACTGCCTTTTATTGATAAAGGGTTAAAAATAAACTCAAACCACTTTTTGGAAGAGGTTTTGCAAAACCATTTGTAACGAAATGCTCGGAAGATGTACGGAGAGGATTACTTTTGTTATCAGCAAGACTGTGCTCCTGCCCATACTGTTTAGGTTGTTCAGAAATGGTGCAGTGAAAATTTAACTGATTTCATACCTAAAGAAGATTGGCCACCTGATCTGAATCTTTGGACTTTTGTATATGGGGTTATATGTTGCAGAAGCTTAAGGATTACAAGTCCCGTTTTTTTAATGAATTCAAAGTGGTAATTGATAAAATTTGGAACGAAATACCAATTGAACTCGTGCGTGCCGCATGCAACAACTTTGAGAAGAGGTTAAGGCGTGTTATAGCAAAAGGAGGCAACGCAATTGAATAATTTCTTTAGTTATAAAAAATGCAACCCTTTAAATGTGTAATTAAAAAATAAAATTTCAAACTTCATTATTTTTATAGAAATTATGGCACTTTTAATTTGTCACCATATATATAGTTGTTACCCTGTAAATAGTTTAGTTTTTTTTTGGTTTTTCTTTATTTTTTTTTAATATTTTTTTATTATTTGCTTTACATTATGTCTTTTATTTAACTTCTATACTTGTTTTAAAATATAAAAACTATGTCTGTCTCTATTGTTTCAAATCCTGTTTACTTTCGAATTTCGATATTTAAGCTCTACTTTCGTGTGTTAGATCCATAACTCCTTCCCGATGTTTATGAGTGACACGCTTTGACACAGCGGTATATAACTGAACGTGTCTCTCAGTACCTAGAATGTGGCATAGAATTTCCGATTCTTTAAAAGTTGGAAAATGGTCAGAATTATTCAAGTGATCTTTTAAATCGTCTTACGAAATGTGTTTTGAAAAAAGTGGGTCATGTAAAATATCTGTAACGTCTAAATCAATCATAGATACGTAATTCTCGCAGGCAAAACTTATCTTGGGCTTTACATCCTTTCTTGGTTTTTTGGCATTTTTCAACAAATGCGGCCGACAATATCACTTGAAATGCGTCGACATTAGAGATGGGTCGTTCCGTGTTGCAGCAAAACCTTGATTGTGTTTCCTCCTTCAAATCGGAAATTTGAATTAAACTGTTACCGTTTTTATGATACTTTTGTACACCCTGTAAATGCTCAAATGTAACGAGTAGAAAACCAAAAACTTAAAATTTGCACACTTGACTTTTAACGCCGCCGAAGACAGAACAAATATGTAAGAAATTCTTGTAAATTCCCTTTAAATTCAATTAAAATTCTTGTATTTTTAACAGATAATAAAACTCACAATAATAACGTTTTCCGCCTGTGTGTGTTTTTATTATTTTGTTCATTTTGAAGTTGCAGCCGCACAACATTTTATTATATATTTATTTGCCACACAATTGAAATAACCTGGAATTAAAATTTTATGCCTCGCCGAAGTGAACGCCTTCAGAAAAGCACAGAAAACAACAAAATGCCATCAGAAAAAGGAGATTCTGCATCTGAAGATGAGCAGAATGCAACAATTATTGACAACAACGTAATCTCTGATTTGCATGAAAAAATTGAAAAGCTACAGCTTTCATACGAAAGTTCTGAAAAGGAAAGAAAACATCTTCAGCAATTGTTAAACTCGCAAGCAAATGCCGCCGCCGAAAGTTCCAGCAACTCATCAAATTTTCTCACCAGCCACTCCGTCAACACTGCCGCCAACACCTATGCTCCAACGTCACCTAACCTCAACAATGCACTCGCAGCCTACAACTCCGGTGTGTATTTTCCAACTCAAATGAGCACAGGTAAGCCCTTTCATTTACCATCTACCAATATACCTACATACGCCCTTAACTTGAAAAGTAGTCATACCTACTTTCAAGCGTCTCCGCGAACATTCTCGACAATGCCTGCAACTCCCATGCAAACACAACTATCGCAGTTGCAATCTGCTATGCCAACATGCGCTTCAGCGTCTGCGTCTTTCACGCAAAATCAGTCGTCGCAAGTAAACACTACCTTGCCAACATTTTCATCAATTCCCGCATCCGCCACACAAGTTTCGTCGCCACATTTATATCATACTCAGGGTGCTCCGCCTGCATTTTTACCGCCAATCAACGCTACGCCGCTACCAACGCTTTATAACCACTCAATGCGTAAACTTCAAGATCTGCCACAATTTTCTGGTTTGCCGGAACAGTGGCCAATGTTTGCTGTCGCCTTCAGAGAAACTACAAACGCATACTCATATACAAATTTAGAGAACCTATCACGCCTTCAAAAGGCACTCAAAGGAGCCGCTAAAGCACAAGTTGAGGCATTTCTTATTCACCCAGACAGTGTCAATGAAATAATGCGTACACTGGAATTTCATTTTGGTCGCCCCCAAGTTTTAATTCGCAGTCAAATATCGAAAGTCCGAGCTTATCCTTCAATTGCGAGCACGAAACTGAGTGAGATAGTCAACTTTAGTTCAATGGTTTCTAACCTGACCGTTTTTTTGCAAAATGCTGGCGCTACTCCGCATTTAAATAATCCCACTCTTCTGGACGAATTAGTAAGTAAATTGCCTTTATTTAAAAGAGAGGATTGGGCAAAACATATACATGCAAACATGATTCAATATCCAAGCGTGTGCGATTTTAGTGCATGGCTCCAACACGTTGCAATGTATGTTTCCATGGCCACTGAAATGGATTCTGCTTACAAAGGTCACAATGCACAGGAACATATCCAAAAAAGAGAACGAACGTACAAGTCATCATTTACTATTACAGAGGAACCTGAAAGAAAATTAAATTGTTTTATTTGCAGAGAAAAACATTATTTAAATCAATGTGATAGTTTTCGCAATTGCCCTGTGTCCGAACGATGGGAAGTTGTTAAAAAGAACAGACTCTGCTTCAGTTGCCTACGCCCGGGTCACAGTGCACTAACATGTAGAAACCGTCGTGAATGTGGAATGTCGTTTTGCCATAAGTTCCATAATCGTCTCCTTCATGAAAATAATGAAAAAAAGGAAATTAAGCTTAACAAGCCAGAACAAATAAAAACGTCAAATAATATTGTTGTCAGAGATGGTAAAGTAAGAGATGACAATCTGTCGATAACAAATCAACAAGATAACAAAAGTGTGGATAATGCCGATGTCATCACAATCGTTAGTAATAATATGAACAAAAGAACATTGTTTAAGTTTTTGCCCGTGGAATTAAAAGGTCCAAAAGGAAGCTGTAAAATAATGGCGTTTATTGATGATGGATCGAAAATTTCTTTAATTGAGGAGAAAGTAGCTAAAATAATTGGAGTAAAAGGTTCTTCAGATATATTAACACTTCGATGGATAGGAGGTGCAACAACTAGCGAAATGTCGAACAAACTTGATCTGGAAATTTCAGGATTGGGAGATAGCACACATACCTTTCAAATGCGAGGCGTACGTTCTACGCAAAATTTACAATTACCGTCTCAAAGTTTGGATTTAAAAAAATTTAAATTAAATTATGATTCCTTAAAAAATGTTTGCATTGATGACTACATGGACGCAGTACCACAACTTTTAATTGGAATGCCACACATAAATTTGGTGCGGCCAATAGACGTTTTAAACTTGGACGATAGTTTCTCTGTTCATAAAACAAAGTTAGGGTGCGTGCTATTTGGATCAAATGAGGAGGCCACGGAAGCAATAGTTTGTCGTATCGATTATGAACATAATAAAATTGAGGAAATTGAAAAAAAAATTGCTGAATACTTCACGTTGGAAAATTTTGGCTCAAAGCCGCTAGAGCCTCTCGTTTCCAAAGATGACGAAAGAGCCGAACAAATTTTATTTAAAACCACACGAAGGATTGGTAATCAATATGAAACAGGATTATTGTGGAATACCGACCATTTTGACTTCCAGGAAAGTTATACAGCAGCTTTGAAAAGACTTGAAAAAATAGAAGAAAAAATGAAAAAAAGTAAGGAATTTTCTGACTGGTACCAAAACAAAATTAAGGAATATGTAGATAAGTCTTATGCAATAAAGTTGTCTCGTGATGAAGCAGAAATATTAGAAAGGAAAACATGGTATTTGCCTCATTTTGCTGTGCGCAATATAAATAAAGGAAACAAGCTGCGTCTTGTGTTCGATGCAGCCGCTTCTACTAACAATGTATCTTTAAATTCCAGGCTGATGAAGGGCCCGAGCAAATACCAACCAAAGCCTCTGCTATCAATTTTGTTTAAATTTCGACAAGCGAAGATCGGAGTGTGCGCAGATATTCGCGAAATGTTTCACCGTATAAATATACAGCAAGCTGACCAGACGGCGCAAAGATTCTTATGGCGAGACGGTGATTCCACGAAGCCTCCAGATATTTACGTAATGAGAGCTATGATTTTTGGTTCAGCAAGTTCACCATGTTCAGCACAATATATAAAAAATCTAAATGCTGACATATATAGACAAAATCATGCTCGCGCCTATGAAGCAATTGTAGAACGTCATTACGTGGATGATTATGTTGACAGCTTCGATACTAGTGAAGAAGCCGTACAGGTTGCAAATGAAGTCATAAATATCCATAAACAAGCTGGTTTCGAATTAAGAAGTTTCATTTCAAATTCGTCAGAGTTTTGTCAAGAAGTAATTGGAAAATCATGTTCTTTAGATTCTGCTTTGGAAAACATTTGCCACTCTGAGTCGGGAACAGAAAAAATTTTGGGTATGTTTTGGCAGCCATCAACTGATCAGTTTTGCTTTGTTTTAAAATTTATAAGAGTACCGAAAGCTGTTTTGAATGGCGATCGTCGGCCGACCAAAAGCGAAGTTTTGAGTATCGCTATGTCAATTTTTGATCCTTTTGGACTATTAGCAAATATAGTCGTACAAGCAAAAATACTGTTGCAAGAGCTGTGGAGAGCAAAAATTGATTGGAACGCAGCGATACCAGATGAAATTTATCTTAAGTGGTTTGGTTGGTATAAAGAATTACAGTCCGTTGAAAATTTTAGGGTGCCCAGATGCTACAGCCATGAATTTACAAATCCGTTGGCTACCGTCGATTTGCACATATTCGTAGATGCGAGTGAAGTTGCCTTTTCTGCTGTTGGATACTGGCGAATATGTCACAATGACCAAATCAGCATCGCATTTGTAGCTGGAAAATCAAGATGTAGCCCAATCAAAGCCCTGTCTATTCCACGATTGGAACTGCAGGCTGCAGTACTCGGCGTTCGATTGAAAGAAGCAATAGTAACCAGTCACTGCGTAAAGCCACAAAAAATAACATTTTGGTCTGACTCCAAAACTGTTATCCACTGGCTAAGATCTGATAGCCGTTGTTACAAGCAATTCGTTTCGCATCGAATTTCTGAGATTCTCGAAACATCAGAAGTTCACCAATGGAAATGGGTCCCAGGGTCACAAAATCCGGCTGATGATGCAACACGTCTGCAATCGAAATCCAAAGTCTCCTCAAATTCTCGTTGGATAATGGGCCCATTATTTCTGTATGGCTCCGAGAAAGAATGGCCGCAGATGCCCACAGATTTAGCCGAAAATGAGAGTAACTTCGAAAAACGTTCAAAGTTTTTGTGCACGATAACAAACATTTCATCTATCATTCCTTTTGAAAATTATTCATGCTATTATAAACTTCTACGAGTCATGGTATGGGTGCGTCGAGCTATTTGTATTTTTAAGTCCTATATAGACAGAAAGAATCAAGCGTTTAAATATAATATATTTATTACTGCAACTGAAATAAAAGATGCCGAACTTATGATTTGCCGCCTAGTTCAAGAAGAAACGTTTACTGAAGAAATGCATTTACTATTAAATGGTAAATCAATTCCAAAGGGAAGTTCGATTTATAACTTAACACCTGAAATAGGTGAAGATAAAGTAATAAGATTAGCTGGTCGTATTGACAATGTAAAATGTGTTGCGCTAAACACAAAACGCCCAATAATCTTGCCAAAAGAGCATTCTTTGTCCAGGCTAATAGTTCGATTTTATCATGAGCTCTATCAACATCAAAATCAAGAAGCGATTTGTTGCGCAATTAGAATGAAATTTTGGATACCGTGTATACGCCAACGTGTTCGAGCAGCAAAAATGAAATGTCAGCTCTGCAAGAATTTATCATCAACTCCAAAGCAGCCGCTCATGGGACAGCTCCCAATAGATCGTCTGACGCCGTTCATTAGACCTTTCTCGTATACAGGTGTTGATTTTTTTGGTCCAATTCAAGTGGCCATTGGACGTCGCGTCGAAAAAAGATGGGTAGCTCTCTTTACTTGCCTGTCAATTAGAGCAGTACATTTAGAACTCGCCAGAGATTTGTCAACTGACGCTGTGATTCTGTGTTTGCGCAACTTTGTGAACAGAAGAGGCGTTCCAGTTCGCCTAAGAAGCGACAGAGGCACTAACTTTGTTGGCGCAAGCAAGGAGGAGTTTGTATTCCAAGAAAATCAGTTTGCGAACGAATGTGCAAGTGGATATTTAATACGCCAGCAAACCCATCGGCAGGAGGAGCTTGGGAGCGGATGGTTCGTTCAGTAAAACGAGTATTATCATTTACATTAAAGGAAAAAAACCCACAAGTGGATACACTTGTCAGTTTATTAATCGAGGCAGAAAATTTAATAAACTCTCGTCCTCTTACACATTTGCCATTGGAGAGTTATGCAGATGAGCCCCTGACACCGAATCACTTCTTGCTCGGTACTCCTAATGCTGTGCAAACGCCTAGCGTCAATGAAAACGTGTGCCTCCGAAAACAGTGGCACATTCTACAACAATTAAAGCAAACTTTTTGGAAGCGTTGGGTGTTGGAGTATCTGCCGGATCTTACTCGCCGAACGAAATGGTTTCAACGAGTTGAGCCGATACGAGTTGGAAATGTTGTTATTATATGCGACGATAATGAAACGCGTGGCGAGTGGAAGCGTGGCATTGTTGTTGAAGTATTTCCGGCAAGAGATGGGCAGGTACGTTCAGTTTTGGTAAAGACAACATCTGGAACACTTCGTAGACCGGTATCGAAACTGGCGGTGCTTGATGTGAGTGGTGAGTCTTCAGCTGCTGATGCGACTCACGGGTCCGGGAATGTTGCAGCAAAACCTTGATTGTGTTTCCTCCTTCAAATCGGAAATTTGAATTAAACTGTTACCGTTTTTATGATACTTTTGTACACCCTGTAAATGCTCAAATGTAACGAGTAGAAAACCAAAAACTTAAAATTTGCACACTTGACTTTTAACGCCGCCGAAGACAGAACAAATATGTAAGAAATTCTTGTAAATTCCCTTTAAATTCAATTAAAATTCTTGTATTTTTAACAGATAATAAAACTCACAATAATAACGTTTTCCGCCTGTGTGTGTTTTTATTATTTTGTTCATTTTGAAGTTGCAGCCGCACAACATTCCGAATCTGTTTAGTTCGCGGAACTATGTTTACAGTCGGACATAGTTCCAATCATTCCTTCGATTCATTTTTAGCATGTTCAAACAGTTCCGGTTTGCAAGATTTGTTTTTTATTAAGCAATGTGAACCGACATCTCTTTCACACATATTATGGCTTACACGAATTTTATGATCGACTACAAGTGCAAATATGATGTTTTCAAAAGAACGAAACAACTGATGTGTGAAATGCTAAGATGACATTTTGACGTTCTTGTTGCGCGCAATGCTCTGTTTATTTCGTTTTGAACATGCTTTCTTTCAATCGAATCGAACTGTGGAACTAGATAGTTCCGCGAACATGTTACAATCTGCTGCATATGAGTTGCATGAGTTTCATGCAATCAAATGAAACTGCGGAGCTAGATAGTTCCGCGGACATGTTGCAATCTGTTACATATGAGATGCATGAGTTCATTCAATCAAATGGAACTGCGGAACTATATAGTTCCAGGACATGTTTTGTAACTCAATTTGTTCTCTTTAAGCACTTATAAGTTACATACGAACGAACGGACTGACAGACGGACATGGCTAAATCAACTTGGGTGGTGATGCTGATCAAGAATATATATACTTTGCTATACCACCGCCTCTTTATGGGCCTTACAAACAGAGTGACAAAATGAATATGCCCCTATTGCGTTTTTGTATTGGAGCCCATGTAAGGAGTGGTCAGAGGATATAGGTCCCGAAGGGAAAAATTTTCCTTTTACAAAAGGAAAGGGGGTCGGTCATACATATTAACTCTCTCCGACACTCCCTTAAAAGTCATCTGCAAAGGTATATGGAATAAATTTACAAAAATCATAAAATTTGTATGGGAGCCCCTCTAAGGAGTGGTCGGAGAGAATAGCTGTCCAAGGCAAAAATGTTCCTTTTGCAAAAGTAATGGGGGTTGGTGATACATATTAACTCTCTCCGGCACTCTTTTAAAGGTCATATGCTCAGGTGTATGGAATAAATATACAAAAACCATAAAATTTGTATCGGAGCCCCACTAAGGAGTGGACGGAGGGAATAGGTGTCTAACGAAAAAATGTTCCTTTTTCAAAAGTAATGGGGGTCGGTCATACATATAAATCCTCTCCGGACTTCTCTTAAAGCCCTTCTGTTCAGGTGTATAGAATACATATACAAAAACCATAACACTTGGTTACAACCATTACGTAGCTGCTCTGACGTTGTAAGCCAAACACTCAATGAGTTCGAGGCAACATTGTTGCTTAAAATGTAGAGCAATATATATAATTTAAAAATATGAAGCACGAAAAATTGCTTCTAAGGAACTACATAGTTCCGCGAACACGTTTCCGCGAACTAGTTCCGCTGTACAAAGAAACGTTTCATGTTCGTTCCGGCCCCGGAACTGTTTAGCACAAGCCTAGTCGACATGGGCAAACGTGGCTACTACACCTGTCAAAACTGCGACTTTGACCTCGATATTAGCGATGAATAATAAATTTGTATTCCATGACTTTTATTCACTATTTTAGTGTCTTGCGGAGTTAGGAGCCTACCCGAGGCCAATAAACCGATTTATGTTGCTGTTTATACATGAAAACGGAAAGATTCTTTTGGTGAAACACTTCACCCCACCATTTTTCAAAAATCGAAAAACGCACATTTTCGAAATATCTCCATAATTTTTTGTCAAAATTGAAAATGTTCAAATCCGAGCGCATAGAAATTAAGAAAAATGTAAATTCTTGAGATTTAAGCAGAAAACCATTAAAAAATTATAATTTTAATGGCTGCTGTGAGCCTCCAAAAAAAAAAGCGAAACGATTCACACCACCGCACCCTACGTAAACAAACAAAATTGTCGAATTTGGTGCTATGAACAGCCGCACGAGTTACGAAAGACTCCATTACACCCGCAACGGGTCACAGTTTGGTGCGGATTGCACTCAGAAGGCATAATTGGTCCTTTTTTTCGAAAATGGGGCTGGAGCTATCGCGAAATGATCCGAAACAATGAATTTGTTGAAAAAGAATTATGCTGAGCGATTTTGGCATTTTCTGGACCTGTCGATAGGCCATCCTTGATTATTTCTTGGGGGGTTACGTTAATTCGCATTGGTCTAAGCGAATAAGACGATAAAAATTGAGCAGCTTGAGGGCAACATTAAGCGAGTTATTAACGAAATTCGACCAGAAGTGCTTGCAAAATTGACGACTAGTGGGCCGACCGAATGTTATATATGTCGAATTACATTCCGAACGTTATACATATGTATGTCCAAAGAAAATCATTTTCAGACCATAATTTCATTTCGTAAACTTTAAAAAATAGCGAAAACATTGATCATTTGGTTAATTTTTATGTGTTTTATTTCAAAATGAAATCCTACAGCGAATAAAAAAAAAAACACTCTTTAGTTGTAGAATGGACAATTGTTGTGCAGCAACTAAAGTTTTCTTTGTAAATTGTTTTTTTGAAATGAGGACAATATAAGAGCTGATAAATATTCTATTTTTGAAATGAATAAGATTATAAAATGAGTTTTTTTGTTTTAAACTCTGTAAATGTTAATGTGTAGATTGGAATGCATGTCATGGAAAATCAATCGAAATATAATGAGTACGTTGATATGTCTGTTTCTATTCAATAATTGATAATGCAAATAATGAGCTTTTTTCTTTTCTTTTTTGAAAAAAAAGCAACATAATTTGAATTAAAGATTACAATGTAGTAATAATAAAAAACGTAACAGTCATAATTTGAAAAAATTGTTTACGCACAAACGAGAGTGATTTTTCATGAGTGCAAACATTGCACGCAGTAGAAACTAGCTACAGTCAACTTTTGAAATCCAAAGGCAAACGGCGAACTTATTATTATAAAATAGTTTGGAAAAATAGAAATGTAAGCAGACCAATCTATAAATAGAAGCATATATAAACATTTTTCTCCTTCCAGTTAAAGATGCATTTAAAGATTTTACTTATCGTGGTTCTATTGTTTGGGCTCTACAGCTGTCATAGTGTGGCCACAACCGAATCACCACTTACAGAGACGGATGATATTGCTCAAAATGCAGACACAACAGTCAACAAGGTCCTAAATATATTAGATGACTGGTGCAATCTGTTGAAGGTTCTGGCTGAATCTATTGCCAAAGCAATTGACTATACATCAGAAGAAAAAAAGGTTCTAGATTGAGGGAAAAGAAAACAAATATCGATAACGATGAAGAAATGCCGAAGAAGAGTTAAAGTTTGAACAGCACGTATTAAATTAAGAAAAAACAGTGTACAGAAAAATAAAATAACCTGCCTGAATAGGCAAGTTAGAGGTTTACAAAGATATTAGACAACAGAAGTTTATTGACAACAATTCAAAAGGTACAAGAAGAACATAAAAGAACACTAGGTTTTAAGTTGAAGTGGAGCATTATAACTCTACAAAAAGATCATTTAATAATAAAACGAACGAATAAAAAAATCTGAAAGGACTTTTGCTGAAATAAAACCATTTATTTAAATAGTCACTTACTTATCAAATGACCCTTATATCACGGTTCCTTTTGGGTGTGTATGCAGTATGAGTGTGGGTATTATATACATCTTGAACAAATAAAATTCTAACAAATACTCTCTAATTTGACCAAAAATCAATCTAAATAAAAAAAAAAAAAAAATACAATAAATTCTTTTAGAAAACATGAAGCATGAAAAAAGAACAATTGATATATCCAGTAGAGTGGGCTCAATACATACAAACAAAAAAACTTTGAAAAGTGCACCACTTCCTTTAAAAATTACCTCTTAACTCCAAAAACAGAATAAGTTTTTTTTGGACCCCCGGAAAAACCACCAAAATGGTAAGGATCTTAGGAAATGATATACCGTTTAAAAGGGCTTAATTATTTATTTTATTTATTTAGGTAAGCTTAATACAAGCAATTAATACTTAAGAACTAAAACTTATAATTAGACATTTATTTCTTAATGCTAGGACGGAGCTCGGATCTACTGAGATGGAAGTCGAATTCATTGACCATGTTATTGGTTAGACGAAGCATCCTAGTTATAGGTTCACCACAACCATAGACGGTGCGTTGAAAGCTGAGATGGAAGAGAGGTACAGACCTTAGGTTGCGTGGGTTGGTATTAAGGGATATCAATTGGAGCAGTGTAGGACAATTAATGGTGCTATCTAGTAGTTGATGAATGAAAAGGACATCAGCAACCACCCTGCGTTTTTCAAGAGTTTGCATTTTAATCAACATCAAACGATCGGCATAAGGAGGTAAATTGAAGCTATCGGAAGCAGGGAGGCCTCGTAAAGCAAATCGAATAAATCTGCGTTGTTCAGCTTCAATACGCAACGAATGAGAAGCATAGAGCGGTGACCAAACTTGGCTTGCGTATTCGAGTATGGGCCTCACAAAGGTTAGGTAGAGGGATTTTGTAACGTATGGGTTGGAGAACTCCCTGGACCAATGTTTCACAAAACCAAGAGTATAGTAGGCTCTACTAATGATATTATCGATATGGGATCGATAATTAAGCTCTTTATCGCAAATTATACCCAAGTCTCGCAAAGAACTTACTAAGGGAACCGGCTCACCTAATATGTAATAAATTCGTGATGGAGATTGGAGTCTCTTCCGCGAGTATGTGATAGCTTGACATTTACTGATATTGAGTTCCAGGAAGTTTTTTTGGCACCAAGAAGAAAAACTGATTAGGTCATCTTGAAGACGGCAAGAGTCAGTATTAGTATGTATACGTCGATAGATTTTCATGTCGTCAGCATAAACAGAAAGATTAGAGTATTTGATGGCATCATCGACATCGGTTATTGTTAAGACGAATAGCAGAGGACCAAGGTGGCTGCCTTGAGGGACACCAGAAGTTGCTGTAAAAAACTCGGATTTTGAAAACCTAAAGATGACCGGCGTTCTTCCAGGTAAGATTTAATCCAAGCAATAAATGTGGGTTGAAAGCCGAAAGCTTTTAGCTTCAGAAGGATGACAGTGTGCGAGATTTTGTCGAATGCTTTGCTGAAGTCAGTCGATACAACGTCGACTTCATAACCACTTTCTAGAGAACATAGGGTATTTGAAACGAATTCTGTGAGGTTGGTAGTAGTGGATCTTCCCTTGAGAAAGCCATGTTGGTTAGGGGAGAAGATAGACTTGCAGTGGAAAAACATAATTTCGTAGAGTATACTTTCAAATATTTTGGGTGTACATCAGGCGCGGATCCAGGGGGGGGTTTTGGGGGTTCAAACCCCCCCCGAAATTCTAAAAGAACGTGTATTTAAATGTGATGTACTGATGTTTATTATGTGGGCTAAGAGCACCAAAAAGAAAAAAAAATTGGTTTTTTATAATTTACTTTAAATATTCACACCCCTATGCTGTAAACGTTTGCAGCTGTTTCTACACGTATTGCTAAAATACTGAATTCTGTTCCAGTTTTTGTTTGTTTTTGCGATATTGCGCCTGTAGCTGTAAACAGTCACACATACAATCTTAACTTGAAATCACAAAAACACCGCATTTTTTGGATAAAATATATCCAAACACCGCACAGTCTTAATTTAAAAACCCACAGTTTCGATAGTATCGGAAGTGTAGACTTAAAATTCCTTTTTATACAGTAATGGAGAAAAATTCCGGTTTTTGTAGTTTGACGTAAAATTCCTTTTTATACAGTAATGAAGAAAAATTCCGGTTTTTGTAGTTTTTATTTATTTTGATGTTGGTTTTATGTTGGCCTTTAAGATTTGTATTCGAGTCATATAAACAGAGAAATAACTTTCATTATTATAATTATCTTCACCCCAGCGTCAGCTTGTGGAATTTAACACAAAAAAATAATCCTGAGCACCACACAATCATATGGAGTGAATATGGAGTGAAATGTGGATGGCTATTTATTTCGTAGCAAAGTTTTTTCCAATAAGTGGAATAATTTTTTCACATATTGCAGCAAAACACAAATTATAACCTTCTTTTGAAAAACCAGAGGCTCGAAATAGATTTTAGACTAACGGTTTCTTTTCACGCCTACGATTTTTTGAAAAAAAAAGTATCCCGCTCTAATGTATATAAAGGGTGGTTAAATTTTAAGGGCCGATGTTGAATATAAACCACACCTAAATGTCAAGTTTTTTTCTGCATTTCATTTGACATTTCTCAATTTCAGACTAACTCAATTTGAACCGTTAAAGTTATTCAGGCTTATTATGAAAATGAGCTTTCAAATCAAAATGCATATCGATCACTTCGTGATTTTTTCGGTCAATTTAATCGTCCAAATTTGCGTACAATCGGAAAAATCGTGCAAAAATTTGAACAAACCAGGTCTGTAGGAGATGTGAAAACACCAGTGCATGCTCGTACAGCTCGTACTGCAGAAAATATTGCTGCTGTTCGCGATAGTGTGGCTGAAGAGCCGTCCACCTCAACTCGTCGTCGTGCCCAACAATTGCACCTCTTACGTTCGTCGTTGATGAACATTATGCATAAAGACTTGCATTTACACGGTCAGAATGGTGGCAAGAAATGGTAACAGTGGATGATCAATTTTCGAAGAAAATCATCTTCAGTGATGAGGCACATTTTCACCTCAGTGGATTCGTCAATAAGCAGAATTACCGCAATTGGGCGAATGATAATCCAAGAGTGATTGTCGAAAAACCAATGCGCCCACAAAGAGTGAATGTTTGGTGTGGTTTATGGGCTGGCGGCATCATCGGGCCGTATTTTTTTCCAAAATGAGGCTGGTCAGGCAGTTACTGTGAATGGTGTTCGGTAGCGTGAGATGATAACGAACTTTTTATGGCCCGAATTGAAAGATATGGATGTGGACGATATGTGGTTTCAACAGAACGGTGCCACTTGCCACACAGCTAACGAAACAATGGCTCTTTTGCGCGACAAATTCAATGGCTGCGCTATCTCACGTGGTGGCGATGTCATTTGGCCACCATCAAATCATGTGATTTGACACCGTTGGACTTCTTTCTTTGGGGTTATTTGAAAGAAAAGGTGTACGTCGATAAGCCAGCAACAATTCAAAAGCTAAAGGATGAGATAATTCGGCGGCGGGGTGCAATAAGGCCAACGACAATAAGGCCGAATTTGGCCTTATTTGCATTTGAAAAAGAAATTAAGCCAATTTGGCCTTATTTCCCTTTAAAAGGAACCAATATTAAAACACCATCAAATAAGTTTTTCAGTTTTATTTAATGAAAAATTAAAGATATAAAGTATTGGAATAATTGTACTTTAGGGCCCATGCTCCTTTTTTCTTTTTTTTCTAAATGTGCATTTGGAGCTCCTAATGCACATGCTGCAAAAAAGGTCGGTCTCAAATGGTTTAGGAAATAAAAATCGTGAAAGTTTGAAAAATGTACATATTTTGGAATAATTGCACTCTAGGTACACGCTTTTTTTTTTTTTTTTGTTTTTTAAATGTGTATGCAAAAAAAAATAGGTAGGTCTCAAATGGTTTAGGAGATAAAAATCGTGAAAGTCTGAAAAATTTACATATTTTTTTATTGAGAAGACTAGGATATCTTATTTTAATAATAGAAATATATATCCGTTTAAAGCGAAAAATATGATCGTTAAAATGCTAAAGAACATACACTTGGGTCTCTTTTTATGCGTTTTTTTTAATGTGGATTTGAATTTATGCGGTTTCTAAAATTCTGCAGAAATTCTTCAAACGTGCGATACATTGCAGGAAAAAATTATGCTATACGAGCCAGACACTGAAAAGGCTTTAAAAATAAATCAAGATTTAAATCGCATTGTGGCAGGTTATCGAGAGCAGCAGAAACAATTAAAAACTGCAGCAACTCAAAAAACAATCACTTCATTTTTTAAAAGAATTGACAATTCTGCTGACGTGGATGTAGCACGATCTATAAGCGATGACAGCACTTCCCCAGTAACTGAAAGACGCAAAAGACCACATGTTAGTAGTGATTCCGATGATAGTTAATTTGCATCAGAAAACATTTGAAAATTCGTGAATTTTTTTTTCCTAAAATATGGACAAGATTTTATTAAAAGATTATTAATATGTATTGAAATCAAAAAATAAATTGTTTTGTTTTGTTTAATTTTAGCTCGTTGGTTTTTTTATGCGATTTTGGCCTCTTTTAAACAAGGATTATTTGAATTTATGCGGTTTTTGAAGATGTTGGAACGCATCCCAAGTTTTTGTATGGAAGTAGTGTATTTTTTTATGCGGTTTTTTTTTATGCGGGTTTCCGAGGAACACATATACCGCATAAAAAGAGACCCAAGTGTACATCTTTTTGTAAGTGGTCGAGAAAAAAATGTAAAATTTAAACGTAAAAGTTATGAATGAAAATTATTTTATAAAATGCGCGATTTTTACTAAAATTTTCAATGAAGCTTTAATATTATAAAGAATGAGCGCCGCAGGTTTATAATAAATCGCCGCGATTTTTAATAACAATTTTTTGCCTGCGGCGCTCATTCCTTATAATATTAAAACTTCTTCGCCTTCACTATTGAACTACTACTAATAAATTTTTCGCGTTGATACGAAAACAAGCACATTGAGGTTGACAATGGCAACTGTTTTCTTGCAAATTGAGTACCTACGCTGAGTCCAGTAACTTTTCAAACAACAGACTACAGGGTGCGTACTTTTTATTAAAAATAATTATAAAAAATAATCCTTAGTTTGCAAAAATTATTTTTCGGCCTTATTACCATTTTGCTAAATTTTTTTATAGGCTTTATTTGCTTTTCAAATGGAAATAAAACCAAATTCACAATTTCGGCCTTATTTCTCTTTGAAAAGGAAATAAAGCCAATTCGGCCTTATTGCCGTTGGCCTTATTGCACCCCGCCAATTCGGCACATTAACGGCATAGCACCTCACTTATGCTTCGGCGTCATCGAAAATTTGGAACATCGGATGGAGGTGTGCCGCCGAGGTCGCGGCGGCCATTTAGCCGATATTTTGTTCCATGCATAATTGAACCATACCATTATTATCATAATAAAAAGAAACGACAATAATTTCCTTAATAATTTGTGTTTTATTCAAAATCAACATAGGCCTTTAAAATTTAACTACCCTTTATATATATAACGTACATAAATATTTTTAAAACCCCCCCCGAAATATATTCCTGGAACCGCCCCTGGTGTACATCATAGTTTAGCGATGGGTCTATAGTTTGTGATGTCATTTTTTGGCCCTTTTTTGTGCAGAGGTATATGTATGAATCCTTCCAAAACTTAGGAAAAATTGATTGAGAGATAGAGAGCTGGAAAAGAGCTAAAAGAGGATGAGCTAAAGTGTTTGAGAGTTTTTTAAAATAATGGCAGGAAACCCATCGGGTGGTCCAGGAGAGTAATCGTCCTTTAAATTTCGTAACTTTTCGTTCACTTGCCAATGTGTAATATTAACCGAGGTTAAAGACGTTTGGGCACAATATCTTAAATAAGTGAAATATTCAGAGTCCAGTTCATCATTATGACTGGTAAATGACTGACTAAAAAAACTTGCAAAAAGATTTGCAATTATTTCAGGTTCGTACGAATATTTGTCTGAAAATTTTAGGGTTGGCGGATAATTGTCTGATTTTCTCTTGATTGAACTTTTAATAAACTGATTGAACTTTTTTGGATCAGCGATAAGTTTGGTTTGGATATGGGCTAGATAGGATTCATAAAGATGATCACAAAGATAAGAAAAATGGTTGTAAACACTAAGTACTATAATTAGTACTATATTTTCTTTCAAAGCTTTTGGACTTGAGATATCATATTCAACTGGTAAGCCCTGTTACTTCAATTCACCCCCCTCGCCCCCCTGAATCTTTTGTATATTTGTAAAGGGTGATTTTTTCAGCGTTTGATTTTTGAAAAGTAAAGAAAACACAGGAAATTTGAAAAAGTGAACAAAATATTTATTTGGATCAATAAATCAATACTGGCCATTCAATTTTTAAAGATGATTTCGTGCAAATGTTGCCCGCGGCTACGATTTAGTAGGTTTATTCTGAAAATCAAATTTTCGCACACATTTTCCAACATATCGGCCGTTATCACACCAATGACACGTTTAATGTTGTCTTGCAAGGCAGCAATCATAGTTGGCTTGATCCTTAAGACGAGAAATTTGACGTACTTCCATAAAAATAGTCTAGTGAGATCAAATCACAAGATGTTGGCGGTCAGTGGACTGCTCCAAAACAAGAGATTAATTGCTCACCAAAGTCGCCTCTTAATATCGCGTACAGTGTTGCATATGGCATCATCCTTCAATTATTTCATTCAACAAGTTCAATTATTTCATTTTGACAAAAAAAAGTCCTTAATCATCAAACGATATCTTGCTCCATTGACCATAACGATGCGGCCATCATTACCTCTGATAAAGAGCGGTATAATGACTACTTCGACCCATAATCGCACCAAATAGTGAATTTTTTGGGGTGCATAGACATCTCTTAAACTATCTCTGGCTGTTCTTCGAACCAAACTCGTCTATTCTGCTTATTCACGTACCTATTGAGCCAGATGTGAGCCTCGTCGCTGAAGACAATTGTTCGATAAAAAAGCGGGTCTTCATCCAGGTTTTCTTAGGCCCATACATCGAAAATTCGGCTGTGTGGCAAGTCGCCAGGCTTCAATTCTTGCACCAGCTGTAAATTTTAAGCCTTCAAAAAAAGATCCTTACGTAAAATTTTCCAGGTGGCAGAATAACACAGCCCCAATGCTGCAATTGGTGACGAAAGGACAAATAGCGATCTTCATTAACACTAGCTCGGATACAGGAGCTACGAGAGCCGTTTGATAATTCCGTCAGAGCTGAAGCAAGGAATGATTTTTATGGCAAAAAAACGTTTTATTTCTCAATATCGTCTCCTTTTAGCTCAAAACACGCCGTCCAATGTTCCTCCAATTTTTTGATCGCCATAAAATAAGCCTCCGTTTCGGTGATGAGCTGCTCTCTGGTGGTGAATCTCTTTCCGCCGAGCCATTTTCTCAGGTTTGGAAACAGAAACTAGTCGCTGGGGGTCAAATCTGGAGAATATGCTGGATGAGGAAGCAATCCATTCTTCAATTCATGGAATTTTGCCATAGGAGCTGGGCATGTGTGAACGGGCGTATTGTTATGATGGAAGAGCACTTTTTTCCTCGCCAAATGGGGACGTTTTTCTTTCGAAGCGTCGTTGAAACGGTCCAATGCGGCTGCATAGTATTCGCCATTGATCGTTCTTTTCGGTGGAAGGTAATAGATGTAGATTATACCGTGTTTATCCCAAAATACTGTCGCCATAACCTTTCCGGCCGATACACAATGCATCGAAATGGTACGAAAATAAGAAAAAAAAAAATTGTTGTTTTTTTTTTTAAAAAAAATATGCAATTTATATCTATATTATTTAGTTCTATAAAATTTAAAAGATTTTTAAAATATCTTTAGTAATAAACAAATGCGATCACTTTATACAACACCCTGCTATTTTAAGAAAATCAAGTAATTTAAAATTGGGTTAATGTTTTAAAAATTACATCATTTTTTTTCTAAAAAACAGTAAAGAGGATTATTTTAAAATGTATTTTGCTTCTGAAAGTAATTTTGTTTAGTATATATTTTGTATAAAAAAATTTTCGTTACCTTAAAAAAAAACACCTAAAAACTCAAAAATTTGCAAGTTTTGATAAGTTATAACAAAAAAAAGGATTGTTTGATTTTAGCGAAACTTTTTTGTAATTTTATTTTAAGTATTTACTTTTGATTTCTAAAATATTATTTGCTCCTTTTCATAAACAAGAAAGCTATGCAGATTTCAAAAAGTCACTTTTTGCGAAAAATGCTCAATTTTGTATGAAAAATTATTCAAAATTTAGCAAAATTCAAAAGGGAATTGCAAAAAAAGAATTCTTTGATTTTAACGCAACTGTTTTGTAATTTTACTTGAAGTATTGACTTTCTATTTCCAAAATATTATCTGCCCCTTTTCATAAACAAGAAAGTTATGCAGATTTCAAAAAGTGACTTTTTTGCGAAAAATGCTCAATTTTATATGGAAAAATATTCAAAATTTAGCAAAATTCAAAAGGGAATTACAAAAAAGGATTTTTTGGTTTTGACGAAACTTTTTTGTAATTTTATTTGAAGTATTAACTTTTAATGTCCAAAATATTATCTACACCTTATAAAAAGAAAGTTATATTAGATAACAAAATAATTTTAGTAACACAGGGTAATTCAGCTAGTTTATATATTTATAAAAGTGCAATAAAAAGTGGATTATTGGTTGTCAAAACAAAAAAAGAATTCAAGCTGAGTTTAAGAGCAAAATGGGTCTCTTGGTCGACAAACCAAAGCCAGGATATGGGTCTACTAACAATGGAAAGAGAGCTAGGGGCTTTTTCTCGCAGATAACAGGCATAAACAAAAGTTTGATAGAACAATTTTTTTTTTATATATTGAGAGTTCTGAAATGTGGCTACCCTATATTTTTGAATAACTTCACATTGTTATTAGAAGAAACTAGGCAGTTGTATATAAATTTATATGGCTGGTATTATATGCCGAGCAGTGTTCATAAAGTTCTCATATATGGATGTGAAGTCATTTCAGCATTTTCCTTACCAATCGGAACATTGTCTGAAGAGGCATTGAAAGCAACGCACAAAGAATTTAGAAAAAATCGACCTAGCCATACCCGTAAATGCTCAAGGATTAAGTCTAATACAGATTTAATGAAAATATTGTTGCTGACATCTGAGCCTCTCTTAGCATCCAAAAGAACTATTAAATCAAAATCAAATGTAATTATTGATGAAGAAGTTGAGAAGTTTATTCAATTAGTTGATGACCCTTATATTGTTTGTAGTGATTCTAACGAAGAAGTCAATAGCGATGAAAGTCAATAGCGAGATGAGCTTGGTTGTTTGTACATATGTATGCACATTAGACCGGACTTAAAAATTTTTTTTTTTCAAAAAGAGTGTACCGCCCCCTCAAATTGTTCCTTTTTACACCAATAATGAAATTCCAAAATCTTAGACTGATTGCCCTAGGTTAAGGCGTGGCACATGCCCACTTAAGTGGCTGAAATATAAGTAAAATTTTTCATATATGTTTGTAATACATTATTTTATTGAAATTAACTTACATTTAATGATTACTATTCCTGATAAACATTTAAACTTAATCGCAATTCCACATACATAGCATAACCCATGCTTGTCATTAATAGCTGATGTTGTCATCTCGCAAAACAGAGTTAAAGAAATTTTGTGAAATGTAGTCGTCAATATGAAAGCATAATTGCAGTGTGCAGAATTATTACTGCAATTGCAGTTGATATAATCAAACAATTTGATATTTCAGAGTTGATAAAGTGACAATGAATATGCAAAATAGATGTCGTGTAAAAGGACCTTAAGCTTTTTAAAAAAAATCGCAAAAATACAACTCTGTAAACAAATATTTAATTGCTAAATAAAATGTTGGCAACAACAGAGTAAAGTCAACCACGTGGCAATTAAAAGTGTGTAAAAAGTGAAGTGTAGCTATTTGGAGCTTTGAATCATAGAAACATTAATGCTATAAAGAGAATTGATATTGATGGTATTTGCAAAATGGACACAAGAGCTAGTGGAAAAATTTATTTATTAGAATATGACGAAAGCCAAATTGTTGGATCTAAGCTGCCTTCCAATGGACAAGTTTTGAAAGTGTTATTTTATAACATGCGCAAAGTGAAATTGGATCTTCGTTCAAGTGCGTATCTGGTTATCAAAGAGGCCGAAATTATTTGGAATAAAGCGCGTATCCCAGTTCGTCAAATTGATAGAAGTGTTCAAAAAGTTGAAGCTTTATATCAACAATGGAAAAATCTGCAAAAAACGTGCAAACGCAGCACACCACTTCAAAAAAGGCGAGAAGATGAGTTTATTAAAAATATGAATAACTTATTTGACATTGCGCACGGAAATGCGTTAGATTTAATTAAAATAGAAGAAGATAAAGAGTTTTTGGAGAATCAACGTAAAGAAGGTAGACCTGGTGCAATGGTGGGATGCGATCGTTCATTACTTGAAAAAGAAAAGCGAAGAGATATTCGTATTGAGAAAGAGGTAATGCGTAAAGAAAAGCAGGGCGAAGATCAATTCCAAGAATTCCTGACAGCAAATGATTTGAGTGACAATACAGAAGAACTAATTGATGAATACGATAGTGATGATAATACTGATCAAACTGCTAACTGTAACTCTCAACAAAAAAACAGAAAACGAGGAAAGAAACATTTTATCACTTCAAAGCTTGTTGCGACCTTAGACAAGTGCAAGGTAAGTGACAGGGACGCAGTACGTATTCTGATAGCTGCGGCTGAAGCATTGGGACATGATATCAATACATTAGTAATCAGTAAGACATCGATTCGGCTTTGTCGTAAACAATTTCGTTCGGAAACTGCTGCAAATCTGATGATGGATTTCAAAAATAAAGATATAAATCAAATAACGGTACATTGGGATGGAAAAATGTTACCATCAATCACAGGAAATGGAAAAGTGGACAGATTACCAGTTGTGATAACAACAAATGGCATTGAACATCTACTTGGAGTACCTGCCCTGTCAGCTGGTACTGGAAAAGAACAGACAGACGCCATACTCAAACTATTGAATGAATGGAATCTAACAGAAAAGGTATTTAAAAAACAATTTCTTATAACAGTAAATATAAACAACATTCTTTCCAAACAAGGTACAAGCTTTATGTTTTGATACTACAGCGACAAACACAGGTAGATTACAAGGTACTTGTATTTTATTAGAACAACACCTCCAGAGAGAATTGTTATATCTCCCTTGCCGTCATCACATATATGAACTCTTGCTGAAAAGTGCTTTCGTGAAATATGATTTAAAATTAAGTGGACCGTCATTAGATATTTTCCAGCGTTTTAAAAAAAATTGGCCCAAAATCAATCAACAAAAATTTGCAAGTGGAATGGTGGATAAAAAAATAAATCTTGCGCTTAACAAAACTGAACAAGACCAATTAGCTAAATTTGCTCATAACTATGTCACTATACAACATCCCAGGGCAGACTACAATGAGTTATTGGAATTGAGTCTTATATTTCTTGGTCGAAACACAGAGCCTGTAAGGTTTAAATCACCTGGAGCGATGCATCATGCCCGATGGATGGCTAAAGCGATATATACGCTTAAGATTTTTCTTTTCCGCCACCAATTCTCAATGTCATCAGATGAGGCAAATGCTATACAAGATATAAGTGTGTTCATTTTAAAAATTTATTTGAGACCGTGGATTGAAGCGCCAATTGCCGCGAAAGCACCATTAAATGATTTAAATTTTATTAAAAATATTATTAAATTCAATGAATTGAATGAAATAATAAGCAATGAAGTAACGCGCAAGTTTTCGAATCACTTGTGGTACCTGACACCAGAAGCAGCAGGTCTTTCATTTTTTGATAATGCTGTAGACGTTGGAGAAAAGAGAAAAATGGTTGGAAATCTCAAAGAAGAACAAAATAATGAGAATAAAAGAATAGTAACCAACATGAATGAATTAAACCAAAAAAATATTTCAGATTTTGTTAATAAAAAAAGATTGAGCGTTTTCGAAAGATTTAATATTGAAACTAACTTTCTTAAACTTGACCCTTCCAAGTGGCACAATGAATTCGAATTTCAAAAGGGAATTAATATTGTAAAAAACTTACATGTTGTAAATGATTCTGCAGAGCGTTTTGTAAAACTAATGGAAGAATATAATGCAGCTTTAACAAAAAACGAAGAAGAGAAACAATATATCTTGCAAACAGTAACTGATTATAGAAAAAAGTACGGTAGCATTAATAAATCAGACCTTTGCGATTAAGTTTAAATGTTTATCAAGAATAGTAATCACTAAACGTAAGTTAATTTCAATAAAATAATATATTACAAACATATATGATTATATTTTCGTGCCTTGTCTCTTGAAAAGTCCATATAAACCAGTTTTAGCCACTTAAGTGGGCATGTGCCACGCCTTAACCTAGGGCAATCAGTTTAAGATTTTGGAATTTCACTATTGGCGTAAAAAGGAACAATTTGAGTGGGCGGTACACTCTTTTTGCAAAAAAAAAAATTTTCCATACAAAAAAAGTTCGGTCTAATGCACATATTACTTTTTTTACTTTTTATTTCACATTTTCTTAATAAAAATAAGTTACCAATTTTATTTTTCTATTTTAAATAAAATGAAATTTGCCGAAAAACTGATTTTTTTTATTAATACAAATGGGAATATTTATGAGTAACAGATGTACCTCCCATACATAATCATGTAAAAAATTAATATAGGTCCAAGGGAGGTACCCCTAGGAACCGACCGATTTCAACCATTTCTAGAACACATGTATTGCTTTATTTTACTAACCTTTTCACCGAGTTTTGTATGGATCGACCAACTTTTGTATATACCTCCCATACAAAATAATGAAAAAAATTAATATAGATCCAAGGGAGGTACCCCTAGGAACCGACCAATTTCAACCATTTTTAGAACACATGTATTGCTTAATTTGTCTAATCTTTTCATTGAGTTTCGTAAGAATCGGCCAATTTTTGTATATACCTCCCATACAAAATAATGTAAAAAATCAATATAGGTCCACGGGAGGTACCCCTAGGAACCCACCGATTTCAATAATTTTTAGTGTACTTCTATTTCTTTAATTGCCTAGCCTTTTGACCAAATTTTGTTAAGATCGCTCAATTTTTGTATGTACCTCCCATACAAAATAATTTTAAAAAATTAATATAGGTCCAAGGGAGGTACCCCTAGGAACTGACCAATTCCAACCATTTTTGCAGTTTTTCTTAATTAGCTTAAATTAATCCAGCACACAAAATTTCATTATCATAGGAGCACTCCTTCTATTTATGTTCCAATTTTGTATGGATTCAATGCACTGTGCGATAGCACCGTCTTCGTCTTCTTCGGAGCACGTTCGGTCGGTGAAGTCCACTGTTTTGACTGTTCCTTTGTCGCTGGTGTGTAGTGATGTATCCATGTTTCGTCCACGGTTACAAATCGACTGTAAAAATCCTTCTTATCCTTGTTCAACATTGCCAAACACGCCTTTGAATCAGTCACACCAAAATCAGTATCAGTATCAGTAACAGAATCAGTATCCAAATGATTTCGCAAAATGTTCCACACCCGTTCGTCTGAGATGCCTACGGCCTCTACATCTCGTGCACTTTAACTCTGCGATCGGCCAACACGATATCGTGAATTTTAGTGACCATTACTGGTGTGGTGACCTCATTTGGGCGTGCAGAACGTTTGGCGTCACTTGTGCTTGTACGACCGAATTGGAATTCAGTAAACCACTTGTGAATCATTCCAATCAATGGTGCAAAGTCCCCATAGTATTTATCAAGCCATTCCTTGGTAAGGCTGATGTTTTTTTTTTTTTAAAGAAATAATGCTTAAGGCCGCTTTACATTATCTTACTGTGTGTTACGACATGTCAAAATTTTCATGTATGATAGAATGTACAATGGTCACACTGCTCCTTAAGCAACTTCAAGTTGACCTAAAATGGCAACGTAAACTGAATGTCTCCAAGTGTTTGCAATGTTTTTCTTATGAAATATCACTTTGAATTAAAATCCTAGCTGATTTCGTTTTGAAAATATCTCAATTTTTGCATTTTAACGTGATTGAACCACCTTGTACATTAGACAGCGCAATATATTCAAGTATAAAACTGTTTATATATGTATGTATGTATGTATGTATATATATATATATATAATATACCTACATGTGTGTGTGTGTGTGTGTGTGTAAAATATTGAGAATTGGGAAATTGTTTCCACACCATTTACTGAGATAAATATCGCGGCGCGTTTTTTTTTTAAAGTGGTATCCCCTGTAGGCCTATTCCACTATCCCGTCCCGTCCATAAATTACGTAATCATAAATCATACTTAAATTATACTTAAATTGGGTCAAATTGGGCAGCCTCTAAGAAATATACATCTATCATTTATTACAAATGTTGCGAAGTAAATGTCACTGCAGTATTTTTTAAGCGACTTGAGTATTATGAATCTTCAATAAGATTAATTTTCAATCTCTCCCAAAACAATTTAAGTATAAAAGTGATTACGTAATTTATGGGCGGGACGGGATAGTGGAATAGGTCTACAAGGGATACCACTTAAAAAAAAAACGCGCCGCGATATTTATCTCCATAGATGGTGTGGAAACAATATCCAAATTCTCAATATTTTACACGCAAACACACACACACACAAACACACACGTAGGTATAATATATATATAAACCCTGTCGGGATATGAGTTAACTTAAAGCTAACTCATGGTTAATCAGAAATTAGTCACAGGTGACTAAAAAGCTAACTCATTTTCCTTGTTTAAACCTATTCAGTTTTTCAATGCAATGTCCGCAGAATGAGTCAGTACTCATTCACTCTGCATAAGATTCGGCTTACCATAAGTTGGCTTATTATGAGTTAGCTTGTGGCGCATTAGCAAGAGGGCACTATGAGTTAGCTATTAACTGACTAACTAATTATTGCGTTTTACGAGTGAGCTTAGTTAGAAGGCTATAATTTAAAAATAAAAAAAATATTTTTTTCTTGTATTTTGATTTTATATGTATTAGTTTATTTATAATAAATTCCAGTCTTATAATTCATTAAATACATATTATTAAAATTTAAATTAATGTTAATAAAATTTACATTTTTACAAATGGGAAAATTATTTACATATACATATATTTCATATTATTTATGTTTTTTTTTTTAATTTTTTAATTCAAAGTGATCATTCAAATTGTTTGATGATCATTAAAAAATGTTATAAATTAAATGTATAAATTAAATGCATCGATATTAGATGCGACAATTACGTCCACTGAAAAAATGTCCGTCAGAGATTTATGCAGTTGTCTTTTAAGCAAAGATGACATACAGCGAATCTGAAATGATTTATTTCGATTAAATTAATTTGTTTTAATATGATTATAATAGAGTAACAAAAGACTTACATAAACTGCACGATTTCCTTCTTTTATTTTGTTATTAGTCTCTGCCAAATCATCAACGGTCTGAATCGGAAATATCTTTCTCACATTTACTTCGTTTTTGTCTTTCCCTAATAATTTTTCCGTCAAAACTTTTTGTGTGGCAAGAGCTTCCATTATTATTGTATTTTGTTGAACGCTGGTGGCTAGTTTTGTGAAAAAAAATAAGTTAGCTTTGTAATGGAATACTTTTCGTAAATATTCTGTTGTTTGTACTTGCCAACAACCTCCATTGAAGTGTCTTCTACTATATCATCCTGCTCCGTAATGCAAGGAATGATTTTTACGCCACTTTCTTCATTTGCCTTCCAATTCAATTTTGCTACATAAATAGCCTTCTCTTTTTTTAACAATCGCCTTAAATTTCTTTTACTCCCACCCTTCATATTTCAAAACAAATCTTTATTTTAAATTATATTATATATTATATATATTTTATAAAACTTTATGTTCACTTGTTGTTGTTGTTCACTTGTTTCTTTAAATTTGCAAAATTTTAAGACGCGTGCTCGCTCGAATTACAAAACAAACTGATAGAAAAACTAAAACCGCAACCATTCACAGTTATGTTTCTTTTTATTTTTCTTCTTTTTTCTTTTCTTTGTACTATTAGTGTCTTCAAAGTTAAATCTGTATCAGTTTTGAGTGCACAAAAAGTTAGTTCAATACTTATCAAGAAGAAGTCAGATGAAACAAAAAACAAATGACTCATTTCTGCATCATTTTTGAGTTAGTTTAGAAGTCAGTTGTAAATAAGTTACCTAAAAGTCAACTTGATTTTGAGTTAGCTCATAAAAGTCCGACAGGGAATAAATACAAACATACATCCATACATATATAAACACTTTTATACTTGAATATATTGCGCTGTCTAATGTACAAGGTGGTTCAATCACGTGAAAATGCAAAAATTGAGATATTTTTAAAACGAAATCAGCTAGGATTTTAATTCAAAGTGGTATTTCATCAGATAAACATTACAAACACTTGGAGGCATTCAGTTTACGTTGCCATTTTAGGTCAACTTGAAGTTTCTTCAGGAGCAGTGTGTGGTGTAAACAACGAAAAGCAAAGTGTGTTCGAACCTGTTTTGATTTTTTTGACATGTCGTTCTACATTTTAATTTTTTGGTTTGTTTCTAATTTCATCACACATTCTATCCGACCAGAGATGAGTTTTATAAGATTTCTTCGAATTTAATTTGTTGAAAATCACCAAGCTGCAAGTTACATTTCATCAAATGCTTAAAAGCAAGCAAAATAATGACTGCTTTTATTTTTAATGCACAATTGGCCCTTATAATGCTTACAATAGCTGCTATGTCCCGATTCATTTTAAGTATTTTCAATTTTTACATTTTTATTGAATAAAAGTGCAATGTGACTTTGTGAGATAGTCTAAAAGAGAAAAATGAATTTCTTTATACAAAAATAAAAAAATGACAGTGTGATAAGATTCGGTTATACTTTCTATCTCACATGTCGTAACACACAGTAGGACAATGTAGAGCGGCCTTTAATGAGGACATGAAATTTACTTTTTTCCATTTTCGCCAAAATTCACAAGATCGTCTGCTGTCAATGGCTGCCAAACGCACAAACTAAGCGACGCACAGTGCTGCGTTTGACATGTCTAGCCGGAAAAAAATCTGTAACTCGCGTTTGGAAAGACGGAATTAGATGAAATTTGGAATTTAAGCAATTGAGGGGGATATTCTCAATGGACCCTTCTCTCAATGGGCACCCGGTGGACCCTTTGGGACCAAAGTTACCTAAATTTGTAAATTTTTGCAAATTGGCCTTTTTACCTCCCTGCATCACGATTTTGCAGATTGTTAAAAATAACATATCTTTTGATTGGTTTGACGCACAGAAATCGTTGACCGTTTTTTGTAAGCGCAATACTTGCAAGTACCATCTTTTTTTTATTTTTATTTATTTATTTGTTTGCTAAGCCTTTTAGGCTTTATAGCAATTTAAAAAATTTTTAAAATTAAAATTATAATCAAAAAATATAATAAAAAATATATGGTTAAACCGTTACTTATATTTGTTTGCGTGAGGAAAAGATCAAATTAATTGCGGTAATCGCAGGGATAGGTACATAAAGATGACCCTTAACAAAGGTCAAAATTAATGTTTGTTTTTTTAAGATTTAGAAAAAAGTTGTCAAAATTGGTTCGGAATTGCCGATTTTGTTATTGATTTTAATGGTGATGATATTGTTGATGAAGATGAAGATCAAGATGCTATTCCAGAGGAGCCTCTTTCATCATGTTCTAAAAGAGGAAGACCCGAAAAACCATTTGAGAGCTGTACTGAGCGATCAAAACGTTTGAATTTTATAGATAATAAAATTACCCAGAAAACTTATATGAATTTACGTACAGATGCAATTAAAGTTGGTAATTTCATGTACCCATCTCTCTATACACTGAGAAAGGCAAAACAACTTTGCTTCCCTGATGAGAATGCTATAGAAGTTAAGGAAAATAGTACCTACTTGAATGTAAAGGGTGTCCCAACAAGAACGGAATTTTTAAATATGGCAACACTGGAAGTGTCATTGTTTGACATTTGAACAATTGTTACTGTTTGCTAGTAGAAGGTACGAGGTTAGTAAAAATGGAGCGCTACACGAATGAACAACGCATTCTCATTGTGAAATTGTTTTTCCAAAATGGTGAAAGTTTTGCGGCTACAGTTCGCAAATTGCGATCAATTTGGGGTCACAATAATGCTCCAAAAGAGTCAACTGTAAAGAGATTAATGGATAAATTTGCCGAAACTGGGTCTGTTAGTGATGTAAAGACAACAACGCGCCTTTGACCAGGTCGATCGACCGAAAATGTCGCAGCTGTACGTGATGATGTCGCTCAAACTCCATCCACCTCAATTCGACACCGAGCTCAACAAATTGGCGTCTCCAAATCCACTATGCAGCGAATTTTGATGAAAGATTTGCATCTTCATGCATACAAAGTTCAATTGACTCAGG
Organism: Pherbina coryleti; assembly: GCA_943735915.1. Classification (NCBI taxonomy): domain Eukaryota; kingdom Metazoa; phylum Arthropoda; class Insecta; order Diptera; family Sciomyzidae; genus Pherbina; species Pherbina coryleti. The sequence goes on along the minus strand of OX030950.1, from coordinate 154,175,401 downwards.
AACTGAAGCCAGCTGACCATGGACAGCGAAGGGAGTTCGTTAATTGGGTATTGGAGAGACAACATGAAAATGCTGATTTTGCCGCTAAAATCATCTTCAGTGACGAGGCCCATTTCCATCTTGATGGCTTCGTCAATAGGCAGAATTGTCGCCTCCTCAACGTGTCACTGTGTGGTGTGGTTTTTGGGCTGGAGGAATCATTGGATCTTTTTTTTATGAAAATGAGGCAGGTCAAGCGCAAACAGTCAATGGTGTTCGGTATCGTGAAATGATAACCAGTTTTTTCTTGCCTAGAATTGAAGAAATGAATGTGGAGGGCATGTGGTTCCAACAAAACGGCGCCACATGTCATACAGCCAAAGAAACAATTCAATTGCTGCATCAGTCATTTCCCGGTCTTGTTATTTCGCGTTTTGAAAATCATAATTGGCCGCCTAGATCGTGCGATTTAACACCATTAGATTTTTTTCTTTGGGGTTTTTTGAAGTCGATGGTTTACGCGAATAAGCCGACGACGACTCGAGCCTTAAAAGAGGAAATTGGACGCTGCATTAATGAAATACCGCAGCATTTATGCAAAACGGTCATTGAAAATTTCATTAAAAGATCGCGTGCATGCCAGCAAAGCCGCGGCGGCCATCTGCACGATATATTGTTCCATACATAACCTCATTCTGTCTACTTTACGATATAATAAAGTTTCACGATTTTTTTTTTAAATATCTGTGTTTTATATAAAATTTAAAAATTGCGTTCTTGTTGGGACACCCTTTACAAGCCATTGTAGATCTTAAAATCATAAGGTTGCTTTCCAAATGGGACAATTTTGACATTTTTTTGCAAGTGGGGTGGTGATGGTAGCTCAAGTTATAGCAACTACAAGCAGCAACTTAAAAATCCTGACTGCACTGATGAATATCTTTTCGTTTTAAGTTGTGTTCCAATACAGTTATTCATGGGAACAGACTCACAACAAATTGTATGGAAAAATAGTACACCATCATCAACACAACTTTGCCGGCCCATCAAATTTATTCATGATAAGGAATCTGAGGAGCTATCGGTAACAGAATTTAATGAAGTTCAAAGTCATATTACCAATTTGAAGCCAAAGACTACTGTGGTTGGGTCCAAAAATCAATATTCAATATTCATTTTATCAAACAATAAAATTCCAATTTCTTTAAACAATGGTTGATGGTAAAATAATAAATTACTTAACGTCAAACAAGTCAAAGCAGTCTTGTTATATTTGTGGCGCAAAACCAACTGAAATGAACAAAACTTCATTTGAGAAAAAAGGGAATGAAGCTTTTTATAGTTGTGGGTTATCCACTTTGCATCCATGGATAAAAACTTTAGAGTGTCTTTTACACATATCATATCGCTTGGACATTAGAAAGTGGGACATCAAACAACCAGCTGACAAAATTGTTATGTAAGAAAAGGAAAAGCTCATTCAAATGCGATTTAAACAAGAAATGGGTTTATTGATAGAGGTTTGCAAACCAGGATACGGGACTACTCATGACGGAAATACAGCTAGAAGATTTTTTAATGATCACAAAAAATCAGCTAGTGTAACTGGGATAGACGAAGCATTAATAAAAAATTTTAAAATCATCCTAAGCTGTATATCATCGGGAAAGGAAATCAAATTATCATTATTTAAAAGTTTGCTTGAAGAAACTTGGAACAGATATTTTAGCTTATATGGCTGGTATTGTATGCCAGTCATCGTACACAAAAGTCTTTTCGACGTTTCTGAAGTTATAAAAAGTTGCATTGTTCCAATTGTTGATTTGTCAGAGGAAGCACAAGAAGCTCGAAACAAAGACTGTAAACGTTTTCGTTTAAGCAATGAAGTCATCAACAAGGAAGTCATCCAGAGTTGAAAATAACAGGGATCTTCTTAATATGTTATTGATCTCATCCGATCCTTTGATAAATTCATACCGTAAAATCCCCTTGACAAAGCACAAGTCTTTCACCTGATATGAAAAAATTCGTTTATCGTGATCCGCTTTCTGAAGAGATTAATGATTATTACGAATCTGATAGCTCCGGGTGATATTTTTTTATATACTAAAATTTATTTATGCATATTGTATATAAATTTTATAATCCTTGGTAGAGAAAAAAAAACTTATAATCAATAAAAATGTCAAAATCATAAAATTTGAAAAAAAATTTAATAAAAAACACAATTTTTAGTAAAATTTAACGAAAATCATAATTTTGTAAAAAAAAACAGGATGACACAATTTTTTTGGAGAAAATTTACTTTAAACTTAAAAAATCAGTTTTTTTTATTCAAAATTTTTGACTTTGGGCTCTGAAAATATGCATTTTATTCCAACATCTTTCTTAGTGTTATATATTGGTAGAAAAGCCATTAAAATAGTCTTTCAAAACTCTAAAAGTAATAGGTCTACATTAATTAGTTTTGATGAAACAGCATTTTTAGTGTAACAACTTCTTAAAAACACAAATTAACCCATAAATCCCTAGGAGGTAAAAATAGACCACCCCTCCGATATAATTTTTTACCAGTTTTTGCACCCCCAATTGTTAAAAATCATAAAATAATTTTTTCCGACTGGGTTGTATGAAACGCAGCACTGTGCGACGCATCGATCTGAAATTCTGACAGTAGTCTATTAACAGATGGTACAGTTTATTGACAGGATGAGTGTTGCATTTAAAGTTATCACGCGGGAAATTAAAAAATTCACTAACTTCCCAAATTGCCCTCGTATATTCTCCTCGGTACGCACTCTACGTATACGGGTTGGTGGAACGGTTAACTCGGTCAATTACGACAACCATAAAATGGACGCAATTTGCCAAACACATTTTTTACACATCAAAAATTTTTATAGTAAATTTAAAGAATTTGCAAACGTTGTTCGATCGTAAGTCTTATTCATGATAAAATGGCAAGCCGAATTGAGCATTTTTGACTTTGATACATGCCACAATCACATGTGAACTGCAAAAAACAATAACTTCAAAAACCAAAAGTCTAAAAATTCACTCATAAAATTTTTTGTAAATGTAATTTTGTTCGTACAAAATGTTCGTTTAATATACGATATTTTTGTTATTCTAACGAAAAATTTCCCTGTCAGATAAAAAAATAGCTAATGAAAAAATATTTGTTAAAAAAATTCGTGATTATTTTTTTGGTGTATGAATTAGTTCTATAAGGTACAAAAAAGTTCACCAAATCGCTTATCTCTCTAAAAAAATCACGGACAGATAAACAAGTGAATGACTAAAAATATAAATTAATTATTATTTTCACGAAGTGAAAATAACATTCATTCATAGGATTAATGAACATGGCTATAAATTGTTTGAATAAAACAACATTTTGCATCTAATCTATTCACCACAGCCTGCAGCTTGTCGACATCTGCAGCAAAATTGAAAAATACAGTTATATTTATGGACAGATATTTTAATTGATTCTGTCTCTGATTTCTTTGTATTGCTATCCATGTTTTATGGAAACCATTTTGAAAAGCATTCTTTCCATTGTTTTTTTTTTTCTTTTATACATGTCAACCTCAAGCATTGATTTTTTTGTTTGTGCAATATTTTGCCGCCAATCTTTTCGGACCTCACCTTATTGAACATACGAGTACGTGGGATTTATTGAATGCAACTCTGTGAGTGTATGCGTGTGTGTGTGGGTGTGTGATGGGAAGAGGGGGGCTTGCGCTTGATTTGTGTGAATATGTGTTTGTATGTGCATGGCTTCTCAAACAAATGCAATAAAAAGCTCTTGTCAAAAAAATACCTGCAAAAGCTCTCTTGACTTTTTAAGTTGATATAAATTAAATTGAATCAAACAAAACAAACAAACCAGGTTAAAAAAGCGAAATGAATAAAAGCTGCTTGTAGCAAAGCTAACTCCCAGAGCTTAGCTAGGTAAAGAGTCCTTAAAACTGCAGCAGCAGCAGCCAAAAACATTTGAAATAAATGTATAAAAAAAAAGTAAGTTTTAGCTGAGAGCGAAGAAAAAATGTACTGCTTTAAAATATATACACAATGGCAACAACAACAATAACAACAAGTTCAGGTCAACAAAGGACCTGCAGGAAATCAGCAGCTATAACAACTACAACAACAACAAAACAAATAACAACAGCAAACAAAAATAAGCTTTGGAAAAATTGTTGTATAAACAAGAAATGAGAAACCGCAAATTCAATTGTTGTTTATTGTAAACGAACATTGCTTTATTTTCGATATTGTTGTTGTTTTTTTTATAGTCCTTCACAATGTATTGTAAGTGCAGTAAAAAAGTGCAAAACTAAAGAGCACAGAAAATATATTTTTATTGTAATTGTAACGAACAAATCTATATTTAAAAAAAAGCGCTGTAAGTCGAGGATTCAAGGATTCATGATGTTATTAGATAAAAAGCATTGTAAAACAAAATACTATAATTAAAAAAAAAAAAATATTAATTAATGAGTTGATTTCGAGTGTTGATTTTTGCAAAATAATGACACGATGATATTTTCAACCTTGTGAGGATCTATGTTGCCAGAAAAGCACGATAAATAGTACTTACTTATGGTATTTTTCAACGATTGTGGGATTTTCAACCCAAAATACCACAATTTGGGTTAAATGTCAATAAGACGTAACGATTGCAAACGTTCGGTAATTTGCAGTCGTCTCGTTTCGTCTATTTTGGTCAGGCCTTAAGAGTTACAGACCTATTCCGGTGAGTTGAATATTTTGAACGAGCCGTTAAATCATGGGTTGGTGCATCGATTTGGAAATTGCTTAAAATATGCAATGTGCAAACCTGCTCTTTCAAACAATCTACTCTAATAATCAGCTGGTCGAGAAATTAAAAAACAAACATTGCAACAAATATGATTCTCCATTATGACAAACATCATGACATGATGACAAAGCAGCATTTTGGAAAAAGCTGTTTTTTTTTGTTGTTGAATTTGATGGAGAATCATATATGTTGCAATGTTTGTCTGTTTGATATTTTTTAAGATATCGACTTGGAACTTTCAACACATATTCTTAAGACTTAAAGCTTTAAGAAAATGTAAAAAATTTCTTAAAAAAAAGTTCTGGGTATATAACCCCCCTTAAGCAGAAGTGCTGCGTAACGTCATGCACTCAATTGAGAAAGAGATCATTAAATAACGGTACTGCGGAACGCGTAATCTTGTTTCTATAATTTTTGGGTTCAGATGTCAGAGCTTAGGTATAGGGATAACCAAGCACGGTGTGTAAGAGCAAAAATACTCGTGCCTCTGTGAAACATGGGGGAGGTTCTGATATGGTTTGGGGCTGTATGTCTAGTGCATTTGATATGATAAGGTCGGAAGAAATAAGAAGAGCGTGCAACAAGTCTTAATTTCGACCAATTTTTCGTGTGTTATACTCGCGATAGTGTTTGCGTTTTTTATGCCTTGTCTCCAATCTCTCTCATCGCTCAGTTGTCCTATGTGAAGTTCGAAAGTATCCATCACGTTTGCTCCATGTAGTAAAATTTTGCGAACACTGACGGGGATTTTGTACCATGGGAATAAGGAAACAAAGTGTCTTTCCGTGTTCAAAGCATATACATACATAGTTTAAAAGAGTTACATATCTTATACCCACATGACGGGGCTTGTAAAATAAACGAGAACCTAGTACCGTGATCTCTGCTTGGACCTTAACATCCTTAAAAGAACGCCGTGCATTTGATTTCTGAGAACACAAAATCGCCAATTTTCTTTCGGGGTTCGTAAATTTGAAAAAAGGAATTCGATAATTTTCTGTATAGCTTCTCCTTAAGATATGGCTGAAACAAAACAAAAAAAAAAAAAAACAAATCTGTAACACATTGAAAGCAAATAATTTGTTAATTTACGTAATAAGAGGATTCTGATGATATAAGAATGAAAGTGGTTTTATGGTTCATTTAAAAGATATAGCATTTTTAAATTCGTCCATTTTATTACATAAGGTATGAGTATTAGATGGGTTTTTTTTTCCAAAAGTATTCCAGAACCTCCCTGCACGGCCAGATTCTAAATCCTGGATGTAATATTAGCATGTGACGCGAAAAAAAATCCAGAAAATTCGCAAACTGGATTGGTGCCGCTAAAAAACGTGAATTTGAGGAAGTATAAAATGGAGGTTTCAAATCGAGTTCCTTATTTAAATTTAAGTCTAACAAAAACTTTTGATCATAACATATCCTAATGTAAAATCGTCCGCTGAACTCAAATATGCCATTAAATTTTTAAAAAATTAGTCCTTGGCCCAAAATGGACTACTTTATTAGGAATTTCCTCATTTTTTCTTTCGATTTTGAGAAAGCTGAGCTGAGATATGATCATTACCGCAAACTCTATAAGATACAAAAATCGCTCGTGGTTGCATGACAAATATGGGCGCCATTTTGCAAATACAACAACAAAATTTTTTTTGAAAGCAGTTCTAAGATGCCGAAACATTACGAAATTTGTGGTAAAAAAATAAAAATTTTTTAAAATAGTCGAGAGACCACTATGTGATCAATCTCTGCGGACTGACCCATTACTTACTTTATGTAAATTTAAACTGCTAATTTTTATATATGTTTTAAAGAATATTGTTAAAGAATATTGCTGTTCAAAATGTTAGTTAAAAATATAAATGAAAAAGTTTTATTGCAATTTACGTGTAACACAGGTAACATGAAACATGTGTCTGGGGGACACCAGATTGCGACTCAGAAAATAAGTAGGGTTCAGCAATTTTTTTGCCAACTTTAAAGCGTCTGGCAGAAATTACTGCCGACGAGAAGTGTCTGGCAATACTAAATATTGATTATTAACAATATTCTTTAAAACATATATAAAAATTAGTAGTTAAAATTTACAGAAAGTAAGTAATGTTTTTTCGTACCTTTCCTACTTGCTACCTGTAATCTGGCCGTCTACTCAAGCTAGCGGGTACGCATATATTTTCAAGTATATATTGCACTATTCGTTCATCATGATTTTGAAACTTTGAAAATAAGAGTGTCTGGGGGGCCTGGGATCTTGGACTATTACTTCAGTAAATAGTTTTTTCGTCTTGGGATTGAATTTTTTTGGTAATTACGAATTTTCAATTCAAGCCAGTTTAATTGAAAATAAACAAAAAACCATTTTAATTAGTTGAAATGAGAAAAGCAAAACTGCACAAGCCTTAACTTTTCAAAATCGAAGACTTAAGGCCAAATATCTACATTAAATTTCTCATACATTCGGAACAATGAATATTTTCTCCCTGATATCTCTACCCTCTACTTCTCATGAACAACAAATTTTTGCAACCCTTAAATGTACTTCCGGTTAGTCGAGCTTTAAAATCATTCGTTCATTCACCCTATTTGGTATTTGTACTTGTTTATCAAAGAATTTCCCTACCTGTTACATCAACTCATTCATTCACTTATTTGAGTTTTGCAAAAATTAGATATCGATTTGGCCGTGAGCAAAATATAAGAAAACAGTAACAACATTGAAAAGAACTTTCAGAACATGTGGGTGGCAAAAAGAAACGGCAACCAACAAAAAAAGTTTGCTTATAACGTTCAAGGAAGATAAAAAGTGAGCAAAAAAAAAATGGGATGATGAAAAATTCAACTTTTATCAGCATAAAAATAATATGCAATAAACAAAGAGAAATCCAATAAAAAACACAGCAACAAAAATGAAAAAACGATATTAATGAGAATTATAAAAAAGAGAAAAATATAAAAAATAACGATAACATAGGAAATGCAAATATTATGTCTTGAAGTTATTTGTGAGAAACAAACTTGAAGAATTATAAGATACAAAAAGCAGAGACAGAAAACAAAGTTGATAAAAAATAATAAGTTTTAATAATTAGGGTTCAAAGCGGAAAAAAGCACAAAGAGCAAATAAAGACAAACCCTCAAATATTGTATAGACATCGATGGGTGATATCTTGGCTATTTTCGAAAGTAACGTTTTATAAATATTACCAAAAATTTTAAGATCAGCGACAACAGGAATTGATCAAAAAGCATTTAAACGTTCCATATTTAAAAAGCTTTTTGAGTGATAAAAAGTCTACAAAAATTTTGTTATTCATAGACTTTCGATATGAAGTGGGGAGAGTGTGAATAATGTTTTGTGAATTTGATAGTGAATTTGATAAATAAACATTTTTCACAATTTCGTTCACATTTTGATATTGAAACATCAAAAGTTTTTTGATGATACTCACTGAATTGAAAAAATTTATATTTTTTTTTTAACAAGCTCAGGGATGCCCTCTATAAATGCAAAAGAATTGTGTAGTTTTGATGAGGGGTATATTAAGTTAGAAAGATGGAGTAGTGTCGGTGAAGATTTGTTTTGTGCATCGATTGGTACAAGTTAGAGGGAAAATATTATTTTGTATATTTTATTTGGTAGTTTTCGATGTTTAAGGTATAATATAGTAAAAAAATATTATTCTGAAAATTTAAACACATTTTGCGCTATATCTTAAAAATGAGGTCAACAACGATAAAGAAATCAAAGGCAGACGTCTAGTATGTAGTTTTCAAAAAGTGTAAAACGTTTCGGAAATATTGGAAAAGTGGGCGTGGCAGCTCCCATACAACTAAAGCCCATTTTAAGCTATATCTTAAAAACGTTAACAGCAACGCTAACAGAATAATCGCTGGATAACTAATATGTAATCTTTAACCCTAGAACTGTATCGTGGGGTGAAAAAGCACCCCAGACTGCCTAAAATCTCGCGCCAGATACAAACGCCTTTCGTTTACGGCCCGGGACCGTAACCATAATTCTGTTTCAACGTCTGAGAGTAGAGGGAGCATGCTCGCGGAATCCGTACCCCGTGCTTGCTCAAGCAGTGAACATAAGAAGTGCGTCTGGGGTGCTTTTTCACCCCACGATACAGTTTGTGTATATTTTTCGTCATCTTAAAGTTTTTTTATTTTCGTGTTGTTTAAACTTTTTGGACAAGTTATGGGTGTATAGTGGCCCCACTTTAAATATATTTACATATATACGCTCTCTTCAACTTGATAAGTCGCACTTGTTTTAATAACAAAAAATGCTCTGCTCTCAATATTGGTTAAAAAAAATAACAACAACTACTTGGGAATAAATGCTCATTGAGTGTACTTACCAACAACAACCAAAAATGTGCACTCTCTTTAAAAAAAACGGCACCTGCTAACAAGTATTTAAACCGATATAAAAATATTACAATTCTTACTCGTTCATTAGATTAGACGCAGTACGAAATTAAAGTTTTCAGTGATACAAGTTAACTTTGAATGATGAAATTTTTTTAATGAAGTGATTTTGAGGCGTAGTACTTTATAGTTTCAAATAAATATGTTTTTTTCCAATTTGAACGAAATTCTCATTCATTGTAACGATCTGTGCGGCAAAAATCGTTTTTTCAAATTCTTGCTATTTGCGCACTTTGATTTCTCAAAATAAATAGCATTTTTGGAAAATTGGCCAAAACCACTATAATAACCCTTAAACATAGTATCTCCCCTTTAGAACCCCGTTGTAATTACTAGATTTAGTCAAAAACTCACTGAGATATCGTAGTTTTAACGAAAAATAAAATTTTTCCTAGATTTTCACGTTTTTTGCCCTTCTTGGTCAATATTCTCGGACCCTCCAAACTTTTGGCCAAACAATTAAGTTCACGTGATTCTAGGTCAAAAGACGAAAAAAAAGATACAGTAGTTTCGACTATGTCGTAACACAAGACGTAGAATTATTCAATTCGCTTTTGATGGCATCTTTTTTAAAAATATTTATTCCATACACCTGAGGATATGACCTTTAAGAGAGTGCCGGAGATGGTTAATATGTATCACCAACCCCCATTACTTTTGCAAAAGGAACATTTTTGCCTTTGACACCTATTCCCTCCGACCACTCCTTAGGGGCGTTCCCATACAAATTTTATGCTTTTGTCGATAAAACCGGAAACTGTCCATAAATAGGTAGAAAACTTAAACAAGCAAACAAAATTTGTTCAATGCTATCAAGTTCAACAACCCAAGTGTCAAAATTTCACTGTCGATAATATGCCGGGATATTTAATTGGCTGCGTTTGACATTTCAATAACAGATTCTGTTAAAAAAGCATGCCCCTCAAAATTACTCAGTATTACTGGGCTACGCGAGTCTGTTAAAAACAACATGTCCCCAAAAGTATGCTTTTTTTTCATTATAAGATTTATGTCTTCACGCTAGATGGCGCTGTCTTCGCCGTCGAAAAAACCGGAAGACGTCGATAAATAGGTAGCAAGTTTAAGCAAACAAAAACAACAAATGTTGGATTTATATTTCATGTAATTGTGTAAAATTGATATAAGTTAGACAGTTCTAACATGAATTTTTGTCGCATTGAGGATCAAGCAGACCAACAAGTGCTAAGATCAACATTGTACGATTAGTACTTTAGGCCCACCAAAGGCTCAAAAAGTAATGTAAATACCGACACCTGATCACTATCAACCACCCTACTTACCTCCGAGAACGACGTATTCTACGTCAAAATGAGCCCCCATGGAACCATAAAGTCACACTGTGTCCGAGATACGGGCCCTTGAAAGTTGGGGTGTTTTTTCACCCCGCGATACAGGAATAGGTAAAAAAAAATAGCGATGCAGTTCTAGGGTTAAAATTCTTGCAAAATTTCGGTGGGATTGGACAAGTGGGCGAAGCATCTCCCATACATATGGAATATATTTTTACCCAAAATTAAGAAAAAAAAAAAACGCTGAGAAAACGAAATGTAAGCTTTAGATTTTCTAATTTTTAGAAATTATTTTATTTTTTCATATTTTAACAATATTAAGGATAGGATTCTTAACTAAAATAAAATGACAAAGAATCGTTCTCGGGATCGGATCATTCTTTACTAGTTGCATCATAATTTATAAGAGGAAAGTAAGGTTGTCGCACTGCTGTTATTTCTGATACATCAGCAGAAACAAGAAAAACTAATATGTCCGGATGCAATATTCGATCATTAGTTAGGTGGTTTTCTCAGAAGGAATCAACCAAAGTATCAGAACTGATAAGAAGCATTTTCAATAAATCCGTATTTGTATTTACTCTTGAGTTTTAAGGTGTTGTTTTTGTCAAACGGAAGCGTCTTCAGTTTTTGGTATAGATCATGCGAAGATCAGTAGGAGTGAAGTATTTCTTATAATGTTTTAAAAAACCTAGGGACTTGGTAACTTCTTTCGAATGTTCTTTCTTTCATTGAAAATTTGATCATTCCAGTGAAGATTAGATTGAATCGTATGTCCAGAATATCAAGAGCATCTGACTTCAGAATATTTACACCGTTGACCGCTTTTTTGACACATTGAAAATTTTATAATTTCAGCGAAGATCATATTGGATCGATATGCTCAATTTGTCAAGAGTATATGAATCCACAAGATGTGCACTGTTAATATTGAGTGGAGTTCAGAAGCTATTCATTCGCTTGTGAGTTAACAAACAACACTGGGTCTTGCTAGCATTAAACTCCACCCTATCAGCAAGCCTCTACTCGGAGATTTTTTCAAGGCATTAAGCAGTGTTATCATTCATAGTTTGCCTCTTTCTCTCAAACTTCAAAGAACAATCAAACAATCTCTAAATATCTTTGAAACAAGTGTTACTTTCGTACACAAATGAATAAATTGGTTTATAAGTAAAGGTCAGAAGGTCGTTGATGAAAAATAGAAACAAAGTTGGCGATATGACTGAATATGGCCGTCGACCACAACACTTATATATCTTGTTCTTGAGAAAACAAAGAATTCATCGAGCAAAGTTATCACCAACACAATATATACAACTTGTTTAAGACTACCGCCATGACTTTGTTGATTGACAAACCCAACTTGGCCATCTTTGATGCACGTTCCTCCGGAGAAGTTCACTGCTTTGACTGTTCCTTGTTCTCTGATGGGTTGTGATGTTCGAGTATTCATGTTTCGTCTACGGTTACAAAACGGCGCAAAAACTCCTTCGGATTGTGGTTGAACATCGGCAAACACTTCTTTGAAGTGGTCACAGGGCTGCTCTTATGATCGAGTTTAAGCAATTACGGGACCCATTTCGCAGATAGCTTTTTCATGTCCAAATATTCATGTAAATGAAATATACCCGCTCAGTCGAGATGCATACGGCCGTAACCACCTCACGCACTTTCATTCCCCGATTGTCCAAAATCATTCCATGCATTTTATCGACGATTTCTGACGTGACGTCCTGTTTTGGGCGACCTGAACGTTCAACGTCTCTTGTAGTACTGGTACGACGACAATGGAATTCAATAAACCACTCTTAACCATTGAAATTAATGGTACAGAGCCCTCATAGTATTGATCAAGCTTCTCCTTGGTTTCGTTGATGGTTTTTTTACCCAAAAAAATAATGCTTGACGAATCCACGAAATTCACTTCTTCAAATTTTCGTCAAAATTCACGAAGTTGTCTGCTTTCAATGGCTGTCAGACACAAACTAAATGACGTGGCTTGCTCAAAACTCGACAGTAGTCTATTATCAGATGGAAGTTGACGGGACCAGTGTTGCATATAAAATTACTACGTGGGAAATTCAAAATTCTTCTCAAATTGCTTATGTTTTACAATTTTTTTAAATTTTTTGAAATAATTTGAGTTATTTTGACAATATTTGTGATCAGATGATCAGATTGCTTTATGAAAGATAACAACAATGTTTCAGCAAATGTTTGCATTTATGAAGCCTTTAAAATATGTTTAAAGAATCTCATTTCAAGCAATATTTGATATGGTATTAATTATTTTTAAATATTTTAAAATAATTTCATTATTTTTGAAAAATATTTATACTTAGGTAAGAACAAAAGATTTTAAAATTGATTTAGCAAGGGTTTATAAAAGGTGTCAAACAGTTTAAAAGAGGGTTTTATTGTTATTTAATTTTTTATTAATAACGTTATTAAATATTTAACTTATAAAGGCTTTATAAGAGGTTCATACATTTTTATGAATTCAGCGAAAGAATTTAACTTGGCTTTGTGGAAAAAATTTGTTTTTTCCCTAATATTAAGGATTGTTATTGTAAGCTTTAAAATTTCCCACTTAAAGAGTGTTTTTCAAGAAATACGAACCCGATAAAAGCAAAGCAACAATAAAACAGCCATCCTTTCATAAAGAGACATGTACGTACAGCATCGAAAAGCCGCCCATCACGTACGCTTAACAAAATTTAATCAGCATATCAAAGTGGCAACACTAAGCAGTGAAATTTCCCTATTTGCAATATTCCCACTTCCTTTTTGCTTCTCTCTATTTGGCCTGCTCATCAACAACCCTGCGTACGACGACTACTGACTCTTTTAAGCCAAGTGACACTAAACAAAAATTAAATTTGTACCGAAATTTGCTTGCGAAGCTACAAAATGTGCACGTGATAGGAATAAGTTTTGGGTTTCATCTCGGATTTGCTGTTTTATTTTCTATCTAGTTTTTCTCTATCTCCTTCAATATTGTAAGCTGGCTGTACTGGACATGGTGTTTTTTTTTTTTTTTTTTGATAAAAATAATTTTATCTACATACTCAAGTGTGAGTTTAATTGGAACGTATTGTGGGCAAGATTGTAAAGTACCATCATAATTCGATTGTACTTTATTGATGGCGTATGTACGAGAATTATTTAAATGTACGATTTTGGTGTGGACGTAAAAAAATCAGGGATCGTAATTCTTATAAGCGATATCCAAAAACTCAAAGTTTAATTCTTATTTTTAGATTTTTATTTTATTCCTCAACAAAAAAATTTACTTTATGATTTTTATTGTTTTGATCAGAAATAAAAGTTATTTTTTGATTTTTATTTTTCTGTTCAAGAATAAGAGTTATTTTTGATTTTTATTATTTTGCTCAAGAATAAAAATTGTTTCTCAATTTTTATTTTTTCGGTCAGAAATAAAAGTTATATCTCAATTTTTATTTTTTCGCTCATAAATAAAAGTTATTTCTCAATTTGTATTTTTCGCTCAAAAATAAAAATCATTTGTCCAGTTTTATTTTTTTTTTTTCCTCAAACATAAAACTCAAAACACCACACAGCTTTGTTGTTGCTGGCACATGCTCGCTTTGAGTGTGTCTTGTGTGCGTACGAAAAAATTGTGTTTAGGGGCCGTTTTCAACATATCGTAAAAGTCAGAATTTATTTGTACTGTTAGGGCCAAGTAATCAGTGTTGAGGTAAAATCTGGTTAATATTATTCCATTCCAATCTACAGAAATTGAAAATGTTACGGGAGGGTCAAATCCCCTTCAGGCTCCTCGCGCAAGCGCATTAAAGCGCAAGCCACATAGTTCTTAATTCTCAGAAGCATACAGCTGCGAGCAAAATAATAGCAGTGCATCGGTAGAGGTACAAATAACAGTAATAAAAAATAGTTTAAAGCATTTTCAAAAAACATTTATTTAAAAACTACTTGACCCAACTTAAATACAAACTTTTTTAAATAAATTATTTTTGTTCACTTTATTATTTTTTTAAATTATTTCAATATATGATTTAGTACGCAAAATTAGCGAGCAAAAAAATAGCAGTTCATACTTGGCTTTACGTTTTAAGGTAATTAACATTTAAAAAGAAAGCTGATTCTCAGTTTTGTAACAAATTTTCATTAATTTTTAGTGGCATTTCCTTTATTTTTTATAACAGCAGAACATCTGTCCCTCATTGAGTCAACAAGGCGTTGACATCTTTCCAAGGGAATATTGTACCAGGCCTTTTGTACTACTTCCCACAGTTCCTTATTATTTTTGGGCTTTTCCATCCATACTGCTTTTTTTAGATCTGTCCACAAGTTTTCAATAGGATTGAGGTCAGGCGACTGCGCTGGCCACTCCATAACCTCAATCTTATTCTCGCGAAACCACTGCTTAGCAACTTTACTTGTATGTTTTGGGTCGTTGTCTTGTTGCATAACCCATTTCAACGGCATTTCGTATTCAACATAAGGCAGCATATTATTTTGCAATATATTTACGTACAAATGTTGGTCCATAATTTTTTCAATCAAACGTATTGGACCAACGCCGTGAAAAGAAAAACCTGCCCATACCATAATAGACGATCCTCCATGTTTAAATGTTTTTGTAGTATACCTAGGATCGTATTCCGTGTTAGGTGGTCGTCTCACATATTGTCTTGAGCCTTTTCCACCGTAAAGAACAATTTTGCTCTCATCAGTCCAGAAAATATTTCTCCACTTTTGAAGCGGCCAGACCACGTGCTCATTTGCAAACTTTAATCTCTTCTCTATGTGTGTTTTCTTCAAAAGTGGAACCTTCCGAGGACTTCGTGCAAATAATTTATTGTCTCGTAAACATCTTCTAACAGTGTGAACTCCACATGGTAATTTTAAATCATCTTTAATCTGCGTAGCTGCAAGAACTGTCGACAAAATTTTTTTGCGACCACGTGTTTCAGTTTTATTTTGATGCTTTAAAGCATTGGCTATCATTTTTGCAGAGCAATTTAGTAAATTCTGCACTTCTTTATACGTTTTTCCATCACTTATTAACTTTTTTATCAAACCACGCTTCTCATCCGTACAATGTTTTCCACGGCCCACTTAAAAAATAAATATTATTATCAAATCTTTTTATATTACAGTAAAATTAATTAGAAAAATCTGCTGCTTACTTTTGACTGTATTATTAGTTTATTTATTTATGTAATGCTAATCAATTGTAATAACTGCTATTATTTTGCTCGTGTCGAATCACAACCAGCTCCACAAAATTAACAAAAATTAATTATGTAAATAATTTTACCGTTATTCGAATATGTCGGAAGAAAAAGCAAGTGTTGACAAGTGATTGTGAAAAAAGGGGGCGAAAAAAGTAAAAATTAGTAGACTTACAAATGACAATATAAAAGAATGTAGAAAACTGCTATTCTATTGCTCGCAACTGTAGACACTAAGGTGGATCGTTATATCAAGTCCTTTTTAGAAATAATAATTTGTTTAAAATTTACTGAAAAATCTAAAGCGATTTTTGTAAAATATATCCAAAATTTGCATTTAAAAAAATCTCGAATCTAACAATCTTCTTATTCATAACTTTGTGGCCCCAGATACCTTTAAATTGCACCCTACTTTGGGGTATTCATTTCTGCTTTATTAGAACTTACAGCGAAAACACTGTTGATTTTTGGCGAAAAAGTGATTTCTTCAAATCAAAACCACTGGCAAGCGGTTGCACCGATTTCGATATCCTTTTGAATTCAAGATCTACTTGAACCCAGTTTCCAGAATATGAGTGTCGAAAAAATTTTTTTTTACGCCTGAACAAAACGATCCACCTTAATAGACACAAGCTCATGTACATATATTTACACTAGCATACCCGTTCCCAGCGTTGCTTGGGAATATAAATCTATGTAAATAAAAATGTAAATGTATGTTTGTACAAAATCACAAATCTCCGTAAGTTCTTTACCGATTGGCTTGGAATTTCGGCTCAATAGTACATTCAAATAGGCCACTCTTCATTTCACCGCCCTCAAATCAATAATAATGCTATATTTCAGAATATTCAGAAAATTTGAAAAGTGAGTTCGAATTGTTACTGTCGAAAACTGTACCAAAATTGGACGTGGTCGAAATTTATCTACGCCCACTTTTCAGAAATCATATTTCTTGAGTTGTGCATGGGTAAATGTTGCAACGCCTACTAATGCCACCTATATAGAAAACGGCAAGATGCCGGTTGAGCTGTCCTCTGGACGAATTTCATTGCCTCATAATTTCTGCAATTAAGTGACGTAAAAAGAAAAATTAGCTGAAAAAGCATTTCCCAATATTCAAACCAATTATACGTTTCAGTGGTATTGTTAAAACTTTTAGGGTGTATTTGGCCAGTCATAGTACGTGTTTTAAACTTATTTGTACAACATCAGATGAGCGGTTCTCGAGATATTGCAAAAAAAGTGGATCCCCTGTCGCACATACGCTTTCTCATATAAAATCGCTAAAACTCAGTTTTTCATTCTTTTTTTTAAATAAAAATCAATGAAACTCGGTAAGAACGTACTATTAAGTAGTATCCTTTGACTGGAAAAATCAAGTGAGCATTGGAATGGCACCGCCCATACATTTCAAATTTATGGTATCGAATAGCTTTGGACCTAAATGCCGCATAACTATAAAAGTCAGTATGGAGTTACCACTTGGTAATGTCCATCTAATAAAAACTGGCATTGACATTTTATAAGGACGTGTGGCTCCACAAATTTGCCAGTTAAAATTTTTGATATCGAATAGCTTTGGAAGTAAAAATCACAGAACGTTTAAACTCAGAATGGAGTTACTATTTGGGCGAGCCAGATGTCGCTAGTATGAAATAAAAACATACTTTAATATCTCTACGATATATTGGACTTATAGCAACTCTGCACCAGAAATAAATTGAGTAGAACTATCCACTCAAGAGACCAGCGCGGTGAGTTGTAGAATCTCACCTCTCTCTCTCAACAAAGAGCTTAAGCTATTGTTTGATGTTATTTTGTGCTGCTTATACAATGGCAGCATGGATTAAAATGCGCGAATTCTTAAATAATTATATAAAAAGATTTACCAAAAACGTAGTACCCAATAGCAGGGTCGCTTATTATAGCAATTGAATTATGAAAGAATTATTAAAATCGGTTCAGCATTTACCCCATTGATTGAACGATGAAAATTCGAGAGAACCCTTTTATATAATAGTATAGATGGAAGCTGCATGGCTCAACAACTAAAAAGTCATACTGAGCGACTTCCCAGCAAGCCAAATGAGTTCGAAACTAATCCGCATTTTCGGACATTTTAATCGTTAACAATTATCGTTTTCGAATGCGCGAATGGAAGAAAATCACCACTCGTTAACGAGTCCGAGAATACGATTCGAGAACGGTTCGCTAATTTAAAAATATCGAATCCTTCTCCAACTGTCTAAAATATAAGATGATTGCCAATGATAGATATTATTATGTTTGTTAACTGCAGTGTAAATTCAAATAAAGTTATGCAATTCAAGTGTTTTACAAAAAAAAGAAATGAAAAAAAAACACTTAGATTTATAACAGATTCATAAATTTCTCATAGGGAACTATATGAAGAGACTTAGAACTTCTTCTTATAAAATGAGTCACATTTTTATACTCCCACGTTTAAAAAACGTAAAAGGGGTATATTAATTTTGCCACTTCGTTTCTAATCGGCATCACCATTCGAGATGATTAAGCCATGTACGTCTGTCTGTGCACAGCCTCAGTTTTCAAGCTATCATCACTGAACTCGATATTTAAGCTTACATCTAAAAAATAAAGATCAAGTTCGAAAATGAGCCTAATCGGATGAAAGCCACGCCAACCTCCCATACAAAGTGACTTTATTAAAAAATAAAAGCGAATATTTTGCGGTGAAACTATGACGAAAATGTTTTAACAAATAAACATTTTATTGACTGCTTAAGACTTTGAATATACTTTGGTTTGGCCGTGGGCGTATTTTAACTTCGGCCCAGTCGAAGAATATTTTTAACTAGTTTTTATTATAATTGCCATATTTTTAACAGATAATTAATATAATATAATTTTGTATGGATCCGAGAACTCGTATTCGTTTCGAGCTCGTTTACGAATCGTGCTTCGTTTGTTGTTTATTGGGTTGTTGTGCATACCGGGAAAATTTTAGTGAATATGAGTGGATAAGATTGAGTGAATAAAATTTGAAATTGAAAGAATATTTTAGATTAGGGTTGCCATCTCAAAAAAGAACTCATGTGTAATTTAATCTTTAATATATATAAATTGAAATAATCTTTGTTCATTGAATCTTGTTTTTATAGTATAATACTATTTATATTTATATAGTATAATACTATTTATATTTATATAGTATAATACTATAATTTTTTATAGTAAAACATTCAAAATGCTGACAAATTTGTTAGCTTACGGAGACTTCTGTACTGAGCTAATCAATGAAAACCTAAATCTCTCTACAGTTGAGTGGAATGAAGTAGTTGAACTTGTTAAAACAATTCCAGCTAACTATTTTTAGGAGACTTCTATATACTATATCTGCCATTAAAATTAAAAGTGCATTCAAATAGTAGCCCTAACAGTCTGTTGATAGTTAAATGTTTGGAAAAAATAGAGACACATTTATTGGAAAATCCTTCCGTCATTTCATCTTTATTTCTGGATCCCCGAATTCGCCGATTACTAGTTCAAATTCCAGAAAAAATGATATATGCCAAAATGCATTTAAAGCAACTAATTTACCAGTTTTTAGATATAAAAGCCAAGTAGAACTCAGTTGGTTTTACATTTTAGTTTAATTTTTTTTTTTTAGTTTTTTCTTAACCTTAAGCTCGAAATGAAATCCTATTCAAATACAATTCCTTAGCATTTTTCTTTAGACCAATAAGTCGCAAAGAGATGACGATAGTGAACCAAGCACGTCGCAAGAGGTAGAAGATTCAGAAACAGTTAGCCAGGAAATCCATTCCCAAAGCTCAAATTCCTTACGAGGCAGTCTTTTGAATTCGATTAACGTATCTCCATTTGATGAAATATCCGAAGATGAGCTAGGAGATGGAGAGTTGCAAAAAGCTATGTATGAAATTGAGAGCTATGCACCAAAAGCTTTTGACTTAGATGTCAAAATAATGGATTATTGGAACAAACAACGGTTTAAGTATCCACACCTATGGTCACTAGCGCAAATAGTTCATGTTCCAGCAACTCAAGTGAGTGTGGAAAGGTCTTTTTCTGCACTTAGGCTGGTTTTAACTGACCTTAGATGCATTTGTCATCTGATAATTTAGAAAAAATTTTATTTTTAAAAATGAATTCCAAATAGTCATTACATTTACTTATGTAAATGACTATTTATACGAACTGTTATTCCTGTAATATGTATGATACTATTATGTATGATTCTTTTATGTATTATACTATAAAAATAAGATTCAATGTACAAAGAATATTTCAATTTAAATATATTATATATTAAATTACACATGAGTTCTTTTTTTAGATGGCAACCCTTATTTAATAAAATTGTTTCAATTTTAAATTTTATTCACTCAATCTTATCCACTCATATTCACTAAAATTTTCCCGGTATGCACAACAACCCAATAAACAACAAACGAAGCACGATTCGTAAACGAGCTCGAAACGAATACGAGTTCTCGGATCCATACAAAATTATATTATATTAATTATCTGTTAAAAATATGGCAATTATAATAAAAACTAGTTAAAAATATTCTTCGACTGGGCCGAAGTTAAAATACGCCCACGGCCAAACCAAAGTATATTCAAAGTCTTAAGCAGTCAATAAAATGTTTATTTGTTAAAACATTTTCGTCATAGTTTCACCGCAAAATATTCGCTTTTATTTTTTAATAAAGTCACTTTGTATGGGAGGTTGGCGTGGCTTTCATCCGATTAGGCTCATTTTCGAACTTGATCTTTATTTTTTAGATGTAAGCTTAAATATCGAGTTCAGTGATGATAGCTTGAAAACTGAGGCTGTGCACAGACAGACGTACATGGCTTAATCATCTCGAATGGTGATGCCGATTAGAAACGAAGTGGCAAAATTAATATACCCCTTTTACGTTTTTTAAACGTGGGAGTATAAAAATGTGACTCATTTTATAAGAAGAAGTTCTAAGTCTCTTCATATAGTTCCCTATGAGAAATTTATGAATCTGTTATAAATCTAAGTGTTTTTTTTTCATTTCTTTTTTTTGTAAAACACTTGAATTGCATAACTTTATTTGAATTTACACTGCAGTTAACAAACATAATAATATCTATCATTGGCAATCATCTTATATTTTAGACAGTTGGAGAGAATTCGATATTTTTAAATTAGCGAACCGTTCTCGAATCGTATTCTCGGACTCGTTAACGAGTGGTGATTTTCTTCCATTCGCGCATTCGAAAACGATAATTGTTAACGATTAAAATGTCCGAAAATGCGGATTAGTTTCGAACTCATTTGGCTTGCTGGGAAGTCGCTCAGTATGACTTTTTAGTTGTTGAGCCATGCAGCTTCCATGTAAATATACATGAGTAAAAAAAAATTTTTCGACACTCATATTCTGGAAACTGGGTTCAAGTAGATCTTGAATTCAAAAGGATATCGAAATCGGTGCAACCGCTTGCCAGTGGTTTTGATTTGAAGAAATCACTTTTTCGCCAAAAATCAACAGTGTTTTCGCTGTAAGTTCTAATAAAGCAGAAATAAATACCCCAAAGTAGGGTGCAATTTAAAGGTATCTGGGGCCACAAAGTTATGAATAAGAAGATTGTTAGATTCGAGATTTTTTTAAATGCAAATTTTGGATATATTTTACAAAAATCGCTTTAGATTTTTCAGTGAATTTTAAACAAATTATTATTTCTAAAAAGGACTTGATATAACGATCCACCTTAGTATCTATGCTTCTGAGAATTAAGAACTATGTGGCTTGCGTTTTAATTCGCTTGCGCGAGGAGCCTGAAGGGGGTTTGACCCTCCCGTAACATTTTCAATTTCTGTAGATTGGAATGGAATAATATTAACCAAATTTTACCTCAACACTGAAAACGGCCCCTAAACACAATTTTTTCGTACGCAAACAAGACACACTCAAAGCGAGCATGTGCCAGCAACAACAAAGCTGTGTGGTGTTTTGAGTTTTATGTTTGAGGAAAAAAAAAATAAACCTGGACAAATGATTTTTATTTTTGAGCGAAAAATACAAATTGAGAAATAACTTTTATTTCTGAGCGAAAAAATAAAAATTGAGAAACAATTTTTATTCTTGAGCAAAATAATAAAAATCAAAAATAACTCTTATTCTTGAACAGAAAAATAAAAATCAAAACATAACTCTTATTTTTGATGAATAAAATAAAAATCAGTAAATAATAATTAAATTAAATTTTTATGGGTAAAACTCAAAAAATAAAAATCTTTCGTATTTTGATAGAACATGCAATAAGCAGCATATTGAAGTTAACCAAAAAAAATATGGCGTTAAAGCTCCAACGAGAGCAAAAACAAAGCTAAAATTGCCCCACAAAGGTCAAATTCGCTAAGAAGCAACGCAGAATAGGTTATTCGACAAATCAAGGACAAATTGGATCTTCCTGTTACTCTACGAAATTTCGCACGAGTTTTAAGCGACATACCTACAATAAAATGCACAAAACGAAAGAGAAAATGACATTTGATTGTTGCTCTTAAGACCAAGCGATTGGAGAAGAACGGCGAAATGTTATTTTTTCGGATAGAAAAAAATTTAATCTAGACGATCCTCGGACTGTTACAATTGTCATTGGCATAACTTTTTTTTTTATCATAAGCTTAGAAACCAAGTCTGCGGAAGGCCATAGAAACATCTGAATTTGAATTTGAGGCAAGTGTTATGACTTTATCTCAGTCAATTCAAGTAATAAGGCAGTCTCATCCATAAGCTTCTCTACCACCAACTACAACTTCAAGTGGAAAATATTGATAAATTTTCAATTTTAGTTGATTAGAAATGAGAATAGGAAATGCAGGAAGGTTAAAGCGTAGGACCATGGCTTGGCCGGGTTTCGAACCCGGGACCTCTGAGGTGGCTATATATCCTACAGTAAACGCACATTATTTTTATTCAAGAAACAATTTCATAGGAAAATGAAACTGATTTATTTCACATGAACAGACAAGATTCCATAACGACTAGGATTAAAAACAAAATTTTTTTTTTCACTAGAATATCAAAAACTTACCTTGGCTTTGTCTATTGACATCACCAACAAATCGATTTGAAAAAAAAAGATCTGTGCCGAGCAACGGTTGCGGCCACACTGGGGTAACCAGTTGCCCCACACCCAGAAAACGAACGCTCAAAGCGCCGCCACGTGTTTTTTCGGCTACCTATGTAATGGAGTCACATCTCACAGTTGTCTTCTACCGGCAGATGTCGTTACTTGTATCAATTTCAAAGGTTCTGATTTCACTTTTTCTGAGCCTGGAGTAACAAGTTACCTCGTGTGGCCGCTAAGGGTTAAAAAAAGGATAGAAAAATTTGTTCATGCGATTTCACGAATCCTGACCCAAATATTTGGAGTTGTGTAATTTAAATAAAATTTCATATACACATGTGAATGTGTGGCATATAAAAACAAAAACTATTCCACTGACATACTCAAGTCTTAACAAAAATAACAAAAAATTTTTCTGAGGCCCAAAACTTTTTAAAAAATTTAATATAAATAAAAAAATTTTAAAAATATTGTTTGAAAGAAATGTTAAATATTTGTTTAAATTTAAGCATTATTTTTAAGAAACGTTTACATTATGCCGTTTTTATGGTAAACTGCAGTGTGAGCAACCACAAAAGCGATTTTGTTCTTCTACTATGCATGCACAACATCAATAAACTCCACTAACAACTTTTCTTTTTTGAATTGAAACTTCTTGAGCCGCGATGGGGAGTAAAACCGATGAATCAATTCGCCGATGAAACACTTCGCCGTGAAACACTTTGCCGTGTTTTTTACATAGTGTTACGCAGAATTAAATAATTTAATATACATAGTATGGACATAGTAGCTTTTCAAATGCATGGTTCATACATCGAGTAGTTATAATATTGCCACAAAAATTCGACGCATATGGAACATGTCTTTGATATTCATATTGAAAACATCAATCTTTACCCTTAAATGCCTAGTGTATCTTTTTGGATACAACCGAGAAAATAAGCTATTTATTTTAAAATATGGCAAAAATTAAAATGCTGGATATGTAGTTTCACTCAGAAAATTGCAAATATAAAAAAAAAATTTAATTATTGGCATTACTTCGTTGGTTTGGGAAATATTGACCGTCAAATTCAAAAAATAGTTTTTTTTTTAATTTTTACGGAAAGTTCGCTTTTTGACATGAAATATCTTTTAAACTAACAATTTTAGGGCCGTTTTCTCAATGTCCGATTAGTGTAGCTCTTAACCAGGAGATAGCTAACCATACGATAGCTAAAAAAACCATTTCGGTTTCACCAAGTTCTGATTAAGTAACCTTCGGTTAAATGATTAATTGTGAATTTTTCAAACTGCACGTCATACGCTAAAACTGCATGTCATCTGTTTTTTGTTAACGTTTTTTTGTGATTTTGTACCGCGAAATGAAATAAAAGTGAAAAAACTCAACAAATTTAACTCCATATGAAGAAACATTTCTTGATTTTGAATAAGTATGTAAAATAAATATAAAATTGTTTACTCTACTCAGCTGTACTTACAATTAGCAGCTAACCGGAACCACAACTTGCCGTTAACTTAATCAGAACCTAACCGAAAATTGAGAAAACGATTTTTAATTAACCACTAGTTAAAGTTCTGGTTAGTGCTTAACCGGACATTGAGAAAACGGCCCTTAGAGTATCATTTAACAAAAAAAAAAATAAGGGTTGTCATAAAATTAATCGTTTTCCACGTTTTTGCCTTGAACTCCTACAACCAAGCTGATTGATGGTATACGTCGAAATGCCCACTGTATATTTTTGGAAACATGGTTTTCTTTAATAACTCGTAAGTAAAATTTTTTTCCAAAAAAATAAAAACGGGGTCGTGTTCAGGGGATCATTTAACACAATATAATTTTTTTTTTTAATGAAATCGGTGTTGGGTATTTGAGGGTTAAACAAAAAGACAAAAACTGACTACTGCTAAGCAGTGTTTCCTATTTTTTTTAAAAAAAAAACTTAAATTTCCAGAAAAAAAAACTTGTTTGTTGGTGAAAAAACTTGATATCAAAATTTGCTAAGAGCCAGTTTCACGACCATTAGTTAACCACTGACCTGATGTTAACTAACAGATTTGAATTTCGCGATCAAAGTTAACAAGAGGTTAAACCACCAGTGGTGGTGGTTTAAACCATTAGTTAACGAACAGCTGATTTCTGTAATAGAAAAAAAGTTTATAAAAAAGCAAAAAGAGAAACGTGAAACAAATAATAATGGATTTCGATTGGGATTACGTGTTGATAGTGATTCGGACAATGAGAAAGTGTGGGGTGTTTTAGTTACTCGTCGAAAAAGGAAAATACAATCACGACCCTATTTTTTTCAAAGCTAAGATGCCAAAGATTTCTGCGATAGATTTCTGGCAATTGAACTCTGATTTAATTTTTTTCCATGTTTTCTCCTTCTCATGAAATTTATCGGATTGTTTCCATTTAATTACGCATTTGTATTTTTACACGATTTCCAACAGGAAATCAATTTCTTTTTGCGAAAAATTACAACATCTCGCGTTTGCACTTTGTGTTGCATACATTTTGTCCATTGTGCAAAAGAAAACTATTTAATGCAAATGTCAAAAATATATGTTTTATATAGTGTTGCCATATTTTCTTAACAAAATTGCCATTAGTTAACTAAAGCACTGTAAAACCCAAATCATTTAAAGTTATAGTTAACTTCAGCCTGTAGTATATTATATAATTGGTAAACTAATGGTCTTGAAACCAGCTCTAAAACATGTATTTTTAAAATGTGTGCTTCAAAATTTTTGGCAATATGCTTTGTTCTCTCGTTGTCCCGTTATTTTTGCCACTTCATTTCTCAAGAAAATACGGAAGACTTGATCGTCAGCTCTGAATGTTTGTAAACTGAAGCGTAAAGTTTAAAAAGGAGTGCCAAAAATTGACCGCCAAGACTCGACGAAGGAAAACCGAGACAGAAAAATCACAGCAACAATAATAGCAACAGCGCTGTCATATAAATAAACTTTGAAAAGGAGTGAAAATTAGTAGTAACAGCTTCAAATGATACTTATGTTTTTGTAGTAACATACAATTTACTTAATCTATTTCATTCATAAAATTAAAATAAAAAGCATCGTTTTAATCGTAAAAACTTGAAAAACTGGGTAAAATAAAATAAAACTTTATTTTTTTAGGGAAAAACTTGAAAACTTTCTACCCTCTCAAAAAATTGGCAATACAAGTTTTATCTGCACACATGGCAACACTGCAGCTAAGTAACAGAGTTGTAATGAACAACATTTTAAAGTTCAAACTTTCAAGATAACAAAAGAGTACAAAAGAGTACAAAAGAGTATTTTTCTGTATTGCATTGATTTTCCTTATATCTTTATGTTTTTGATACAAAATTCTACATATCACATAGCTTTATGATACATATTAACCCTCTCCAGCCCTTCCTTGAAGCCCCCCTGTTCAGGTGTAGGGAATAAATATACCAAACAAATCATAACATTTGTATGGGAGGGGGGCTCCTTATCCTTACGGGGGTAAGGAGTGGTTGGAAGGAAAAAATGTTTCTTTTGCAAAAGTAATGGGGGTCATACCCTGATATTAACCCTCTCCGGCCCTCCCTTAAAGCCCCCATGTTCAGGTGTAGGGAATAAATATAAAAAAAAAACATAAAATTTGTATGGGAGCTCCCCTAAGGAGTGGTCGGAGGGAATAGGCCACCAAGGGAAAAATGTTCCTTTTGCAAAAGTAATGGGGGTCAGTCATACATATTAACCCTCTTCGGCCATCCCTTAAAGCCACCTGTTCAGGTGTAGGGAATAAATATACCAAACAAATCATAACATTTGTATGGGAGGGGGGCTCCTTATCCTTACGGGGGTAAGGAGTGGTTGGAAGGAAAAAATGTTTCTTTTGCAAAAGTAATGGGGGTCATACCCTGATATTAACCCTCTCCGGCCCTCCCTTAAAGCCCCCATGTTCAGGTGTAGGGAATAAATTTTTGCTGTAGCTGTGTACTTTTTTATACAAAATTTTTTTAATAAAAATTTCTGAGAAAAAATTCAAACAAAATTGAAGGTGTGATAAACCCCCCCCCCCCCCTTTTTTGTTAATAACATTTCATATCCGAACAAAAAATCATTCAGACAACATCGATTTGCAAATCGATCCAGCCTAATATGTAATAATGACAATCTTATCATTTATTCAGATCATATTTATATGTATGCATATATTCTATATATGCTTTTAAGGTAGCACCCCAATCTTCTACGGTTAAAATTATACTTTAAATGGAACTATTAATAATAATTAAATTAAAAAACAATTTAACAAATGTCTTTTTATTGCTTTTATAACCTGACTGATAAGCGTCATGAAATAAAAAAATTTATATTTTTATTGCTTGTTTACACTTGACCTACGCCTGAACAAGAACGATAGTAAAAATAATTATAAAAAAAAAATGTGTTCCATTGAATCAAGCGATAAAGACATAAAAAGTATGAAAATTAATTTTAAATTTTTAAAGCATGCAAATTAAATTTTTATTGGAGTATTGATAAATGTTTTGATTTATGCACTTATGGATACACTTAAAAAAAAATTAGTGTGAGGTAAACCTTATAATCGAAAATTGAGCTGATTAATACAATTGATTATAATGTACTCTTGTTGCTGGCAAATGGTACCAACTTTAAAGAGCTTGTGGTGTTTATAGTGCGTATTTTCTGCTTCTTATACGGTTTCTGCATCGATTTAATTTTTGCTTGGAAAATAATGTCACCAATTACAGCTGTAGAACAAACAAGGTCAAGGTCGCGCCAGAAAATCCACTTTCGCTCCGAGTGGAAAGTGTCAAAATCAATACAAATGATTTTCCGTTTCTTCTCCTATAAAAATTAAATTTTGTATGTTTCAAAAGTTGAAGGGTTAATTAAGAAAAATTTCAAAAATGGTTGAAATTTGTCAGTGCCAGGGGTTCTTCCTTTGGGCCTTTATTCATTTTTTACATGATTTTGTATAGGAGGTTCATCTGTTGTCTCATAAATATTCTCACTTGTTTAAGGTATAATATACGTGTAAATTTTTCGAAAATAAATTTTTTTCTTTGTTTAATGTGTTTTTTAGAGTTTTAAGAATATAAATACTCATTTTTAAATCGATATTTAAAAAAAACACAGAAGTTATAACGGTTTTCGTTAACCTATGTCTAAGCTCCATACAACAAATAAAAAACTTTAAACGAGATTTCCTCGAAACTAGTTTTTTTAAAACGGTTCGATAGATAACTCGAAATCTATTGGTTCAATTTCAATGATTTTTTTTTGCATTTTGTTCGTTATTTTGTTCTTTAAGCATCCCCCCTAAATTCAAGTATCTATTTTTTTTTATTGTTATATAAGCAAAAAAGCACGCGAAAATGTATCTATTTTTCGAACTTTTTACTTCACCTTCCGCCATAATTAAAAAAAAAACCTTAGGGGTCTTGCTAGGGCGGATGCTTAATATAAGGTCTATGCTTTAAAATGTCATTTCATTTTTTTGTTTCCGATACATGGGAAAGGCCATATCCATCGAACCGTTTTGGATGTCTATTTTTCAATGCCATTTTCAGCGCCCTCTATATAAAAGCCAGAACTGTATTAAAAAAAAACTATTTTTATAAAGTATTTTTTAAGTACAATAACCTGTACAAATTTTTAAAAAAAAATTAGTTATTTTTTGAAAACAGCTCCTGTTTTTGGTTGTTACACGTATATTATACCTTAATTTCTCAAAAATTCTAAAAATCAGTAGGTGATCGTTCATAAATTACGTGACCGATTTTAAAATTTTTTACTTTTTAAAAAATATTATTAGATTGACTAGTTCTTAGTATATGTGCTATAATACTAGATAAATTTAAGAAAAAATTTTAAAAATCAATTCTTTTCATCAATAAAAACTATTCCATCTTCAATCCAAGAGTCGATGATCTCAATCACTAGAATTGAAGAAGCTGGAAACTTTGAGGACTCTTCGAATTCTTCAACGGATTCTATTTCAACCAATTCAGGCGTATCCTCATTTCTTATGTAAAGAAATTCACCTGGTCTTTGAGAGAGTACCCGTAAATGCTGCACCCGTACAGCACCAAGTTCAGTATTTTTGTGAATATGATTCCTTAAAATTGATTTATTTTGGAATTGGAATTTGGAAAAAACTTTTTAACAAAAAAAAAACCGACTTCAAAATCACTACAAAGTAAAAAATAATTTTAAATAATTTTTCCTATTCATTTCTTGGTCATATTTTAAAAGCTTTTTATATGTATTACAATATTGGAAATCTTATCATTTTCATTTTTTCTATTTTGTTTTATTATCATCAATATACTAATTGCTTTATGTACATAAAAGCTTTGAAGTCGGCGCTTATGTTACTATGTCGAAATCTTTTTATTTTAATTTTTTCTAATTTGTTATATCATAAAAATATTATTAACTTTATGAATATAAAAGCTTCTTAGCGATTTTTTTCTTTCAATTGGCAATTTTTGAGTACGCTGAATGTAGCCAATGTGTTCCATGCATTATTTGTGCAGCTGTAACACACTATGTCATATTCAATATCAGCTTTACAAGCTCACCAAAACCATTTTAGTGAGAATTTTAATGTGTACAAAGCTTTTAAAATTACTACAGTGTCACCAAGGCACCAAATAGTGCACGGATGGTAAAAGATCATGATTGTGTGTCAAAAATGAGCGCCGACTTCAAAGCTTTTATGTTCATAAAGCAATTAATATATTGATGATAATAAAACAAAATAGAAAAAATGAAAATGATAAGATTTCCAATATTGTAATACATATAAATAGCTTTTAAAATATGACCAAGAAATGAATAGGAAAAATTATTTAAAATTATTTTTTACTTTGTAGTGATTTTGAAGTCGGTTTTTTTTTTTTGTTAAAAAGTTTTTATTTCTTCCTTTTTAGAGAATATGAAATATTTTATGTTATAGTATTTTTGAGGAATATTTCAAACATGAAAGTTTGTTCTTATAAAATTTATTTTATTAATTCCTGAAAGTTTGTTGGGTATTTTCCATTTCTGTTTCTTTACAATTTTTAGTGCCACGTCCTTTCTATAATCCCGCCCACTTTATTTACCGTACCTTATAATGATTCTAGCTAGCCCTGTGCCAAATTTCAGTTTCCAAGTATCAATATTAACCGTAATATAGTACTTTCCTGTGTACAATCCCGCTCACTTTTTTAATGATTCTACCTGCCTATCTGCCTGCATACCAAATATTAATACGCTAGTGTCAATATTAACTAAGATATAGTATTTTTATAATATTGACACGCCCCTTTGTTGAATAACGCCCACTTTTTTGGCCGTAATTTGCAGTAACTGTACCTACCCATATACTAAATTTCAGCACCCTAATGTCAATATTATTCGATATATAGTGTGTTTCTAATATTGCCACACCCATTTGTTGAATAACGCCCACTTCATTTACAGTGATTTTTAAAAATTGTGTCTACCCCTGTACTAAATTTCAGTACCCTTGTGTCAATACTATTCGAGATACAGTGTTTTTCTAATATTGCCACACCCCTTTGTCAAATGACGCCCACTTTATTAACTGTAATTTGTAATAGCTATGCCTACCCATGTGCTAAATTTCAGCACCCTAGTGTCAATATTATTCGATATATAGTGTGTTTCTAATATTGCCACACCCCTTTGTCGAATAACGCCCACTTTATTTACAGTAATTTTAAAAAATTGTGTCTACTCTTGTACTAAATTTCAGTACCTTAGTGTCAATACTATTTGAGATACAGTGTTTTTTTAATATGACCACACCCCTTTGTCATATAACGCCCACTCTATTGATCGTAATTTTTAATAATTGTGTCTACCTCAGAGTTTTTACTGTAAATTTCAGTACCCTAGTGTCAATATTAACTGAAATACAGTGTTTTTCTTATATTGACACGCCCCTTTGTCGAATATCGCCCTTTTTTTTAAAAAAGGACCTCCGCGTTCATGGTATCTATCTGTTGACAAAAAATTACGGAAATCGGGCAAGTGCTTTAGGAGTTATCGATGTACATACATTTAAAAAAAAAAAAAAAAAAAAAAAAACGGACAAACCAACCAAATTGAGAACCTCCTCCTTTTTGAAGTCGGTTAAAAAGTAGTACTTTTTATTCCAATTTATTTTAAATTAAATAAAACTCACTTACTCGTATGAGAATTCAAATATGTTTTTGCAGCGAAATACAAGCCGCAGATAGGACACGATCTTGAACTGATTTCCTCTTTTTGCGAAGGACATGACAAGTCTTATGGAATCTCCATAACAAAGACGCAAATTTTTCAGACGTATGTTGATGTACGGAAGGGATGCCAAAAGGTTCTTTAAAGATGTTTATAAAAAAGGCGCTGGAAAGAATTTTCGGAACAAGATTTATCGCAAACTACTGCGGTAAAGAGAACAGCAACTCGAGTCATCGCACTTAAGAATCTGAAATAATGTCCCAGCACAAAAGTTGACCAAATTTGAAATAGTTCTGAACTAGTTCCAAAAAGGACCAGTACTAGTTTCACTACAATGCCCTTTAACATTGAACGAAGTGAAGCTTTTTGCGGGTTGATGTCATAGGAAAAGACAATTGTCCCCAGAAACACTCCTTTTTCCCTATATTTGAACTAGTTGCATTAGGAACATTTTTTAACTGGTTGCTTTCGCAGTTGTCTGAAAGTGGTTCTTTTTTAACTAGTTTTAAAGTGAACATATCAAAAGTGTAAGAATTTAGTGCAATGGAAAGGTCCTAAAGATCTCATTTGTACCATCTTTTTCATCCACAATCCAGAAAACATTTTGTCTCAAACATTTTTTTTTATTATTTTTTCTTGTGCGCAGTAAATTTTAAAAAGTAGCCAGAATGCAATTATTTTTGTCAGCAATACTTTTGAAAACAAAAGCAAAGATAACTGTTCTACACTGAATGCCTTTTGTACTTTTTCAGAGCTACTGCGAACTGCGCTAGAAATGAACTAGTTCACTTTTTCAATTGACACCAAAATAACTGCTGGGATAGAACAAATCAGTAAATTCAAAATTAAAAAAAAATATTTTGGCCAGTACTTGACCAGCATACTCAAAATTTATTTATAAGTGATCATTATAATGGTCAAGAGGCAAAATAACACCTGACAGAGCCATTCTTCTCTCTACCCTCTTAAAAGCATACCGGCCAAAAAACAACAATAATTTTTTTTTCTTATTTTCGCACTTGCATTGGAGTATGGACACAGGACAATCATTGCTAAATCATTTCACACTGCAGATCTTGTTCGAAATTATGCGCATTGAAATGTTTCTTGCAAATTTTCCATGTTCCTGCTGTGAACTTTTTGCCTTGTTGAAAAAATCGGTGGACAACAAATCACGTTTACAAAACAGCTGATGGCTGGGAGAGAATAATGGATATGCGCAATGTGCAATCTGTTCTCGATCATTCTTGATTTGTATTGATATTACCAGTTTCGACTCAAGGCGAGAGAGGATTTTCAGCAGCATGACTACCTTCTTTATTCTATCATGAGTCTTATCCTAGCGTCATTATGTGGCGGCCGTGGCCGAGTACGTCAAACAGAGTTTGGACCACTCGATGCCAATGAGAACCCAGGTTCGAACCCCAGCTGAAACAAAGGAAATTTTTTTCAATTGAAATTGAATTTTTCTGATTGGTCGTCAGATCTCTGCAGACAATGACAAACCTCAGAGAGTAAATGCCATGTTAAGTTTTTTGAGAACATTTACATCAGCCGTACGGAGTCGGCATAAAACTAGTGGGTTTAGTTCTAGATCATTTGCGTACAAACATTTAATAACACGCAAATTTATTATTTAGGCAAGTGTTTTCCAAACATGTTTGGAAAAGACTTAAATGCTTCTGCTGCAGGTAAGCTTACTTCACTCAATATTACATATTGGCTGGTTAGATGGATGTCTATCTTTCATTTCGGAGTTGAAATGTTTTGATAATAATATAGAATATATAAAAGTACAATAAAAAGACAAATATATTACAACGAAGTTTCTTTTCAGTGTAGCAGCTGCTGATAACAGAATTAAAGAGCTTGATATGGAGAAAAACTCTTGTTTGAGCTTTGAGTGAAAAAGCACAAAAAATAAATTAATTCTGGATAGGTTCGTGATTGAAGAACAGCGCAGTAAGAAAGAAGCAGTTAATTAAATTGAGGACAGCCTATGATGAAGACGGAAAAAATTGGCATTGTGGGCAGGTAAGCAGCTACCCAGCAGTATTTTCAAATATTGCAATACATACTGTAAAGCGGAAATATGTTTTTAATAATATCTCCAACTCATCTAAACTTATAAAGTGGCCTCATTGGACGCGCTTGGTCCATGCTCTTCGCCTCAGTGGGTTACCAAGTAATGCTCTACGACATACTGCCAGAGCAGATAACAACAGCGCTGAAGGAAATCGAACAGGAACTAAAACGGCTTGAGGCCAAGGGCATACTGCGGGGCAAGCTGAGTGCGTTGGAGCAATTCAAATGCATTTCCGCCACAAATGATGTCAAAGCCTTGGTGCACAAGGCGATGTTCATACAGGAATGTATACCGGAGCGCATTGACTGGAAGCAAAAGCTATACGCCGAACTGGATGCAGTGCTGGAGGAGCAAACAATTATTTCCAGCTCAACAAGCACTTTCATGCCATCGCTATTCAGCGAGGGTCTAAAGCATCGTGCCAATGTAAGTGAAGGGTGTTTTGAAAAGGGGTGATAGGGAAGTGTGGTGGTTGGAAGTTGAAAAACATCACAAAAAGCGCTGTAGCGCGACTCTGAAGCATAAATTAAAAATGTACTTTATTTTTCTATCTTCAAACAGGTGCTTGTTTCGCATCCGCTCAATCCACCGTATTTCATACCACTCGTTGAAATTGTGCCAGCACCGTGGACTGCAGCATCAGTGGTGGACAGAACACGGACGCTTATGCTGGAAATTGGACAGAAACCGGTGACGCTGTCGCGTGAAATTCAAGGATTCGCCACGAATCGCATACAGTACGCTATACTGAATGAGGTGTGGCGGCTGGTTGCCGATGGCATTGTGAGTGTGGCGGATGTGGACAACGTCATGACACAAGGGCTAGGCTTGCGCTATGCTTTCCTCGGTCCACTAGAGACGGCTCATCTAAATGCCGATGGAGTGGGTGATTATTTTTCGCGTTTCGGGAAAGAGATCTACGCAGTTAGCGAAACGTATGGACCTACCCCAAAAATCAACGATGATGTTGAAACCTTGCGTGACATTTCAAGACAGTGTGAGGAACTGGTGCCACTTGCTAGGCTGCCGGAACGACGCTTGTCGCGGGATAAGTTTCTCACGGAGTTGTGTGAATTAAAGAAAAAGTTTTGAGTTATTAATTTTCAAAATTCAAAAAACTAATTTTTCTCATAAGTTTGTTGAATGGTTGTAAAATCAGTTTCCTTAAAGTAAGCCTCTGATCGTTCAAGAATGTAAAATTTTTTCAAGTGAACATGACTATTTTTTAAGAAAGCTTAAATTTACACAAAGAAAATTTTAATATGTTGTTGAACATGTGTATTTGTTGTCATAAAAATATAAATTAAATCAATTGGTATCAAATAAATTTGCAGTAATTGCCCCGATTTTCAATCGATTTCGTATCCTCAAAATTTTGTT
This sequence comes from Pherbina coryleti, assembly GCA_943735915.1. Lineage (NCBI taxonomy): Eukaryota > Metazoa > Arthropoda > Insecta > Diptera > Sciomyzidae > Pherbina > Pherbina coryleti. The sequence continues at coordinate 154,140,808 of OX030950.1, read as the reverse complement.
TCTAAAAGAAATTTCAATTCCTTTTTCAAAGATTTTAATTTTGTTGTTTTTGAGAAATATTGCAGGTCTGTATGTGCCTGTATTTTTTATAATCCTTATATTTGGATTCTTGTGTTTCTTCACAAAATTCTCCAATTGGTAACGATTAATATTCTATAATGTCTTTTCCATGCCCTAGGGCTTTATGCAGTGTAGGGGTGAGCTTTTTTCAAAATATTTTTTCAGAAGCACATCGGCTGTTTCTGTTGCATATATTCCTTACTTTTCGGCTTTCACTTTTTCCTTGCAGTTCCAGACATTGAAGATGACTTTCAATCTTTTGATGATCTCTCCATCAACACCTGTTATCTCAGCTGTTATTTGCATCGAAAAATGTTCTCGGTGTGTTTCCATCATTCGTTTTTCCATAGTCTGCTAACGGTTGGTGTACTCTAATTCCAAGTTTGTTAGGGAACTCATTCTGAATTTTTCCGTTCCTTGCAGCCAATATATTCTTCTTTGTATTGTCCTCATCAAAATTTTCAAATAAAAAATATGGTAGATTATTTTTGTTTTATACCTGCCGAAAAAGGTATGTTTTTTTATACCTGCTGTGGATACTCATAATATGTTATAATAATATATTGCTGTATTGTCCATTAATAACTAACTTTTCAACAATATATTTCATGGCATAAATACATCCACAAAAAATTATAAAAATATTTCAATAAAAGTTAAATCATTTATCTGTAGACTGCAAAATAAAATATTCAAATATCTAAATCCGATATATCTAAATCTTTTTCTTTGGACAAGTACTCCAGATTTTCGGTCCTACCCAAACAAAAAAAAAACAAAATAAAATTAATTTTATTTTTCTTAACGTGTTTTTGTTATAATTTTCCCATAGCACTAGTTAAGTTAGCTGTACTTCCAAGTTCATTTGACGTCTAAAAAATAATGTTGAAGAATGGAGTGAATGGTTGTCGAGGAATAGGTCTTCATTAAAAAAAATCAATTTTTCCCGATATTCAAACATAGTTACAAGCGATTCTTTTTTTTAAAAAATGAGAGCGGTATGAATATTTTTGCTTAAGGCTTTTTTCCACGATATTCTTCAACTAAAACCAAAAACCGCTGGTAGCGCTATCTAAAAATTAAAATTTTTTTCAAATTTTGGTTTTAATATTTTGATATAACCATCCAATTTTCGGGCGAGCTCGGTTGATTTGCGTAAAAGTGTTGTTTTTTTAATCACCCTATTGACGATGTTGTAGACCGAAGAAGGAGAGACCCTCACTATTAAACCTGTTTCCTTAATAAAGCTAAGTGGAAGTAAATTTTATTTAGAAACTAGCAGGATGAAGGATATATAATTTTTGAGATTGATTTCCGACGAGATATCGTCCTATTAGGATCAGTACCTTTCATAGTACTGTTTGATCCCTCCTTAAAGAAACCAGAAACCAAGAACAATTGTTTGGATTCGTTTTAAATTTTAGAAAATATAGTATCATATAACATGGTATTAACATAGAAGTACGAAAATACAATATTTTTCAAATCGCAGCTTCGGCTTAGTTTGCAGATCTTTATCCTTTTTTCCAAATTATAGATCACTCTTTCGCATAATTGTGGTTCTATTTCGACGATGGTGACTTCAATGACCGCTTTGAGAGTTGAAATTGTTTGGTGAGGGTTAGGGTAGGCCTTAGCATAAGCCCAAATGGTCTAACGGTGATAAATCGCAAGATGTTGGTGGCCGAGCAGGGAACTTCGTGAGTAATAACTCGATTGGTTTGCAACTTATATGGCACCTAGCACCAGTGGCGTAGATAGGGGGAGAGGATTTAGGGGATATATCCCCACTTCGATATTTTTTTTTTCTCTGATTTACAAAAAAGTCTTTAGTGAAGATGGTAGAAGTAATTTGTGTTAAATAATTTATGGATTTCGAGGAAAAAAACACGGCTTGATTTATACGACTTTATTAAACGAACATTTATTTGGGAATAATTTTCAAACAGAAAATTATTCTTAAACTCAAAAAAATAAACAAAGCTAACTCAATTTATATATAACAAGTTATAAAATGCAAAGTAACAGTTGTTAATTTCAACACACCTCCTCAACAGTTACTTAGTCATAAATTTAAATATAAGTGTTTCAAATTTAACTTTTGGAAGAGGTTTTGTCAGGACATCGGCTATCATTTCAGTTGAAGGACAGTACTTCATTATCAGGACATCTTCTGCTATTAGGTCTTTAATAAATTTATATCTAACATCAATGTGTTTGGTTCGTGCACTGAATTTTTCAGATAGCGCCACTCGAATACAACTCTGGTTGTCCTCATACATCGTGATAGGATTCTGAAAATGAAAATTTATATGAGATAGCAACTGTTTTATCCACAGAAATTCTTGAGCTGCTTGAGATGCTGCAACAAACTCAGCCTCAGTTGACGATAAAGCGACAGTTTGTTGTTTTCGAGTATTCCATGAGATTACGCTATCACCCATTAAAAACATAAAACCACTGGTTGATTTTCGATCCAAATGATCACCAGCCCAATCTGAATCAACAAAACAAGCTAAAGTTTTGTCGCGCTCTTTTGAAAATTTAAGCATTCTTTTCGGAGTAAAGTTGAGATATTTGAAGACCTTTTTCGCTGCTTCCCAATCAAGCTTTCTGGGTGAATTTACTTTACGGCAAAGATATCCAACTGCAGCTGAAATATCTGGTCGAGTTGTCGTTGCTATATAAAGCAAAGTTCCGATAACACTTCGATACAAGCTATTATCTCCAAATTCATTGATATCTTTATCTAATGTTGGATAATCAGTATTCATGGGAATCGCAGAAAACTTTGATTCTTCTAATTTCATTGATTCTACTAACTCTTTAATTTTGCTTTGATGCGATAAATAAATGTTTCCGACTTCATCTCTTATTATATGCATACCCAAATAAAAAACTACTTCACCCAAATTTTTCATCTCAAAATATTTTGTCAAATCTTTATAAGCACCATGAATTTCATTCTCAGTGCGAGCACATACTAATATGTCATCAACATAGATTAGTAAGTAGATTAACTCACCATCGTGGCATTCTTTTGTATACAAACAATTATCAGCCGGATTCTTTTTAAATTTCATTGATTGTAGTACATCATCAATTTTCTTGTTCCATGCTCTACCTGCTTGCTTCAGTCCATACAATGACTTCCTCAGTCGACACACAAGATCTTCTTTTCCTGATACTTCATAACCTTCTGGTTGAATCATGTAAATTTCTTCTTCCAAGATACCATTAAGGTATGCAGTTTTTACATCAAAGTGGAAAACTTTGAGATTGTCTTTGGCTAAAATACATAGCAAAATTCGAACGGTTATATATTTACCTACAGGAGCGTATGTGTTGTCATAATCTTCTCCGAAACGTTGAGTATACCCTTTCGCGACAAGTCGGGCTTTATACTGAAACTCTCCATTTGCTGTTCTTTTAATCTTAAAAACCCATTTGGATCCGACCGGCTTCTTACCCAACGGTAGTTTAACTATGTCCCACGTTTTGTTATCCTTTATAGATTTCATTTCCTTATCAGCAGCAACTTTCCATTTTAGCTGCTCCTCCTCCTCAAGTTTTACCATTTCGCGCCAAGAATTGTTTCAGCTATACACGCAAAATGAGTTGAACTTGGTACTTGCCTCTTTAATCTCTCTGAACGTCGCAGAATTGGTCTTACAGGATCAATGACCTCACATTCTCCCGATGAGTCCGCTGATTCAAAATCTTCTTCTGTAATGTCTTCAACAGATGAAGACTCCTCCACTGCTAATGGTATTGTAACGTTCTGCTTACATGTTCTCAAGTTGCTTCTTACACCTTTTTCGTCAAACTTGACATCTCTGCTCACAACAATTGTATTTGTTTCTGGATACAAAATCCTGTACCCCTTTGAGTGCTCACTGTAACCAACAAGTGATCCTTCCCTTGAAACATTGTCGAGTTTCTGTCGTTTAACACCAGGTGCCAGCGCAAATGCAACACATCCAAACACTCTTAAGTGCTCTACGTTTGGCTTTCGTTTATTTAACAACTCGAATGGAGTTATTATCTCATTGTGCATTACAATTCTATTTTGTAAATATGATGCAGTCACTACGCACTCACCCCAATATTTCTTGCTAAGATTCGCATCTTCAAGCATTGCACGCACCATTTCGACCAGAGTACGGTTCTTACGTTCAGAAACGCCGTTTTGCTGTGGTGAGTACGGAACCGTAGCTTGCCATTTTATACCTTCTATCCGCAAATAGTCCTGCAGCTTCTTACTGACGTACTCGCCCCCATTGTCTGACCTGAGCACCTTTGGCTTTCTTCCAAACCTATTGTGTACCTCATTTACAAATTCGTGGAATTTCTCAGACACTTCACTCTTGTGGCTCAGCAGGTAAATGTATGTATATCTAGAAAAATCATCGATGAATGTTAAGAAAAAACGTTTACCTCCTGGTGTTTGTACATCCATAGGTCCGCAAATGTCTGAGTGCACTAAGTCGAACGGTTCCTCAGTTCTGGTTTCGCTTTGCTTGGGAAATGGTGCTCGTACAGATTTTGTCAAAATACAGGTCTTACAATCTCCGATTTCATCACATTTGGCAATTTGCATACCATCTACTAATTTCTGTGTATCCATTTTCTTGATATCGGCAATGTTTCTATGTCCTAAGCGCCTGTGCCAAAGATGAATACATTCAGCTTTACCAGCGTTCGCGATTCTCGACTCTTCTGTTGTACAAATCTCGTATAGATTTGTTCCCAATTTGCCAACGATGTGGTTTATACCTTCTTTTGTGAAGTAGCAATTTTTTTCATCAAAAGTTACCTTATATCCTTGCCGTGCTGCATTCTTCACCGAAAATAAGTTTCCATTTAGACCTGGAACTAACAACACATTCTGCAAACGGATATTCCTGCTTCGGTAGCCATCCCAGCATTCGATTACTACATCACCAATACCTTCAGCAGTCATATGACTACCATTAGCAATGCAAATCGAGCTTTTTGCATTTGTATCTAAACACACAAACAATGACTGATTACTTGTCATATGAGATGACGCACCTGAATCTACAATCCACTTTTGATCTGCATTTTCAGCATTACCGCCATGCATACATTGCTCTTCCGCAGAATCAGCAATCTTCGCCGAAGTCTGATTCCATTTCTTCCAAGCCGCGCAGTCTCTTTTGAAGTGCCCCTCCTTTTTGCACCAGAAACATCTTATGTTCTTTTTCGTTGAGGTGTGCACAGTTCTCAAGACTTGATCTTGTGTATTCACCGCACTGCATTCCCTCCTTCGTTCTGCTTCATCTAAAAGCTTGCCCGTGACGTATTCTATGCTTAAATCCGCTTCTGTTCGACCTTCCAAGGCAGTTACCAAGCTTCCAAAGCTCTCCGGTAGACTGCACAAGAGCATAGCAATGATGTGATTATTCTTGAATTCCTCACCTCGTCCCTGAAGCTCATCTCTCATTTGCAGGATTTTGGCAATGTGTTCTCGCATTTCTTCGCCATCCTGGAAACGTAAGCTGTACATCTTGCGGAGGAGATATAATTTCGAAGATAAACTTTTTCGTTCGTATACATCTGCTAATGTCGTCCATTTCAAACAGAAAATTATTCTTAAACTCAAAAAATAAACAAAGCTAACTCAATTTATATATAACAAGTTATAAAATGCAAAGTAACAGTTGTTAATTTCAACAATTTGTTGTGTGGACTCCGCCTAAAAATTAATAGTTTCTTCATCAGGTAAAATTTGAGGCCTCGCTGTTTAAATTTTTCCATACAAAACAAATGGTTGGTTGCATATTTCTGGCTTGATTGCTTACATATTTGCCTTCCTTGTGTAGTGTTTGCTAAAGGTGGTGGACAATGGTCTCAACCATAAGATATTGTCAGAATAAAGTTCGACAACTGGAAGAACGCTATATTGGTCTTTTCTCAAGGTTTTTAGTCTAGACGTATATTAGTGTTTTTTTTTCTATGCGCTTATAATTTTTTTCTCTGAAATGAAATATCAATATATTGACTAATTAAATAGATGTAAAAATTCCTTATTGTTCCTTATTGTTATATTGTGCAATAATTGGTGCCTGATTTTTAGAATAACTATTATAGTTATACAAAATTTTAAGCGAATATTTTCTAAAATTTGTACCGGCAGCTTCGAACACAGGTTAAGTTTTTTACTTTTTTATTTGAAACATCGTATACATACATGTTTAGGTGATGTTCTTGCCAAACTACTTGTTGAAAATCTTCAGCAATGTAACCGGGACGTTTCATTTTTGAATGGTCAAGAATATAACAGAACAAGCGATAATGATCTCTACTTTCATTGCATGGCTCATTCCTTAAACTTGGCAATGTCTATTACAAACGAAATACCAGCCATGAGAGATTGTCTAAACACAATCGAAAAAGTTTACGATTTTTTCAATATAAAAAAATTAAAGGCTTTTCTAGAAAAATTTTTAAATGATCAAGAAGGAGCATTAAATATCTGTTTTCTATCTGTTCGTTGACTTCTACATTATGGAACTTGAAGAAAGGTGCACTAAATAAAAATTTTTATTTAATAATTGAATATTTGCCTTTATGTTTTTAATTTGCTAAAGACTTACTTAACACGAAGATATATTAAAAAGTTTAAATATACTAAAGGATTTTCATCCCTCTTTCAAGTTACAGAAATTGACAAATATGCTGAAGAGTTAATAAAAAAATCTTTATTTTTTTCGGTAAATTTCTTGACGTTAGTGCTTCTAAAGTTTTTAAAGAGTTGGAAATGTGGAAGTTATATCTGAATCATAAAGTTTCCAATCAGCCTCTAAATGCTCTAGAAGCATTATATAACTGCCTAGATAATGTTCCAAACATACGTGCTTTTAAAAATTTTAGCTACACTGTCAGTGTCCACAAGCACGCAAAAGCGTATTTTTTCGGCTTTGAAGAGGATAAAAACAATTCAAAGAGGCTAAAAGCAATATATGTCTTTATTAGCAAAATATTTGTAATAACATATTTTTCCAATGTAGGGTCGAGGTCATCGAGTCATAGTTATGTATATCGGCTAAAGAAATCCTTGAATTCACAAACAATCCAAGCCAGCTGGATTTTTCGCTTTAAAAACATTAAAAAAAAATATAAAAATAAAAGTTTACCTTTTTTTATTACAATTTTCACACATTTTTTTTTATGTGTTTGTCACGAAAATAAATTTCATGACCCCCCCAATTCAAAAAGCCATCTACGCCACTGTTTCATAGTAAGTTTTCTGCGACCGATATCAATATTTGACAATTGTCTCTTAAAACAGTCTATCAATATTTACCTTTGGAAAATAAAGTTTTGAAAAACAACCTTAAAATGCAGATATTGATAAAATTTTTATTTCATCATGTTTGAATTGCTTTTGTATTGCCATTAAACGTGGAATACAATATCATTCAAATGCACCGTTGCCAGATTGGGCGATTTATCGCCAATTGGGCGCTTTTTTTCTTGTTTTTGCGCTTAAATTTTTAGGAAATCGCCTGGCGATTTTTTTGGCGATTTTTGTAAAAACAATCTTTTTTCATAAACTCATCCAAAGTGTTTAAAATTTCAATTAAAGAAAATAACAATTGTTTTAAGTGTTTGGAACATTCTGTTAACAATGCGACTGAACACAGCTCACAAGCCCTTACCGATAATTTATTTATATCAAAATACTTATTTTTTTGAGACCGTTTCTTCAAAACATCAACTCACTTAATTTATATTTTCAACGAGAAAAAGTTGACTTTTTTCAAGCTTACGTTGAAATCACAACATTTATTCAAAGACTTCTTTCAAAAATTATAAAAGAAGACATTGTCAAAAATTTCAATTTTGGTAATTTAGCTACATCCAGCTTAAATAAAATTTTAGCGGATAAAAGCAATTATAAAAGAATTAATGACCTTACATTTCATTATCAGTTCCATGAAGAAATTCACAAATTAAGTGATGATATTGTTATGATAGACATACTATCCAAATGCCAGAATTTCATTATAGTTTTAATCAAGGAAATGTTAAAACGATTACCTAGTCTGTTAGAAATTTTTGAAAATGCTTTTATTTTATGTCCTGAAAGATGTTTAAACTATATAAGACCTTCTTTCCGTGAACTCCCTCTTCATTATCTATCTCTTGAAGAGCGACGTGCAGAAGAAATCGAATCGAAAGAAATACGAATCTTTGTTGACATTTCCATGGAGCAATGTTTTCAAAAACAAAGTACCATCTGAAAGTGAAGAATTTTGGTAATCGGAATACAAAATTAAGACAGCCGCAGGTGGAAAAATGTTTGACAATATTTGTAAGTTGGCATTCATCTTGTATAAACTAAATCAATGTATGAACTAAACAATACTTCGAGAATTGACGAAACGGAGTAAGAGTCTAATATGGCTGAAGGAACTACGTATTTTGCAAAAACTTTTTTTTTTAAAGTTGCATATTGAAAAATTCTAACAAGTTATAGTTTTTAAAAAAATGTTCTTTAACGATCAAAATTCTCGTATAAAATGAAGTAGCTTTTTTATTATTTTTTATAGATCTCAAAAATATGAAATTAAGAATATCTAATACTATTAACAGATCTCAATATTATTTGAAAAAAATTGTATATAATTTGTTTTGTTTTTTCTAATATAATAAATTTCTTAGAAAAAATGGCGATTTTTGGCGATTTTTTTTTTCATTGGGGGATTTTGGGCGATATTTTTTTTAAATCTCGCGCTTTTCTCAAAAAAGTTCTGGCAACACTGTTCAAATGTCTTCCACGGGAGCTTATGCAGAACTCACTCTCTTTGAGGTAATTTTCTATGATTTCAGTTCAGTTAATCTCGTCTCTTTGCCGGTGTCGGTTTAGTTTATTGTGTTTAAGTGCTTCATAGTGTTTAATATGTGTTTAATTTGTGTAAAATTTGTGTTAAACTTGTGCAAAAAATTCTTAAAATTGTATTATTGGTGAACGTTTAGTAAAATAAATGCTTTTAATATTTATTTTTGTATGTTTCAAGTAAGAGTTTTGTGTTTTTTTGTATATAAACTGTTAACAAATAAATAAATAACTAACTATTGCTTGCTTGCCTGCCTAATTGTTATTATTTGCATATTCCTCTTTGTGCGGTGTTTGTTTATTGTAGTGAAAGCTCGAATTTCATTTTCTCTCTACTCGCTAGTGCAATTTACGCAAGAAGATTATGGCAGAGTACAATGATTGCATTTTTCGTTCAGAGTAAGCAGGGCTGCAAAATTAAAAAAAATATTTGGTATGTTCTCAATGTTGAGTTTTTATCGTATTATCACAAAAATACTTGAAATGTCTTCACATATAATTACAAAAATCTTAAGTTAATAGTATAAAAAAGTTAGTTAAGAAATTAACAATAAAAAATTATAGACATGTTTCAGATTTAGGTGTGTATATTAGGGTGTCCCAAATAAAAACTTCTTTAAAATTTAATAGTTGCTCAACCTTTGTTTGAAAGCTTAAAGGGTTAAGTATTTTTGAGATTTTTTTCAGATATTTTGGAATAGGTTTAGTGGTCGCGCTAATCGCATTTCCCCTAAAAATCAGATTTTTCGGAGAATTTTTGAATTTCAAGCATCAGTTTGTCAATAACAGACATTTTCTAAGTCTTTAAGTCATCATTTCGAAAAAAAAAATATCCAAACTTTACTTTAATGTACATAAATCTGAAGTGTTGGCAATTTGTCTGTACATTTTGGTTTGCCATAGTTTATGTTTTCGTGAAATTTGCATACATTTTGCATACAAAAATGCTTCATACCTTTTAAAAATTTCTTCAAAATGAAAAAAAGTAATGATGCACATTGAATAATAATAATAAACTGGCCATTTCGGCACTTGAAAGCCCTTCTTATGATCAAATTGTGTTGTTCGTGTTATTAAATTTGTACACAATTGATCGAGAACTGGACCTACTAGTTTTATGCCCACTTCGAACGGCTAATGTGCATGTACTCAAGACGCTTTATGTCACTGTTTGCTCTCTGAGGTTTGCCATTGCCTGCAGAGAGGTGACGATCGAACAGAAAAATAATTCAATTGAAAAAGCTTTCTGTCTCAGATGAAAATTGAACCAGGGTTCTCTGCAGTGTTGCCAGAAAATATTTGAGAATGTAGCTAAAAATGGTGCAAAAAGTAGCTAAAAAGAGCTAAACAATTTTTTTGCAGCTAAAAAAAGAAGCTAGTTTTTAAAAACAACTTAGTTACTATATTTTATTCATACAGTTTAAATTTTTTCTTTTAAATTTTGTGTACATAAATTAAAACAACAAAATATATTTTCATATGCTAAGGTACATTTTGATCAGTAAAAACAACTTTCAATATACTAATAATTTTTCTAAAACGGTTATGTGTTAATTAAAACAAAAATTAATTATAAGAAAAAGGCCAAAAAGTCTAGCTTTAAATAAATACATATATGTATGTATTAACATTTATATGCAGGCACAGTTTTGTAGGTGTATACCATCAGTTCAGAACTCAAATTCCGTACTATCATTACTATTATTATCTGAACTATCAGAATCCTCATCATTGTAAATTTCTTCCCGTTTCATAAATTTTACGAGATCGTCATTTATAATGTAACCGTGGCAACATTTGTTTATTTTTTAAGACATATCTTACCTCTTCATTCTGTATCACGAAATAGGCTTACTAACAATAAGCAAAACACGACAAGCAATATGTAGGTTTATATATAGAATAAAGTAGTGCTGATCGTTTCTTTTTTGTCGTTCATGCCTTGTTTCGTGATACGAATTATGGGCTTAACATACTGTGGAATTTGACATTAAAAATTTAATTGAATTTCTTTGTTTTGTTTTTATAAGACTCATTATTGAAAACGTTATCTCTTTTTCAGCAACGCTAAAAGTAACGGTAAAAGTAAAAAATAAAAACGAATTTAGTAAGATCAGAGAAAGGGTTTTCGTTTAAAGCACCCTTCCATTCTCTTACTTCTATCAAAAATAAATAAATGACGATACTTTAGTCCATGGATAAGTATGAAGTTTTCTCCATTGGATTTCACCATATGTATAAGTTAGAGATGTCACAAAAAAAAAAAAATATCGGTGGTAACAAGTGATTACGAAAATATTGAATTTTTAACCAAAAAAAAGTAGTATCAAAAATAGCTAAACTCGAAAAATAAGAAGCTAAAACAGTAGCTAGGAGCTAAAACGCAATTTTTGGAGCTAAATGAGAAAAAAAGAAGCTAAATCTAGCTACAAAATAGCTAAAATGGCAACACTGGTTCTCTGCCGTATAGGTCACGCACACTACCCACTGCGCCGTGGCTGCCACTTTGAACTATGGTAAAATTTTAAACAATTCTTTTTTTAAATTAAATTTTTTCTTTTTTTTTTTCTAAAAAAAACAAAAATTAATTCTTGATTTAATTCTTGCCGTGCTAAAGTAATAGCCTTTAAATCTTTGTAACCGTTGGTTGAATCGTTAAATCGTTGGTTGGTGCATCGATTATGAATTTGCTAAAGATATGCAACGTGAAAACCTGTCCTTTCAAACGGCTAAAAAAAGCATACGAGATGTAAATCTACTCTAATAATCAGCGGGTCAAGGAATTAAATGTCAAATGTTAAATAGCGAATAGCAAAGAATTGAAGTCAATTCTTGACCAATGTAAAAGGGGTCTACTAAATCTGAAAGCGACAATTGATTGAAGTTTTTGCTGTTGCTTTTCATCGATTTTTGACAATTGTGGGTACCGAGAAGAGAGTACTATCAGCCCCGTAACAACCTTAATAATTCAAACATAGGTATCTACAAGAGTCAGCCTTGAAAGTAATGAGCTTCTGACGCAAGAAAAGTTAAAAGAGTTTCTCCTTTTTTTGCGTAGGAATAAAGCTTTCTCTCATAAGCTTTCACACATTTGTATCGACCCCTTTTACATTGGTCAAGACTTGAAATAAAGTTTTTTTGACGTTCTCTTTTAGACTTGACGAAACCTTTTACATTGGTCAAGAATTGAATTCTGGTGTAAAAGAGATGCGTTCTTTATTGCTTTAATATGTTTGCTCTGCTCATACACATGCACTATGTTCGCAGCTTTACAATTTTCAGCTACAAAACACCAAACGCACGCAAGTAAACGAAAAATAATGTGAAGCACTTCGACAAAACAGCGAAAAGCACAAAAGGAATACAAAAAATTGCCAAAAAATTTACGGTAGTGTCAATGTTCTCTTACCCTTTCGTCGCTTCCGATGTGCGGCGAATTGCCAACAAACTCACAGACTTGAATTCAAGTCTTGACCAATGTAAAAGGGGTCATTGCATTGTATTCATCGAGAAGACGGAATGTAGTGAATGGACTTTCAGCTGAATGTCTCTAATTTTGTTGTTTAAGCCCAAAAATAATAGAAATCAGATTACGCCATCAGAGGCAGAAAAAGTTGCACCGTTCTGCGCAAGACGTTAGGTCTTTCGTGACGTAGTTAGGAAAAGATACTTTCTCTGTTCTTCTCACTGATTTTCTGTTCGTGCAAGAAAAGACGATATATAGTGCGAAATAGTTCTGTGGTATTTTTTTTTGCAACTACAGTTGTTTTTTTATGTTTTGTTCAGTGAAAAACAGCTGATTTTGACAATGGGTCGATCATGACGTAGACAGACATGCGCATGGCATAATCTTTTATTTATTATTTTTGGTTTAAGCCTGTATGACACTTAATTTTTTTGTCAAATTTTAAAATCTGAAAACAATTGGCGGGTGGGCAAGACAACAATATTGTTGTCTATTGTGCGAGAATAGGATAGAAACATATTCAGTGGCAAGATCCAATTTTGACTGTTCAGCGACTTTGTTAGTTGTCGCTGATTGTTTTTTTCTTGCAAGGAGCTACACCAACAAAAAAAATTCTGGTATATTAAAATAAAATTGTTTTCAACTAAACAAGAATCTTGTTGAGAAACAACCATAAAAAATCTTGTCAATACAAAGATTTGAGTATTTTTCAAACTATTATATGGTTGCTATAAAGACAAGAATTTATTATATAAAGCATTTTATGAAATAAATTTAACAACACTGACATTTTTAATAATACCAACAAGTTTTTTTTTGGGTGAAGTTGCGTTGAAACAAGAAGTTGATAGCAAATATTTGATCGAAACTTAACGACGAGCGAATTGAGAGAAACGTCAAAAACAATGCATTAAAAATGCAGTCCGCCCCACATTTTTTCCTCCAATTCGTACTATATGCGTACTCACTCACACCAACTGAATCTATGCATTAGGACTATTTGAACTGCTCTATTTTAATTTTTAATGACAAAAAAAAAATGAGCAATTTAATTAAGTATCAAACGGGCCTAAGTTACTATTTCGTTCATTGCACGCTTTTTGGTGCACACATTAAAAAGGAAAATATTTTTACAATGGATTATTTATTCGTTGATAATATTGCAGTTTGTTCTTTGAAACAGAATATTCTGTACCCTATGTTAAGTTGTTCTGGCCCATGTGGGCAAATGTTCGCTTCTTGTCTTGGCATTTCAAAATCGTGCCTTTACAGGTTAATTTCCGTCCGATTTGGGCTTCGTTGGTACTTTAATTTTCCACTTTTTAGGAAAAAAATAATTTTTAGTCGCATTTATAGAAAACGTTACAGAAATGATGTAGTTAGCTTCAAACCCATCTAGCGAACTATCGTCGATTTCAAAACTTTTTTGTGGAGGGCCATGACTTCACGAATGTTGGTTTTTAATTGCTCAAAAGTTTAAGGTTTATTCACGTAAATACGATCTTTTGCGTAGCCCCACAAAAAAAAATTTCAGAGGCGTTAAATCGCACGATCTCGGAGGCCAACTAACAGCGGCAATTTTCGAAATAAGTCGTCCTAGAAATTTCTGTTCACACAAAGCCCTAATTGGTGCTGTTATGTGGCTTGTGGATCCATCTTGTTGAAACCACATACCATTCAGATCTATATCTTTAATTTCAGAAAAAAAAAAATCGGTTAACATACGGCTATAGCACTCATAATTGACTGTAACGGTTGCTCCTTGATTATTCTTGCCAAGATAAAAAAAAAAATGAAAATAAACAACGAATAATTAATAAATTACTGCTAATTCACTGTTGATGAAAACCAATTTAACAATAATATTCTGACAATACAATCCTTTCAATTAATTAGGGGGAATTAAATATTGAGAACATTTGAGCCCGAAGTTTAAACAAAGAAAACCCACAAATTCAATATTCAATTTTCAATTAATGCCATTAACACAGTAGAATCAGAAACATAAATTCGCGTCCACCATTAACTTAAGCCACAAGGACTACATTCAAGACAAATTTCTAAGAATATTTCAAATTTGAAAATTCATAGGCAAGCGAAAACACACAAACGATAAAATAATTTTCCCAAACCATCACAAAACCGCACAATTGGCTAATTTTTGCAAGAAAATTAATTAATTTCCCCGCATACCATGGTGCAATTAGTGTTGGAGGGAGTTCGGTTTGGAAGCCACAAGCTCGTTTTTAATTTGCTATCCTTTTGCTAACATTTATTTTTTCTATAAAGTTTTTCTTTTTTCTTTCTCATAAAAAAAAAAACAAAAAGTAAATAAAAAAAAAACTTTAAAACGCTTGAGGTACCTCTACGCTTTGTGTTGTCAAAGACTTCTTCTTTTTATTCGATTTTCACTAGAAGTTTCATTTTTCATTTCACACGCAGTGATGAAAGGATGAAAAGTTGAAATGCAAGCAAGTGCAAAAAGTGAAAATCAAAAAGAAATAAATATAAATAAAAAAAACCTAGCAAGCAACACTAACCAAAATCATTAGTCAGGAAAAGCCGAAAGAAAAATAAAAGAATAACAGAAAGAAGTTCATTTAACTGTTTCCGGTTGCTGCTAAAAATTAATTTTATTAATGTCGTCTGGCGTAGTTCTTTTATTTCTACGTTTGTGTTGTTGTTTTTTTTCTATTTTGTTTTTCTCCTTTTAATCTTTTAGCAAGCAGCAAGAAATTAAAAGGATTTCGTAGCATTTCAAAAGAAAAGCTAACTGATGATTTTTGCAAGTATTACCAGTGGTGGTGGAATTCAACAGCGCTGCAAAGCAAGCCATTGAATTAATCGTAAAATCTTTGAAGTTTTTGCACTGAAACTCTACCGTATTTACTTATTGTGTTATCCTTTCCCGTTGTTTTTGCTGCTGCTGTTTTTCTTTCACAAAAAGAATGCTGTAGAAATTTCATATAAATTAATATCCTTTGATGACAATGAGTTCCTTTCCTTTTTTTTTTTGTTTTTTTTTTGTCGAAGCAGCTAACTGTAGCCACTGTCCTGACAGCACGTTGCCAAATAAGTTTTTATTGTTTTTGCCTTTATTATTGTTATTATTTCTTTATTTGCTTATTTCGTTAATGGTCACTGCAAACGTCAAGGAATTCAGCAAAACCACGAATATTAAGACTAATTCGCTGCGTCATCACTTTCGTTTTGTTGCGTCCCTTGTTTCAATTTGGCAACTTTTTTTGTTTGTTGTTCCCTTTTTTATTATCTGCTTTGATGTCTACAATATTAATAAAAAGAGACAAGCTCATTATATTTTTTATGTACACTCTTTGAGAAGGACTTTATGAGATAATAGTTTGTGCAATGATATAGTTTGAGGGAGAGAGATACATAAATCTGCAAGGATGTAGAAAATAGTTTTATTTTATTTGGCTAAAATCGTAACTTTATCCTATTCAGTCTGATAATCTAGTACTATAGAGTATTGTAGAAATTTTTTGTACCAATAATTCATCCCAAATAATAATTAATAATTTATCTTACTCATAATAAAACAAATACAAATTTTTTAAAATTGTATAAAATAATCGAGGAGAAACACAGAAATAAAAAAACCAAAACACATTTATTTGGGAAGTGATGGTATTTGGTGAAAGCACTCATATCAGAAAACCATGGCGATGGTGAAAAATAAGTCACAGTGTATTTTAATCTCTTTAAAGTCTGAGCATACAATAAAGACAGATTAAAGACAATTTTTGAAATTAGAAAATATAACATCGAAAAACGAATAAATATGGACCGAGGTGTAAATGCGCAAAAATTTCCATGTCCATGTGCTTGTACTTAACCTTTGGCTTTGTCTTTGTCCTTAGCATTATCTTTATCCTTATCCTTATCTTTATCCTTATCCTTGTCCTTATCCTTATCCTTATCTTTATCCTTATCCTTATCCTTATCCTTATCCTTATCCTTATCCTTATCCTTATCCTTATCCTTATCCTTATCCTTATCCTTATCCTTATCCTTATCCTTATCCTTATCCTTATCCTTATCCTTATCCTTATCCTTATCCTTATCCTTATCCTTATCCTTATCCTTATCCTTATCCTTATCCTTATCCTTATCCTTATCCTTATCCTTATCCTTATCCTTATTCTTCTCCTTATCCTTATCCTTATCCTTATCCTTATCCTTATCCTTATCCTTATCCTTATCCTTATCCTTATCCTTATCCTTATCCTTATCCTTATCCTTATCCTTATCCTTATCCTTATCCTTATCCTTATCCTTATCCTTATCCTTATCCTTATCCTTATCTTTATCCTTATCCTTATCCTTATCCTTATCCTTATCCTTATCCTTATCCTTATCCTTATTCTTATCCTTATCCTTATCCTTATCCCTATCCTTATCCTTATCCTTATGCTTATCCTTATCCTTATCCTCACCCTTATCCTTATTCTTATCCTTATCCTTATCCCTATCCTTATCCTTATCCTTATCCTTATGCTTATCCTTATCCTTATCCTCACCCTTATCCTTATCCTTATCCGTATCCTTATCCTTATCCTTATCCTTATCCTTATCCTTATCCTTATCCTTATCCTTATCCTTATCCTTATCCTTATCCTTATCCTTATCCTTATCCTTATCCTTATCCTTATCCTTATCCTTATCTTTATCCTTATCCTTATCCTTATCCTTATGCTTATCCTTATCCTTATCCTCACCCTTATCCTTATCCTTATCCGTATCCTTATCCTTATCCTTATCCTTATCCTTATCCTTATCCTTATCCTTATCCTTATCCTTATCCTTATCCTTATCCTTATCCTTATCTTTATCCTTATCCTTATCCTTATCCTTATGCTTATCCTTATCCTTATCCTCACCCTTATCCTTATTCTTATCCTTATCCTTATCCCTATCCTTATCCCTATCCTTATCCTTATCCTTATCCTTATGCTTATCCTTATCCTTATCCTCACCCTTATCCTTATCCTTATCCGTATCCTTATCCTTATCCTTATCCTTATCCTTATCCTTATCCTTATCCTTATCCTTATCCTTATCCTTATCCTTATCCTTATCCTTATCCTTATCTTTATCCTTATCCTTATCCTTATCCTTATCCTTATCTTTATCCTTATCCTTATCCTTATCCTTATCCTTATCCTTATCCTTATCCTTATCCTTATCCTTATCCTTATCCTTATCCTTATCCTTATCCTTATCCTTATCCTTATCCTTATCCTTATCCTTATCCTTATCCTTATCCTTATCCTTATCCTTATCCTTATCCTTATCCTTATCCTTATCCTTATCCTTATCCTTATCCTTATCCTTAACCTTATCCTTATCTTTATCCTTATCCTTATCCTTATCCTTATCCTTATCCTTATCCTTATCCTTATCCTTATCCTTATCCTTGTCCTTATCCTTATCCTTATCCTTATCCTTATCCTTATCCTTATCCTTATCCTTATCCTTATCCTTATCCTTATTCCTCATCCTTACCCTTATCCTTATCCTTATCCTTATCCTTATCCTTATCCTTATCCTTATCCTTATCCTTATCCTTATCCTTATCCTTATCCTTATCCTTATCCTTATCCTTATCCTTATCCTTATCCTTATCCTTATCCTTATCCTTATCCTTATCCTTATCCTTATCCTTATCCTTATCCTTATCCTTATCCTTATCCTTATCCTTATCCTTATCCTTATCCTTATCCTTATCCTTATCCTTATCCTTATCCTTATCCTTATCCTTATCCTTATCCTTATCCTTATCCTTATCCTTATCCTTATCCATATCCTTCTTATTCTTATCCTTTTCCTTATCTTTATTCTTATGCCTACGACTTATATGACTATGACTCAGATTACGATTGATGCTTTTAAGGCTATACATATTAAGATTACGACTAAGACTACGACTTAGTCTACAACTAAGACTAAGGCTATGATTTACACAAAGAGGCAGAATCTGAAACTAAATTTCCGGAATCTGTCGAAAAGCCCAGAGAAGCGACTGGGATATTTGTAATCTAGAAACTAAATTTTCTGTGAATTGACTTAAGCACACAAATGATTTTTCTTTTGTTTAACAGTCCATGTTAAATCGGCTAAATCCTTTGGCATTCGAATATCCTTTTATAAATCAGAGCTAAAATCATGAAATTTAAAAATGAGAAACTCTGCTAGTTTGACATATTTTTTAATTAAATTTCTGAAATTGCGGTATATTTAATGAATTTTTGGTGGCTTTCATTAGGAACATAAAAACAAAACCACACGTGCACACACACACACTTGCATAGAATTAGACACAAGCACAGTATTTGGTGCACAGCAGGTTATTTTATTTCAATTTCTGCAACAATGCGTTTCATGGTGCTTTTGTGGTGATTATTTAGAATGTGATAAGGAAGACCATACAATTCACTGAACTAACACACTCACATATGTACATGTTATAAAAAGCACTGCACACACACAAATACGTCGAGCGTGTAGCCTGGATTTTAGAAAGAGTTTAATTGACAGTTTAACCGCGAAAATTTAATAATTGACTTTTGACCAAACGGAAAATTAACTAAAACTTTTGGACATGTGTTTTTCCACACAAAATTATTTTGTGGTCGTTTCCAGAAATATGTTGCTTACATGTTCACCGACAATTAGCGGTTCTTAGCAGAATGCTTAAAATATTATATTTATAAACCAGAAAAAAGATGCCACTTTATTTAAATTTGTGCGTTAATGTGCCTTAAATTTCACTTCTTTAAGGTATATTAAGGGGACCCTTAACTTTGGCGGACCAAAATTTAATGCCTCGCTAAAAATTTAATTACTCAAAAATTGTTAAAGATATTGACAAATGGGGGTTTTTACGGGTTTATCATACTTGGTTAAGATATTATTGTTTTTGTTGTATGTAATGTCGAAGTAGGTTAAAATAAGGTATTCCGATGGTTGTTATCAAAAAATGTTTGTAGATCATCTAAAAGTAAAAAGCAAAATGGGATTATCTTAAGAATTAATGCCATTATCATTGGAGCTAGAATTAAGAGTATTGTTAAAAAAAAAATTGTATTTTTTAAGAATTAATATAGGTTCAGCTCCGATGTCTTTGAAGCTACCTTAATGATTGTAGTATCGACAAGTAGGACTGGTATTTAAAGTGTGTAGTGCAAAGCTTATTCAAATCGGACAATTTTTTGGATAAGTTTTTATCACAACCAATCGCAAAAAAGAGGTTTTGAGATGAACGCATTTAAGGTTACGGTTTGTGTTTTCGAAATATTAAAATTTCATAAAGATTGGCTTGAGAGGTTTTTCTGGTGCATTGCGGTGATGAAAAAAATTCATCCCAATCGGATGATTGGTTTTCAAGAAATTAGGGAGAAAGTGCCCGAAGACGTGGTTGTCAAAAAAGTCATTAAACAATTATTAGGTAAGATTTTTTAAAACAAGTGTATTTTTGGTGAAATAACAAATATGTTAATAATTTTTACAAAAAATAAATGACTTGGATGGTTTTTGAAAGTGAAGGAACAAATTTTTGAAACACGAAGTTCGTTGATGAAAAGTAATGGAAATGTGTTGTAGTTTATATGGGTGATTCTAAGTTAAGAGGTTGTCTGATATTAGGAAAGGCGGCGTGAAATAAATATTTAAAAATATGTCTCTTTTCGAAGTTGTACAATGTAATCAAGTATTTTATAAACTACTTTAAGGTGGCCACTCAATCAATTCATTATTACGTGTTTTTAAGGGACCAGAGGAAATACTCTATACAGGGTAGATACATGAAGGCCAGGATAGGATACCTTACTGTACAGTGGAGATAAAAACGGTATTATTTTTTTAAAAATCAACTCTATTTACATATTTTTTTTTAAGATAGTTTATAACTATGAAATTAGACTTAAATATGCATAGTCTTTTTAATGTAACTTGAATTATGAAACTCAGAAAACAAAATTCCTTAGTATCTGTATGAGCAAAAAAAAAAATATAATTTCTTTTTCTATAAAAAAATAACTTATTAGAGCTTCTATTTGAAAAAAAAGCTTCATTTCATTTCTTCATTTATTTTCATTTCATATTTCATATTGAGTCTTTTTTTGTAATATTGCACCGTTGATTGAAGTTTCGCGATTTGAGCTGCTTGTTTCTTTATTAACGAATTTCTTGCTCTCCTTGCACAGATCGACCTTTACTATACATCTTGCGCTCGTGTGTTAATATTTTCATTAGGAAGTGGAGGGACTTCATTGCCTGAACTAGGTGAGGTTACAACAGCATTACTAATATCTTGGAGAGTTAAACTTTATCTCCGCATTCTTGCCTTTTCTCTCCATATCTTTCTAGATTTTCGTTTTTCTCTGGGTGTCATTTGGTTGACATTCTTAATAGTTCCTTTCTCTTTTTTCTTTAATATTTCCTCTTGTCTTTTTCCTTTTGTTGAGAATACTTTTTCGGATAAATTTTCATGCGCTGGTATCGCAGTCTTTCTGTCAAACGCTTTTTTCCGAGACATTCTTCAGGAGTTATTTTCATGACCTAAAACAACATGAAAAGCTTATTCTAAAATTTGTAAAATCAACCAACGTGTAAAACCCAGAGGAAAACGAATGGATGAATTAAAATACGAAAATATACGTAAACAAGTGAATTATCGATTAAAACAAAAAACAACTGACTGCGTAAACGTTATATCCCACTTTCGTATCTACCCTGGACTTATGGTCTCTACCCTGGACTTATGGTCTCTACCCTGGCATCTCGGTAGGCAGGGGAAATACGGCAGGGAAGAGAAATTTTTCAAAAAAACGTTCCATAAACGATATTTTCGTTCCAAGAAACGAACACAATCCGAAGAGTATGTATTGTTAAAATAAACTACGCAGAAATTAAAGTAAATACACATTACAAACAAATTATACTTTGAAAAACAAAAGAAAAAAACTTTTCTGTGGAGATACTGCATTCACCGACACATACGCACATACCGAGTGGCGTGATCGAACTGCCCGCCAATGAGAGCACGCGAGTTACTTACGCATCGTTTGGTGTCAACTTCACATCAATGTTAATGCTCTGAGATTTAAATTTTGTAACGACAAGTACTTTATCGACATTTTTTAGCGCATGTAAAGCGTCCGGGCAGGGCTGCCAGGTGACGGGATTTTTCCCCTTTTTCGGGATTTTTCGTACAAAACGGGGACCCCGCCTCCCTGTTGAAACGGGGACAACGGGGTATCAAAACATTGATAAAAACGGGGAAAATTAAAAATAAAATAGCGAGTGAAAAAATATATCGGTTATTAGAAAAACCAACTACAATATTTTATTTAAATTACATCCATTTTTTGTTTGCCATTTTTTACAAAGCTGAATGTGTCATATATGGAAAAATAGAACTTAATTTGAAGACTGTTCTTTGTTGATTGTTTCATGCGAAAGGAATGCATTAATATAGTCATAATAGTATTTTTGATGTAGACTTAAACGATTTCGATACTTTTTTAAGGAGCTATATAAAGGGACATTCATAGATAGTAAAAATGAAAAATAAAACTTTAAGCTTAAAAACACTTTCACACGTTATTTCGGATCAATCCGAGTGGAATGAAATCAGAATTTATCAGAAATTATCCAGGAATTCTGGAAAGAAGTTATATTTTTCATTGATTCAGATATTTGAAAAAAATAAATAGTTTCCATGAGTTACAAAATTGTGGCATTTTTATATGTTTACTTAATTTTTATAATTCTTAAAAAACATATTTTTTAAGAATTATATTAAGAGCTTTATGCCGAATAATTCATGAAGCAACAGGTTGCTACAACAACAATGTTCTTTGCAGAACAAACCAAGCTCTTGCGCTTTTATTGCTCTTGCGCTTATTAGCTTGTCAAAGTTAGTGGACTGCTAGAACCACTGAGACTACTGATGAGTCGGAGTAGCGTCCGACGAAACCATGGTCTAGTCAGCTTGGTTTGTTCTGCAAAGAACATTGTTGTTGTAGCAACCTGTTGCTTCATGAATTATTTGCCATAAAGCTCTTAATATAATTCTTAAAAAATATGTTTTAAATTAAAATAAAAAAATATGTTTTTTTAAGAATTATAAAAATTAAGAAAAAATAGTTTCGTTTATTTTTTACTTTCCCTATAGCGGGGCAAGTGCTGAAAGTGCTTTTGCAGCTTTTAATTTAAATAAAACAAAACTAAGGAACTTTCTTGACAATACCTCTCAATGCACAACTCTCCGCAGTAAATCTTTAATGAAATATAAAAATGGCTTTGCTATTGAAATAAATTCAGAATTTTTAACTTTTTATAATAGAAATAATATACATACTCTTGTTTACTTGGTTTGATAATATCGCTCGTTTTCTACAATAACGTTATAACTTAAAAAACTAGATTTTTCAGGAGAATAATTTATTTAAATTGGTATTAATTAAACAATTTTAAAACCGGGGAAAAAAATGGGGAAACTCGAAGTTAAAAACGGGAAAAATATTCATTTGTATGCAAAAATAGGCATTTTTTTCGATGAAATCTGGCAGCACTGCGTCCGGGGTAGGAGACTTAAGACACGAGGGACAAAAATTGCGGATTTTTTTATAAGAAAATCAAATCAATTTGATGCGGGTAGATACTGTTTTCAAGGTTGACATGCAGTTATAACTAACCTATGTTAATTTACTGGTAACAAAGTAAACGTTGTTTATTATTATGTATGTTTGTCGTTTTCCGCAAATTTTCAACTAATGTATGGTTTTTTGATTTAGCCACCGCTAGCGTCTCTTAACGTATGATAACACATATACATATCTATTTGACAAAAAAAAAAAAAAAACACATTTCATTACTACTTTGTTTGCAAGAATACATAATCAATATATCATGAATTCCATGTCACACACTGTTACAGCTTGCGAATAATTGTATCTGATTTACTTAAGTAGAAATTTTTGCGAAAACTGGTTTGCAATGTTTATTAATTAATTTTACGGTCTATTTAAAATGTGTAAAGGTTTTATGAATCCACTTATGCATTTCGGTGTTATTTAGCAAAATGTAGCGTACGCACGTGCTACAAAATTTTCCCTTTAAAAATTTGATGTCAGCTTCTATCTGAAATTTCTGCGAATTGACTTAAGATAGAATTTTCATATTTTTTTACAGCAATAAGAGGTTATCCTAGATTATATTAGTAGTTAAGTTATTTAACTTTAAACACCGTCACGCACATGTTACATTCGTCACGCACAATTACACCGTACGTTCATATTACTGTTACCTTGGACCATATTAACTAAAAACTGAAATACGAAACAAAAGGATTAAAAATTTCTTATTTTCTTTTTTTTTAATCTCTATTATGTCATGACTAGACACATTTAAGAAAAAAAATTTGAAAATCAATTATTTTAATCGATAAAAACAATTCTATTCTATTTGATCCAAAAGTCGATGCTCTCAATCAATGGAATTGAAGGAGCTGGAACTTTGGGGACTCTTCAAATTCTTCAACAGATTCCATGTGGACCTATTCAGATGTATTTTCATTTCTTATGCAAAGAAATTCGCCTGGCCTTTGAGAGAGTACCCGTAAAGGCTGCACCCATACATCACCAAGTTCAGTGTTTTTGTGAATATGATTCCTTAAAATAGATTTATTTGAATAATAATTTATATTCCGATTTATTTTTACCCTTAAATGCCCAACAACACCGATATCATTAAAATTATGTTGTGCTAAATGATCCCCTGAACACGACCCCGTTTTTATTTTTTTTGGAAAAAGTTTTGTTTAAAAAAAACATGGTTGTATCCAAAAAGATACAGTGGGCATTCTGACGAATACCATCAAGCTTGGTTGTAGGAGTTCAAGGCAAAAACGTGGAAAACGATTCTTTTTATGATAACTCTAAATTTGTTTGTTAAATGATACTCTAAAATTGTTATTAGTTTAAAAGGTATTTCATGTCAAAAACCGAACTTTCCGTAAAAATGAAAAAACTTTTTAATTTGACGATCAATATTTCCCAAACCAACAAAGTTATGCCAATAATTAAATTTTTGTTTTCTATTTGAAATTTTCTGAGTGAAACTACATATGCAGCATTTTAATTTTTGCAATATTTTAAAATAAATAGCTTAATTTCTCGGTGGTATCCAAAAAGATACATTGGGCATTTAAGGGTTAAATTAAATAAAACTCACTTATGAGAATTCATATTGACACTTGTCAATAGTTAACTGTCAATTTAGACGTTTGACCGTTTAATTAAGATGTAAGGATGGAAATTTTTTTAAATGAAGGGTGTATTAATTTCAATTTTTTTGTTGTTTTATTTTTGGTCACTGCTATACTATATGAGACCCCTCATATCATTACTAATCGTAGTACATTTTAAAGCCCCTCCTCCCCTCTAAATTGGTAACGTAATTTATGAACGACCCCGTAGTGTGTAAAAACTACATTGTTGTATAGAAAAAAGTGTAACATGTGCGAAGCGCGTGGATTTTTTTTCAATGGAAATAGTAAAAAAATTTTTTTCAATCTGGTTTGCCATCTCAATATCCACACATAACAGCATTTTCCGCAAAAAATTTCTTATATTAGAGTCTGCATTGAAACATACATATATCAATATTGTCACGCACATGCTACATATTTTCTTAATTTATTTAACTGCTCTTACCACGGTATGTCGTTGATAATTATTTATTCATATATATGTATGATTATTAAGAAAATATTAAAAAATTTTGAGCAAATATTTTTTTTTTAATTGTTGTAATTAACAGCGCACGCCCTCACGGCAAATATCAAAATAAAACTGCAAAATTTTCGCTCAACTTATTCACCACGCGAAAGTAAAAAAAACACAGAAAAACTACCGTTATCTTGAAAAATTCAACTTAAAATGTGTTGTCCGAATTCGATAGAATATATTCTATATAGTTTCTCTTCTCTCTTTACAATTTGATTTTTGACCTATGAGGTTGACTTCTTCGTGGAATTCGTGATATGAAAAAAGGTAGATTACGAAATATGTGCCGGACTTGCCTACACAAAAAAATTCACAAAAGAAGACTACTCGATAGATTTTCTAGAAATTTTTGCAGTACGTTCTTAATAAGATGAAAAAAAAAAATCGATAAAAAGTTTTCAAAGGCAAAAGGTGGCCTTAGAGTACAATCATTTTAGTTCTTAAATAAGATAAATAAATAAATAATGATAAATAAGATTTAATAAATATTTTAAGAATGTATATTTATACAGATGAAAAAAGTGTATATTTTTCTTCATAAACAATTGAAATTAATAAAAATAAAATATCAATCATCAATTTAAAGTTTGTCATGGATTCGAGCTTTGAAAGTCATACTGAGCAGTCGAATATAAAAATAATAAAAAATTGAAAAATTTTTTCTTGATTTTTTTTTGTTTTTTCAATCAAATTTTTATATAAAAGCCTAAAAATAAACTTAAATGAAAAAGAAGGAAATTCCTAGAGCCTCGAGCACTAAAAGCTGCCAGAGCCAAAGGATCAAAAAACCTCCGGACAAAACTTCTAGAAATATAAGTGAAAATTTCAAGAGCAGCCTAGCCGAAGTAGCAGATTGTGAAAAGCCTACATCATCCTTGAATAAAGAATCAGCTATTGTATTGCAAGTTTCCGATGACTCCTCATCTCAAATGCTGAATTCCAGTTGCAGTAGCTTTGATGCTCAACTAATTTCCGAAAACCAAATGGATATAACTCCTACGCTCTCCGTCTCTCCAGATATGATTCTTGCTGCTCAACATGAGCATTTAATGAATTTTAATGCTCATTTGCAGAATTCAACTTTTTCAACAACTCAAGATGGATTCCAGATTCCAAATCAGAAGCGACTAAAGCGTTCCAATTCTGGCTTTACCAAAAATACAGATACAGCTGGTAATGTATCCTTATCTAATTTAAGTTTTGATTTTAATAAAGGATTAGCTCCAAATAACCAGAATAGATTTCAAATCTTACAAGATTTATCTGTTGATAATATTAGTAATAATACATATGTAAGACAATCTGTAAAAAATTCGGTCAGGGATAAAGATCCTCAACAAATACATAAAAACGCGAAAAAATATTGTCCACCAATTTTTTTATTTAATATCGACATAAAAAAACTCGTCGACCAACTTAATTCTAGAACTCCTAAAATTAAATATAAAATAATAAATAAAACCAAATTCAAAAGCAAAATATTTTTTGAAGATCTTCAAGTTCATGGTGAAATGATGAATTTACTCAGAGAAAAGGGTATAGAATCGTATTCCTTTACACCAAGTGAGCTAAAACAGCATAATATCGTTCTAAGAGGACTTTATCATGGTACCACTATTGAGGAAATAAAATCTGATATCGATTTGCAAGCTCCTGGGGTTGTCGAAAAAGTCTCCAAATTCCACACTCGAAATTCTAAGCTTAACAACATAGATTCTGGACTTTTTTTAATAACTCTTGTTCCTGGTGGAAAGATTGGGGATTTGGGCAAAATAAAATTCATTCTTAACCAAGTTATAAAGTGGGAAGTACCCAAATCAAATTTAAAAGAAATTCAATGCAAACGTTGCCAATATTGGGGGCACATTGCAAAAAATTGTAACAAAAAATTTATGTGCATTAAATGCAATCAGAATCACGATCCAGGCCAATGTGCACGAACGGCTAATGATTCGTCTGCTCCATTTTGTGTTAACTGCAACCAAGAAGGCCATCCAGCCAATTACCGTGGCTGCCCAGCTTTTAAAAATTACATAGAAAAGAAAAAATTATTAATCAGGAAAGCTAGAGAAAAAAAGGAGGTCGTTAAAAATAATGTTTTTTCGGCCATTTATGGAGCAAGTTCAGTGACTCCCGGGAAATCTTATGCGAGTAACTTTTTAACAAATCCCACTCTTGCAACATCTGCCAATCTCAAAAATAAAAGACCAGCAATTATTGATGAATTTTTAAATTTATCTAGTTACTTTAAAGACACGTCGTTATCAGCCATTGAAGATAAAATTAAAAATTTCATTTCAACTTACAAATCCCTTCCTAAGGAACAAGCCAAAAATGAGTACATGATTTTACTCAAAGAAGTTTTGATTACTTATGGGCCATAATAAACTTGCAATTCTTACTTTCAACGTTAGATCCTTAATTGATAAAAGCAGACAGATTGATTTAGAAACAACTCTTAATCAAAATAACATAGACATTGCTTTTCTTCAAGAAACTCACCTCAAAAAAAATATTTATATTAATAATTATAATTTTATTCGTGACAATTCTTCCCAGGGAGTAGGAATAGCCATTAAAACGAATTTTACATATATAACAACGTCCATTCCTAATCTTTTATTTCCACACTGTTTTATTATTATTTCTTTGATGATGAATTCTCTCTTAAAGAAAACATTATTGAGTAGTTTGTATTTTCAAAGTAATGCTTCACCATCTCAAATGGTAAACACATTAATCAAAATTCGGAATTTTTCAAAAAATTTTGACGGTACAATACTTGGAGGTGATTTCATTGCTAAAAGTCCTGACTGGGGCGATTCCCTGGAAAATCTAAATGGTAAAACTTTAAAAGATTGGCTTCATTCTAATTCTCTTGACTTTCATAGAGTCTGTGATATAAATCCTTCGTTTCCAAATGGTTCTTCATATCTTGATCACTTTTTAATAAGTACGAATATTATTGACACTATAAATAATAATTTTTCAGTTGTGAGTATCCCTACCTTCTCGGACCACTTTCCCTTGAAAATTGAAATAACATTACCTGAATTTGATTTTATCATTAACTCTCCACGTTCTTACATATCTTATAAAAATACAATCTGGAATAATTTTCGTTCAGACCTAGATAATGTTTTAGAAGAAATTTCTCCCCCCTCAAATCGAAATCTTTCAAATTCTGAAATAGATCAATCAATTGAGTTATTTTCGAAAGCGGTTATTGACACAATGAACTCTCATTCGGAAACTATTGAACTTAAAAATAAAAAATTTTTAATTCCAGCTAACATCAAAAATCTCTTGTATTTAAAGTATCAATGGCAAAAACATTTGAAAAATATTTATCATAGAAATTATAATAGAAAAAATCCTGAGTATCAATTGCTATCAGCGCAGATAAAATTACTGAATAATATGATAAGAAATCAAATTAAAACTCATCAAGCAATTATGCTTAATAATAAATTATCTAAAATAAAGCCTGGGCCATTTGCTTATAAAGAACTGTATAAATTTATTGGAATGAAATATTCGAAATTTTGTCATAAGATTGAGTTTAATGGTAATTTCATCCATGATAGTTTTGAAATTGGACAAAAGTTCAAAAACCACTTTTTAGACATTTATAGGGAAAACATCCCCATTGCAGCAAATTTAAATTTGATTGATACAAAAATAAACGAAGTTTTGGCAGAGTTCACTGATCCAATTATTAATTTTAACGACAATTTTAATTCTGTTCAAGACATTCCTAACCATCATTTCATCAATGCGAATAATTTGCAAGAATTAGCAAGAAACTTAAATACAAAAAAATCTGCGGGCCCTGATTTAATTTCTAATTTTATAATTAAAAAATTTCCAAATTCAGCTTTTAAATTTTTATCAATAATTTTTAACAACTGTATCAATAATGGCTATTTTCCTTTGGCATGGAAAATTGCTAAAGTCATTCCTATTAAAAAAAAGCCAAATTCTTTTACTTTGAATAACTTCAGGCCTATATCATTACTTTCAAATCTTGGGAAACTGTTTGAAAGAATTATAAAATCTAAGATGGATTTAAATATTTACCCCAACTATATTCCTCATCATCAATTTGGTTTCAAGCCAGGTCACTCGACTATGCATGCGTTATTTAAATTACATGATGACGTTGTAAGAAATTTAAGAGAAAAATCTTGTACAGTAGCAGTTTCTCTGGATATAGAAAAAGCTTTTGATAAAGCATTTCATAAAGGAATTATTTATAAATTAATTAATATTGGTTTTGATCCTTTTATAATAAAATTATTTTCAAGTTTTCTTACTGACAGGGCTTTTTTTGTTCAAATTAAAAATTCAAATTCAGATTATGGTTCTATTAAAAGTGGCGTTCCTCAAAGTGCTATTTTGGCCCCCCATCTTTATAACATCTTAACTCACGATTTCCCTCATGAAATTAATGGCTCAAAAAGCATTCTTTATGCTGACGATTCACTAATTTACGCTCATAATAAATCTCCTGTTGAAGCTCTTCGTTTAGTTAAAATTCATCTCAGAGTTATAAAGGAATATTATAAGTCTTGGGGTATCACTGTTAATCCTTTAAAGTCACAGGCCATATGTATAAGAAATGCTTCAGGTAAATGTAAAAGGAAGGTTGTTCCAGAGAGCAAAAATCTAAAATTAAAATTTAATGGCTCTAATATCCCTTTTCATGATAAAATAAAATATCTTGGAATCACGTTTAATAAATTGTTCAAGTTTAATGAAAATGCGCAACTAGCTCTTAAAAAATTTGCAAAGATCACGGCAATGTTTTCGAGACTATTTTATAGCAAATCACTTAGCCAAAGAACAAAATTACTTATATATAAAGTTAGTATTCGCGCTGCGGTTTTATATGCATTTCCCATTTGGTTCTCAATCTCTCCAACGGTAGCCAGAAAATTAGAAATATCCGAAAGAAAAGTCCTAAGATTGTGTGTGGACAGAAACTATGAATCGCCAACTAAAAGATTTAGCAATAATTATATTTACAACAGGGCTCTTGTAGTTCCTCTTTGTAAGTATGCTTTTGATCTTCAAAAAAGATTTGTCGACAAACTTGAATTCCATGACAACTTTTTAATGAATGAAATATGCATTCACGAAAAGGAATATAATTGGTCTAATTCATGTTACCTTTCTCCAATTGGCATCATAAATGAATCGTTATCTAATTCTGATCAACACAACACTCTGCCCGAATTTTACAAAAATAAACTTCCAAACACACACAGAGGTTAAAATCAACAATATGTTATATATATTTATATATATATATATAAGTATATATATATATATATATATCTATACATATATACTTGTATGTACACATAGTTTTATAAAATTTTATAAATAATTTTTTGTATATTAGTTTTAAGTTATATATAGTTCATTATGAGAAAAATTCCTCAATGTCAAACCTCCGAGTTATGAGCAAAACTTGATCACTCTTTTAACCTTTGCTATAAAATTGTTATAAATCATCTGTTAACTGTAAACATTCATTATTAGCTCGTTGCATTATAAAACTTTACCATCTTGCTTTAGATAATACAATACAATCTAAAAAGTAACATATTAATTAAGATGCATTGTAAATCTCAAAATTTATTAAGACTCAATAATAAAATAAAAAAAAAATTAAAGTTTGTCATTTGAACTACAACGAAAATATTTTAAAAATTTCAATTAATTTATTTATTTCAACAAAATATCTCAAAAAACAAACAAAAAGATTTAATTTTCATAGTAAATTATTTCCAACCTAAAAAACCCCTTAAAACCGCTTAGTTATTAAAATCAAATCCGCTTACACGCTTTAATTTTACGCAGTAATTGAGAGCCAATAAAACTCACCGCTAATCAAAACTATGCCACATAAATCAATTAATATTCCTCCACAATTTAATTGAACATGCTTCAGAGCACTCAACCCTTAATTGGCCTGCAATAAACAATATTAATTATTGAGCTTAGTGCCATGATAAAAAAACAATCATTTAACAATAAAAAAAAAACATTTGGTTTATTTATGTAGTCAATTTATACAGCTTACGTTTTATATATATGTATACATATATTTTGTCCATGTTTTGTTTTCGTGGTCATTAGTGGCCATTAAGGGGTTACATAACTCTAATAATCGTTTATTTAAAACAATGGTTTTAATTACATTTTTCGGCCACTTTAATCATTAAAAAGACAATTACATTTATTAGTTTTTCTTGAGGAAAATATTTATACACGGAGAGAAAAAAAGTCAAGCATTCTATGTTTTAATCAAGCAAGTGCACTATCAGTCTACACTTAAGCGTAAAATTCAAGCATTATTCTTCTAGAATTGAGCACATTTAAAACACTTGATATTAAGAAAAAATCTTTAATTCAAGAAAAATTTGCTTAAAACTCAAGAATACTTTTTCTTGATTCAAGTCTAATATTTGCTTGAAGTGAGAAAAATTTGCTTGATTCAAGTAAACAATTTGTTGAAAACTAAAATAATTCGCTGGATTTGAGAAATTTATTTTCCATGAATTGAGAACAATTCGCTAGATTCAGCAAAGATGTAGGATGTAGGATAACCGATTATAAAAAACTACTCAAAGATAATAAAAATATATTGTACAAGCTTACATATTTCCAAGTAAAGTAACAGATAAGACACTGCGTCTTCAAACCATGCCATAGTTTGTCAATCCGCACCATGTTAAATATGTTTTCATGTAAACATGTTGTGAATTATAAGCATGCCAATATAAGTTGAAGTGAAAAAGAATTTGCCTGATTAAAGTAAACAATTTTCTGATAACTAAAATAATTCTCGGCGATTGCTTAACCCAGCAAAAAATTTCAATGCGCATTACTTGTATGCACATAATGCACATCCCTTCATTCTACTTGGAATTAGTGCTGTTTGTATAGCTCTATATTTGTAGCACTTTCCATAATGACAACGAAGCACTTGAAAAAAGTATTAGATTTGAATGTCGAAAAAATTAATTAAAAAAACGGAAAAAATCATCAAATCGTCCTACGTAAATTAATAGTTAAAAGTCCGCGCTTCCATTCGAAAAAAAAGTAATATTTTAAGTTGAAATATAAGGTGTAAAAAATATGAGTTCCAAATTATTGGGGTACAGAAAGCGCCATTTTAAAATGCTTGTTGCAAAAGAGAGAAAAAATTTGTAAAGTAGTTTCTGCAAATTCCACAGTAGTGGCAGAGGTAGAATTGGTGTTGGAGGAAGAGGTGGTGGCAGTGGTAGAGTTGTTGGTGCAGGAAGAGGTGGTGGCAGATTCAGATACAAATAATGATATCGTCGCGAATGATGGTCCTCATTCAATTGGGGCTCTTGAACCATTTAACTTTCAAGATGAAATTAAGGAGTGGATTGTTAAATAGAACGTGCTGCAATAGATCACATTTTGCGAATCTTGAATAAAGGCGGTGTAAAAGTTCCACTGTGCACAGCACTCTTTTCATTGCAACTACAAAGAGAACAAAGCGCTCGGTTCTCGCTACGTTTTTACACCAACTACAAGGACAACAAAGCACTCGGTTTTCGCTACGTTTTTCTTCAAATTGCAAGGGGAACGAAGCGCTCGGCTCTCGCGATTTTATATTTGCTACAGCGAGAGCCGAGCGCATACATCTGATGACATGACGATGTTAAAAAATGCGCTATACGCAAGGAGAATAGAGCGCTGAACTTTTTTTGTAGCGCTACAGATGCGCTCATGGAGAGCTTTGTTCCCTGCTGGGAAATTAAGGAAATATTTTCTTGATTAAAGCCTTGTTACAGGTTCTAGAAGCAAGTAGTTTATTTTTGTGTGAGACAATCATTTATTTTCTTCAATTTTAGAAATAAATGCTCATTATAAGTTAAATTTGCTTAATTTTAGTTTTTTTGTGCTTGATTTGAGTAAATGAGGCTTAATTTTAAATTTTCTTAGATCAAGCAAAGTATTTGCTGAATATAAGAATATTATTTCTCTCCGTGTATGAATATCAAAGTTACAAAGTTTTAAGCTGCAGCTAAAAAGTTCACCCCTTCCTTATTTCATGAAATTTGGAATATACGAGGGTTGCGACATACAGTTTATAAAATAAGTAAATATACAGTGGTTTTGCAGAAGGATTTCGTTTTAAAAGCCAACCTTGAATTTATTTGAGAAAATAATAAACATTTCTTAACATGGCTCCTTGTGGTAAAGAAATTTCGCAGAACTTAAAAGACTTAATAATAAAATATTTTAAAGAGGAAAAGAAAGTCAGTCGAAAATATCGCGAAGATAGTATATAAAAGTCCCGCGACAGTGCAAAAATTATCGAAAAATTTAAAAAATACAATGCCACTGAAAATAATCGTCGTCCCGGAGCCCCTCTTAAGTTCAGAGAAAGAGTAATTCCAAAAATATTTAATGAAGCCACCAATGAAACTGGCAAACAGTGTTCCACACAAACAATCCGAAATGTTCTCTATAGGGCTGGGTACCATGTTCGTAGTGTCCGAAAGAAGCCGCTCGTTAATGAGGTTAACCGTAAAAAACGCATGGACTTCGCTAAATATCATGAAAGGCTTGACTATGACTTTTGGAAAACCGTAATTTTGTCCGATGAAAGCAAATTTAATTATAATAAAATAATTTTCATTGCAGGCTGTGTTTTGTAATTATTTTGTAAGTGTGAGAAGTTTTTAAAAATATTTGTGAACCAGCCATGGGTCGGGGTAAGCACTGTTTTGAAGAAGAAAAGAGATTGATACTTCAAATGCGTAGTAGAGGCGAAACATAAATATTAATTTCAAATGCTCTTAACCGGTCACAATGTGTTATAGCGAAGGTAAGAATGTAAAAAAAACCACACCGTTACTGGCTTAGCGCATAGTAAGAGAAGAATCCATTTACCACATCGTCAGCCATTAAAAAAAACTTGTCATTGGACATTAGCTCTAGAACGATCCGCCGACGTTTGCAAGAAAATAATTTACACGGACGGATAGCAAGGAAGGTTCCTTTACTTAGCATTAAGAACATCAAATAACGGATTGAATTTGTTAATACCAACAGCACATCGACCCCAAACACACCGCTAAGGTGGTAACTAGATGGGTTCAGTAAAATAATATTGATGTCTTGGCCTTCTCAGTCACCTGACTTTAATCCCATAGAAAACTAATAAAAAAACTTAAAAAATAGGGTATCAAGCAAAAAAACTACAAATAAAAGGCACTATGGGAAGAAATAAAGAGATCTTGGTATGCCATACCTGTGGACACTTGTCAAAAACTAATTGACTTAATGCCTAGAAGATGTGAGGCAGTTCTACGAAATAAAGGGTATACAGCGAAATACTGATTCAGGTACATACTTTCCATAAAAATTTTAAAAAAAAGAATCATAATTATTATTATTTTTCTCTTTTACAGGAAGCTGATTATCGCACTCTAATTATTTTGGCCAATCTAAAATTAACTTTTAATTTTTTTTAAATTTTTTAATAATCAACATGAATTGAACATTTTTTATTTTATTCGCATTTAAGTACACATATAGATTTTAACAATGTGACATAACATTTTTAATTAAAATAAATAAAATGCATTATTTAAATGCATACAATGAAGTGAGGACGTGATGCTCTTATTATTTTGGCCATAACTGTATACAGCCTTAAATATTCAGCGTAGAATATTAAGAATTCATACATAATATTCACACACCACGTATTGGTGTATGTGTGAATTAACACGTGAACATTTTCCGGTGATAATTTTTTACGATTTTCGATGTGGATTGACTAGAAAAGAATGCATCGATCAACAAATGCTGGTTCAGTGAATTCGAGCGTGATCGTCGTTATCTCCAAGACGAATTTCGTGAAGGTTGTCTAAGAACAGCCGTTGTGGCTGAAAATATCGATGCTATCGAATAATAACCACAGGTGACGAATCATGGACCAATGCTTATGAACCCGAAAAAAAAGCAATCCATTGTTTGGGTCTTTCAAAGTGATCAAAACCCGACAAGAGTTGTCCGCGGACGAAGTATATCCAAGCAAATGGTTGCCAGTTTTTTCAGAAAAATCGGACATGTTCCAACTGTTCCACTTCAGCAACGGAGAACTTATAATGCTGAATCAACCACCGAAGAAAGATCATCCTCCAAGTCGACAATGCGAGATCCCACACATTAGCTCAAACAAAAGAGTTTTTGAGCACTCAAAACGTGGAGTTAATGGGTCATCAGCCTTTCTGTTGCGACTTGGCACCTAACTTGACTTTTTGTGCTCCCTCACATTAAGAAAAAATGCGTGGTGAGCGTTTTTCTACGCCCGCACGGATTTAATAAACCTGGTTTCGGAGTTACCAACTTCACTCGTACTGAATGTCGGACTGTATAGAATATATGGTGAACTGTGTAATTGATAAATGAAGGAAATTACAGTTGTGACAGGAGTCATAAAGAATCATAATTCAAACCAATATTGCACATGCCCCATTCCAATCGGTGTTCATCCACGAAATCCCTAAATTTCTTCATCAAAAACTCAACTCTGGACAGCAAATGAAATAACTTCTTCTAAGTATCCTTTAAGACTCAGTGTATCTAAGCAACTTGAATAGCACAAAAGCAAACATTGCAATTAGAAAATATCAAAGATCAACGTAGAGAGCTAGTCATAAAAAGGGACCATTTCTTATTTTCTTTTATCTGTGCAAATAATTTCTCTGATTTATCCCGAGCATTATAATTAGAAAACCTTTTAGCTTATCTTAAGCGGACGACTGCCAATCAGGCAATCCAACAAATGTTATCTGTGTTTCTATTTTTTTTTTACTACTTCGTGTTGTAATTCTTTCCTTGCAAGGATAGCATTGGCAGTAAAACAAAAAAAAAAAAATAACCAAAAGAGATATCAAAATACCAAAGAATACCAAAAAGAAATATGCAACTTTTATGACGAACGAGTGCCAACCTAGGCCATTTATAGCCACTCAGTCTCAAATAGACAGGCTTCACAAACGACAGCAAAAGATAATAAAAAAAAACTCTCCAATAAAGCAAAAAATTCACTTGATTTACGAATTGAATGTTTGCGTCCACTAAATTTTTTTTGTGGGTATATTTCTTCTAGGAATTGTGTACTTTTTTTAATTTTTTTCGGCTGTGTTAACGAAGAAACAAATTATTGGCTTTGATGATAAGAACCTTTTGCGTAACTCTCTTCCGGTTAAGTGCACATTTTTTTCGTGTATTTCTTTTTTTATGTTGCCTCATCTTTTTTGTTTTTCTTTCTCTACAACTTCAAATGACATCAAGCAGCTGTCATCTGCTGTCATCATCATCATCATCATTATCATCATCATCGTCATTAACATGGGCATCAAAGTCAACAAAAATTAAGAGTGTGTCCTTAATTTTGTTGTTTTATTTTGTTTTTATTCTCTAGTATTTTTCAATTACAGCTAAAGCTTTCGGGCGGTACTCAAAGTAATGTCCTCACTTTTGAAAATGTCATTATTTCATTTGATTCAATTTCATTGGAGCTCACTCACCCTGCTCCAACGTCAAGTCCAAATGTTACAGCAGTACTATAAAAATCCCCATCAATTTAATTTTGTCAATTGTTTGTTTTTGATTTGTAACTGACATCAATCTTGTATCCTGTGCCACAGTCTTAGCTTCTCTGGGAAATGCCATTTGAGCTTCTCATTTCATTGTGCTTCTGCTACCAAGTGAATTATTCTTCCCCGTGCGTATCCTTGTTTTCGGCCAACTTTAGCTCATAGCCAGGTTCAAGTATGTCTTTTATATTCTGCTGTTGTTGTTGTTGTTGTTGTTGTTGTTGTTTTTGTCTTGTTGCTGCTTCTACTGATTATAAATCACTTTGTTCAGTTGTTATCGCTTGTCTTTTAGCTCTGCTGCTGACCATTCTTATAAATTGTCATTCAGCCCCATCCAAATCCCCCACAACTTTCATCATTTTTTTCGCATGTTCTTGTTGTTGTTGTTGTTATTGTTGTTCATATGTGACACATACGCACTCTACGCTGACACACCGTTTGTTAACGGACATCATCATCATCATCACCAGCAGCATCGTCATTATCATCATCATTATCAACAGCGGGAGCAACATAAACATAACCATCAACATGAACATCATTAACAACACCATCATCAATAATATTGCTATGGGTGAATGATGAATTGTTGCTGTAGCAGCATTTCATTCTCTATCACTATGTTGTGATCATTAAAAAACAAAAAAACAAAAAAATAAAGCTACAAAAATAACAACATAAAATGGCGTTCATGACAGGCTGACAGGAAATCTCATTTTTATTACATTGATGTGTCTAACATATGCTGAAAACATGACGATTTTGTTTAATTTGGTGCGATGATATACTTAGTATCCCTGTTGTTGGTACCTTTAAGTCAGATAATTTTTATTTGCTGAAAACATAGACAGTCTTTAAAAATTTCCAACACTAACTAAATATAACTGAAAATATGTTTTCTTTTGTTTTGTGAATACATTCTTTTCCAATCAGCCCCATTATTGTTTTTTTTTTTTTTTTTAGAAATATATATTAAAGAGTGTAACAATAAGAGGTGCAGGGTTTCAAGGGCGCATTATTTAATAGCTGGTTGCTTGGCAGTTTTCAAATGTCGACGGTTGTCATTAATAAATGCGGATAATTTATCATAAAATGCTTCCCAGACACAATTTGTTGAATTTTATTACGAAACTTTGCGCTCAATCGCAGTTACGATGCGTAAAATTCGAGCAAATTTCTATCGTAATCATGTGTCTTCTGAGACGTGTAAGCGCAACATAATCAAAAAAATTCCAAGAGACGGATTTAGTGCACGATGTGAAAATACCGAAATGGCTTCGTCTCATACGTTCGAAAATAGAGAAGCAGTGAAGGAGAGTGTTGAAAAGAACCCAAGCAACTCATTTCGTCACCATGGCCGAAAACGCTACCTCTCCACGTCCACACTGTAGCATGTTGACGTAAGGTTTGGCTCTTCATCTGTAAAAGCAGCGCCGTATGTTTTCTGAGTGATTGGCCATGATGGTCACGGGAATTTTTTCCAAAAATAATCGTTTTGACGTAGAATACGTCATTCTCGGAGGTAAGTAGGGTGGTTGATAGTGATCAGGTGTCGGTATTTATATCACTTTTTGAGCCTTTGGTGGGCCTAAAGTACTGATCGTACAATGTTAATATTAGCACTTGTAGGTCTGCTTGATCCTCAATGCGACAAAAATTCATGTTCTCTCTAACTTATATAAATTTTACACAATTACATGATATAATGGGTGTTTTTTTTAGGGGTTTGTTTTTCGAATAGAGATAAAACACAAGAAAATCGTTTTAATGTCCATCAATTTGGCTTTATTGGAAGGATAATTTTATGCCATTAATGTTTAAATATGATTTCGGGCATGTGGCCGCCGCGGCTGGCTCGAATAAAGCCAATTCTACAGATCCAATTTTCAACCACTTTTTCGAGCATATGGGGCCGTATGTCGGCAATAACGCCACGAATGTTGGCCTCCAAGTCCCCTAACGTTTCTGGTTTGTTGGCGTAGACGAGCGACTTCACATATCCCCAAAGAAAATAATCCAATGGTGTCAAATCACACGATCTTGGTGGCCAATTGACAGGTTCATTCCGCGAAATTATGCGCTCATCGAATGTTTCCTTCAATAAATCGATTGTGACGTGCGCTGTGAGGCATGTAGCGCCGTCTTGTTGGAACCACAACTCATCCACATTCATGCCATCCAATTCGGGAACAAAATAGTCGGTTATCATGTCTCTATACCGGTCTCCATCAACGGTAACTGACTCTCCAGCATTATTTCGGAAGAAGTATGACCCAATGACTCCACCAGCCCATAGAGCACACCAAACAGTCAGTTTTTGTGGATGTAATGGCGTCTCAAGGATCTCATGTGGATTCTCTTCACTCCAAATGCGGCAATTTTGTTTGTTGACGTAGCCATTCAACCAAAAATGAGCCTCATCACTGAACAAAATTTTGTGATGAAAATCAGCATCGAGATCAATCTCATTTTCGGCCCATTTGCAAGCGTTGTTCTTTTGTCAACCTGTTCATGATGAAATGGCAAACCAAACTGAACATAAATGACATTAGAGTTGCCAGATTTGACCACAAAATGCCAGTTTTATCTCTATTCGAAAAACAAACCCCTAAAAAAAACACCCTGTATAAAGCCAACATCTGATGTTTTTGTTTGCTTAAACTTGCTACCTATTTATCGACAGTTTCCGATTTTATCGACAAAACCATAAAATTTGTATGGGAGCCCCCCTAAGGAGTGGTCGGAGGGAATAGAAGTCAAAGGCAAAAATGTTCCTTTTGCAAAAGTAATGAGTGTCATACATATTAACCCTCTCCGGCACTCTTTTTAAGGTCATTTGCTCAGGTGTATGGAATAAATATTTTGCTAAATAGTTTTTAAAAAAGATGTCATCAAAAGCGAATTGAATAATTCTACGTCTTGTGTTACGACATAGTCGAAACTACTGTATCTTTTTTCTAATGAAGCTTACTTTCACATGGCTATATTGATAATTAAAATTGGCCCATTTGGGAATCCAAAAACCCGCTAATGATTAGGGAAATGCTAATGCACTTACAAAAGTCACTATTTGGTGCGGATTGTGGGCCGAAGGCGTAATATGGCCGTACTTTTTCGCACTTTTTTAATGGAATGCGCTTCAGAAGTATAATAAACAATTTTTTTGTGGTCGGAGATGGAATACAATGCCTGCTTTTTTAATTTTGTGCCTTAGAAACACTTCCCTGCAAACATTTTCAGAGTGTCTCAGAAATAAGACTACAAAAAGAGTATTTTTTATGCGTGTTTTATTAGTACGCAATAAAAAGACTCATAAAAGAGTCTGATATGATTCTGAAATGATTGCTCAGAAATAAGATTCTAAAAAAAGTATTTTTTATACGTGTTTTATGAGTACGCAATTAAAAGAATCCTAAAGGAGTCTTTGATATGATTCTAAAATGACTGCTCAGAAATAAGACTCTAAAAAGAGTATTTTTTTGCGTGTTTTATGAGTACGATAAATGCCGAAATATGGAAATATTTTTAGTTTTATTATTAATATTATTAAATAAATGGAAACTAGTAAGAAATGATCTTCGACTGGGCCGAAGTTAAAATACCCCCACGTCCGAATTGAAACATATTCAAAGTCTTAAGCAGTCAAAAAAATTTTTATTTGTAAAAACATTTTCGTCATAGTTTTAACAGAAAATATTCTCTTTTGTTTTTTGATAAAGTCACTTTGTTTGGGAGGTAGGTGTGGTTTTCACTCGATTTGGTTGAATTTCATACACAGTGTGCATGTTACATATCAAAGTTCATATGCAGGATTGCAAGTCCATATATTAATTTTTGTGGAATTTAAAGAGATTTAACATTTTTGATAAAGTCACTTTGTATGGGAGGTAGGCGTGGTTTTCATCCGATTTAGTTGAATTTCATATTCAGAGTGTATATTAAATAGCAAAGCTGATGTGCAAAATGTACAGGTCTATATATTAATTGTTGTGGAATTCTAAGAGATTTTACCGTTTTGATAAAGACACTTTGTATGGGAGGTAGGCGTGGTTTTCATCCGATTTGGCTCATTTTCGAATTTGACCTTTATTTTTTAGATACAAGCTTAAATATCGAATTACGTGATGATAGCTTGAACATTACGGCTGTAATCGTGATCACAGACAGACAGACGGACAGACGGACATAGCTAAATCGACTCGGGTGGTGATGGTGATCAAGAATATATATACTTTTCTATACCTACCACGCCTCCTTATGGGCGTTACAAACGGAGTGACGAAATTAATATACCCCGTTTACGTTTTTTA
The DNA here is from genome assembly GCA_943735915.1 of Pherbina coryleti. Classification (NCBI taxonomy): domain Eukaryota; kingdom Metazoa; phylum Arthropoda; class Insecta; order Diptera; family Sciomyzidae; genus Pherbina; species Pherbina coryleti. Next base: position 154,099,634 of record OX030950.1, on the reverse strand, counting down.
AACGTAGGGGTATAAAAATGGCACATACGATAATTTCGCGCAAAAGGGGTTTCTGAGGTTTTATTAACATCATATTAATGTCAGAAATTAGTGTTTACAAAGAGTTTTTAAACCTTTAAATAGCCTTTAACATCAGACTTATGACTCTTAAAATAATAACTTTTATGAGATTTGAAAGAGTCTTTATATAAATCTTTAAATATTCCATTACATGATTCTTAAAAAGAATATTAAATATGGCTCTTAAAAGAGTCTTAATTTTGAGTCCAAAAAGACTAATTTATATGAGTTTCAAAATAGTCTTTATTATGAGTCTTTAAAGAGTCTTTATTATGAGTCTTAAAAGAGTCTTAATTTTGAGCCCAAAATGAGACATACATACATGTTCTGCAATCCACCTCGGAATTGGATCGGAATCTGAAATGAAATCCGATGAACACAAGAACACAAAACTTGTTCTTCTTGTTGCTTTGCAAACCAGAAAATATGTGATGTATATTGAAAAAAAATTTGTTCACGTTTTGGTTTTGATTAGCCCGATTTCTGCGGTACTTTAACTATAACTTTATTTTGCGGTACCATATCGGTTCGACCGGTCTATTTGGGTCAAACACTAAAACATAACATTAGAAACGATTTGAAATTTTTATTTAAAACATTGGGAACTTATTTTTTACTAAAAATTACTAAAATTAAAAAAAAACTTTCTAAAAATTTGTATAATAAAAAAATTTTTAAGTCACCTAAACCCACTTCCCCCTGAATGGTGCAAAAAAAAAAATATGTGTCCGAGTAAATGATTTCGTGAACTCCAGAATGTTGTTCGTCATTAATTTATCTAATTTCTATTAATAGCCCTTAACGTCCTTAATATTGCACTCGTTTGGATCCTTGTTTCCACCACATTGTTGCAATTTTGAGAAATTGGAGTCCCCAACACAATAGCACTTTTACAAACACACACTCTTGAAGTTCATGGTGTGTAATTAAAGGCACACATGCACACTCACACTCAATCACAATTAAGCTTTTGAAAACATGGCGTTTCTTTGTCCATTGCAGCTGTTAATTTATTGTTGCAATGACATTGTCGGACGTCAATAAAAAAATAATGTTAAAATCGTTAAAAAACGTTGTAAAAGCAGTCAAAACAATGACGACTGGGTGGCCATAGCAATTTTAAAAACAATGCAGAAAATTGCTTTATTGGTTGTGAGGGTGGTGGATTGGCAGGGTGGCAGAACGGCAGAGCGACAGAGCGACAGAGTAAGCGAAGAAAGACGATTGCAGTAATGTTGTGGCTGCCGTTTGTGATGTTGCTGCTATTGTTTTATGTTGACGGTCAATCACAGTTGGTGGTGAAACACCAAAGAAACACCAAAATGACAATAAAATCGACAATAAGTGGTCAGCGGAAATAATAGTGCATGACAATAAAACATAAAAGGAAAATGTAATATAAAAAAAAAAAAAAAAAAAAAATAAAATGTATGGAAAGGCCAGACAGAGGCACACATTGAATAAACTCCTTATCGGTAAAAATTTAAATTAAAGAGTTGCAAGGAGGTGAGCAACTGGTGTGAATTAAAGGGGCTTAGGAGGTTGAAAAGGGTTTGTTTTTGGGCCGCATCAACTAAAATGAAACTAGTAAAAATTTATTTTCGGGTTGGTTGAAGTGAAGCCGTATTTTTAGTATCTTCGTAGTAATGTGGGCTTTATTGTTTTGATGACGTCATTTTGTGATAGGAATAGGCATGGTTTTCATCCAATTAATATAAATTTTAAACTTATTGTATTTTTTAATTGCTTTCAATATTTATTTACACTTAATTCGCCCAATAACCTATAAAAATTATAACATCATCTAGCAACTCAAACAAATAATACAATTTGACAACTATCAACAGTTCCGCTCTTTCGCTCACAGTTTTTCGACAGAAAGAAAGCTATTTATGGTGTTGTCAAAAACTCACTAACACCTTATTATTATTACACTCATGGTATAATAATTACAAGATAACATTGACAGTTGCTTGGGAAACCATCTCCTGTCAAAAAATATACTCAAAAAGAGAGCGCTCACTATCAGTCATTGAAAACACAAACAATAGGGGTATTCACAATGTGATGTATTTAGTCTTGTATTCTGTATCTATGGTAATATGGTTTCTGTGGTTAATAACACAAACAAAATGTAAGCAACTAAAAAATACCATACTTTCCACAAATGCAACACTGTAAGTCGTTGTTTTTGTGATGTATTTGTGATAATTGCTTGTAAAATGGAAAATTTAGTACGCGCTGTAAGTAAAGTTATTGATGAACATAAGTTTATTTTCTACATTGACTTATTTACACAATATTAAAGGATGAATTGAGCATTAAAAATAATAAAAAAAAAGAGAGAAACTCAAGAAGAAGTGGTCCAGGAGAAGTCGAAATGATCCTTCAATTTCTTTTGGAGCACCCGAAATTTTTCGGCATCTTGGTGGTTTTATAATAAACGTAAGCAAAATCAGGTGATTGTAAATAATTAACAAAAGGTATGTTCACGATCTTATTCTAAGTGTTGTAAATTTTAAACATATTTACCACAAATAGACCACATTGTGAATACCCCTAATGAAAAAAAAAACAACAACTTCAGTAGCTGCAGATGCATGTTTACAAACAGCTGTTTTTGACAGAAGATGTTTTCTTGTAGAAGAGAAAATAAGCAGTTGTCAATGCTACCTTGTATTATTATACCAAGGGTTTTTGACAGTTTCACGTTGAAAGCCACACCAAAATCGATTGCACGCCGGGTAAACAGACACAGTGTAATATGGGCCATAGTTCCGCAGACATGTTACAATCTACTACATATGAGATGCATGAGTTTCATTCAATCAAATGGAACTGCGGAACTAGATAGTTCCGCGGACATGTTACAATCTGCTACATATGAGATTCATGAGTTTCATTCAATCAAATGGAACTGCGGAACTAGATAGTTCCAGGAAATTTTTTGCAACTCGAGAGTACTCAATTTGTTCTTTTTAAGCACTTATAACTAACATACGAACGGACGGACCGACAGACGGACATGGTCTGTCGGTCCATATATTCTGATGATCAAGAATATATATACTTTTTTATACTTACGCCTCTTTATGGGCGTTACAAACGGAGTGGCAGAATTAATATATCCCTATTGCGTTTTTGTATAGGAGCCCACGTAAGGGGTGGTCAGAGGCGATAGGTCCCGAAGGGAAAAATGTTCCTTTTGCAAAAATAATGGGGGTCGGTCATACATATTTACCCTCTCCGGCCCTCTCTTAAGGGCCTCCAGTTCAGGTGTAGAGAATGAAAATCCATTACATTTGGTTGCAACCATTAAGTAGCTGCTCTGAAGTTGTAACCCAAACATTAAACGAGTTTGAGGCAACATTGTTGCTTACAGCATAGATCAACATATTTAATAAGCATGGAAACTTGCTTATTTTTAAGCATATACAAACCCTGTTCATATCTTGTAAATTTATTACTCAAACATGTTTTCCATTCTACAGCTCAAAGGAACTACATAGTTTTGCGAACTAGTTTCGCTGTACAAAAGAAACATTCCATGTTCGCTCCGGCCCCGGAACTGTTTTGCACAAACCTAGAAACAATGTTGAAAACGTTGAAGTGAAAAAACAACAACTTCAGTAGCTGCAGATGCATTTTCACAAATAGCTTGTTTTGACAGGAGATGTTTTCTTGTAGAAGAGACAATAAGCAATTGTCAATGCTACCTTGTATTGTTATACCATGTATTACACCATGGGCTCAACCCAAGAATGATAGAAACCAGATTACGCGTTCCGCAAATGAGAGAGCATGACATCACAAGCGATATTGTCAGACTTTGGAATAATTTTACTCCCACACCACGCCTAAAAATGTTTTTCTTATTTTTATAATATGTAACCCATCCTTAACCGATTGGTGTAATAAAATTTTGTCAACCTCGAAGTTTAGGAGATAAAAATCTTAAGGAGATAAAAAAGTTTAAAAAATTCATATTTTTCATACATGAAAATATTCATATTTTTATACAGAAGAGTAGATATTTTTACTTTACTTTTTCAAAAGAATTAATTTTCAATTTCGTCAATTTGCCTAAGAGATCGCACATTTGCATACGTTTTTGTCAAGCAAAAGTACTGTGTGACGTCATGCACTCAGTTGAGAAAGAGAGCATTAGATAACGGGAGTGTAGAACACGTAATCTTGTTTCTATCAGTCTTGGGATCAACCAAGTTATGCCCTATTTGGTTTAATATTTCACCTTCCTACATGGAAAGAATACGCATCTTTGAAAGAAAATGCCTGCGAGCCTGCACACAACTTTATAAATCCCACGAAAATGGTCACATTAAATATATATCCAATAAAAAATTGTATGATAAAGCACAAATAATTCGAATTGACAATTATATTATCCAAATAATAAGAAATCATATTATAAGATGTATGTCTTGCAATGTTAACAACTTTATTTTAGCCCCTTATTATGCAAATGAAAACTACATAATGTCGGCAGCAAAAAAAGGACATGTCCCCCCTGAAGCCTTCCTATACTTAGATAGCAAGGGATACGTTCAATCTGAGAGTGGTGTTCCAATATTTTATCATCTCTATAGACGGGCCAATGATAAAAGCATTCAATACAACCTAATCGTAAATAACGAATTTAGATTTGAAACAAGTATTTCTGAAAAAGACATAAAAATAAGGGCAAACATAAATCTAAAAAAATATTGGTGGCTTACTTAGTTAAACTCTGTTTTTATTCCCTAGATTTAAGTTTTTATCTTATAAAAAGATATTAAATATATAAGTAAGGTTTTTTGATAATTTTTCCTCACATTGAATGATACACAGGAAGCATTTCAAAAACGTACATAAATTATCTTCGAAAAAAAGGCAGAATTTTTTGGTTTATATAATGTACTTGAGAGCCCGATTATGGGACTTAGTATTACTTATTTATATTTATTACTATTTGTTTATTTATAGTAAGAAACTGATTGTTATTTGGAACTAAATAAACAAAAAAAAAAAAAAAAAACCAAGTTATGCGTAAGCAAACAAGAGCAAGAGTCGCCCAAGTTTTGCGTAAGCTTTGCTTTCGTTCAGTTTCTCAATTTTCGTTTACTCTGCTGAACAAGAGAGAGAGTGCTAGACTCCGTACTTTGCTAAGCAGAATAGGGTTGTAACCTGTATTTTAAATAATTTTAATTTTCTTTTTATATATCATTGACCGCAATATTAATAAAAATCATTTCTTTAAATAATTTGAATTTTCTTTTTATTTATATTTGGCCGCACACTACGCCTAATTAATAAAAATCATTTATTTATTTGTTTTTAAATTTATAGTTAAGGCAAACTTAGCAAACTTCAAGAGATTTCACTGCAAAATCAAGCTTTTTTTTAAGCTTAACAAACTTATATTCATTCACAACATAATGTTTTATCAAAACTGTTGGCAGCCCTTATCAACAACAAACAAAATATTTCTTTTGTGTCAAAACATTGGAATTGATTCATATTGATTCAGTTTTTATGCATACTGTGATTTTTATTGAAAATTGAGAACTGTTTTTCGAGTTTTGTTTGAACTTAAGCAAACTCTTCGTTTACTTCTCTCTGATACTTTTGTTCGTTTACGCTAACTTGGTTGGGCCTTTAGTTATTTTTTTAAATTTGACTTTTTTGTAAAAACTTGTTTTACTGATTTTTTTACTGCAAATAAAGTTTTTTCTTGATAAGCACCAGATAGCGAAGAGTTTTCAATTAAAATTTGTTCTATTTTTGAGTAGAGCTTGAGTAAGATGAATATATTCCTTCATAAAATTCATATCGACCGAGCTTAGCTCAAATAAAAAAAAATTAAATTAATTTGTCCTTTGATAAAAACATACATGCACAAACATGCCATCATACCACACAGATACATGGCAATCTGATAATAATGTGTCTGTCACCAAAACAAGCCTGTCAATTTGTACTCATTTTGGCAAAAAAGTAAACATGTCCTCATTTCTATTTCATGGCACATGGCATGTTGAATGAATAAATAAAGCTGCATGTCATTGAAATTTCGCTGGCGATATCAACAAATTTTGTCATGTCATTATGTGGCAAATATACTAGTAGACATGACAACCGTTATAAAAATTCAATTAAATTGAAATTCATAGCAACAGCTAAAATTTGCTGCAAATTAAGTAGATTTAAGCTTGGTATTAAATAAAGTAGATAGAAATTGAAATAATTTAAATATAAAATTAATCTTTATTGCTTCTTAAGACAGATAAACACACATGTTAATGTATTTGATACACATGAAAAATTTTAAATTTGATCTATTTTCAAAATAAATTGAAATTTTAGAACTTTGCTAAAATTTTCTGTCTATAGCCAATTATTTTTAAAACTCATTTCACTTTGGATAGCAATCATTTATGTCACCTCAACGTTTCACTTTTAGTTTTTAAACCCTCATTGCTGTTTCAAACATTTTTTATCACTTTCGCCTGTATTCATAACCCAGCGCACCATGAGTAGAATTTCAATTTCAAATATTTACAAATTGACAACAAATGCTAGACAACATAACACCTCAGACAAATGCAACTCAATACAGTAAAAGTTAAAAAAAAAAAAAATCGAAATAAAACACTCCTTCAGATCCTCATCAACAAAACAAAACAATACCTACAGCTAAAAGGTTACCTATATGAGTTCAGACATAAATATGAGAGGATAACACAACAACCCAGTAGGAAAAAAAATTGCAAGATAATTATGGTTAAGTGTAAAGTCATTGCGTATTTTTAATGTTTTTCAAACTCATGTCTTTATATAAAGAACAATCAATCAATGAAATATTCTTCGCGCAGTTCGCTGACCTTTTGCCATTTTTCGGTAAGCTTCACAGTTTTCCGTTCGTAGAAGGGCCTGTCATTTTTGGTGAAAAACTGAACAAGGTGACGATTTACTACCTCATCAGAAGATAACTTTATTATTTGCAAGGCGTTTTGAAGAAAACGAAACAATTGGAATTTTAATGGTGTAAGGTATGTTGGGTCGAGTACAATACAATGTTGGGTGTGGCAACATATCTCATCCCAGCTTCCATAATTTTCGAGATGTGTCTGGTCTCTCGTTAGCGTGATGGAACTCCTTAACTTACCTTAACATAACTCCTTTACGATCGGCAAGTTCTGAACGTTTCTGGATGACAGACTTTCCAATTGCCGACAGTACGAGTACTCGGTTCCTAGGTAGGAGCTTAAAAAGTACCATATCCTTCCTACCAATCCCACCAAACGGAAAGCAAAACCATCCTTTGATGAAATTATTTTGAAATCGTTTGAGGCGAATCATCACGTCGGGACCAAGATCATTTAGGTTCCAAACTATAAAGAATACACTTCTCATAGCCAGTTACCATTCTTTTCAGAAAAAAAAGAATCGTTTTCTTCACTTTTCAGCGGCTGATATCTACTCGCGCCGTCAAATAATCTTTTTGAGTTCATAAAGAATCCAAATATCGAGTTTGTGTACATATCTTAGCTTCTTAAGGCGGAATTTAACACTTTTTTTTACAGATTTTCGGTGTTTCTGCAATCTCTCGTATCATGTAACGAGTGCTTGACTTGATTAGGGGAGAATAGGGCAATGGGAGTCAGCGGGTAATGAGAGTCACCCACATATACAGTCACCCGTCCCACTCTTTGCCCCTAGAATTGTATTAAACGACAAAAATGTTTTGTTTTTGTGACTTGCTGATGTAATTTTTCATCGAAGTGAAATAAACGGTAAGTGTGCATTTTTTTTTTACAAAATTCGATCAAAACATTTACACATATTTTGTTAGATGTCCAAATAATGAGGTGCAATTTAGATTGTGTCAGTATTTTATAGGTTTTTTTATTTAAATTTTTTTTCTCGTTAGTGCAGTTGTGGGAAATGAGAGTCAGGTGTCTACAAAAAGTAAAGGCCAGGGAAAGAAGACTAAAGTACAGAAGAAGAACCCTGAAAAGGCAAAGCGGTAGATACTTCAAAAATTAAACCATATTTCAGTGTCAGATGTTGGTACTAACCACATATGCCAGGATGATGTAGACGACGACTGAGAAGATGCGGAGAACAGATGCCTAATATGCAACGATTTTGGAAGAGACAATGAGCTGTGGTACAGATTTAATTACTTCGTGTGGATCATGGGCTCACGCGGACTGGACTAGGTGGGACTCAGCCAAAGGTTACGTTTGCAAAATAGTATGTTTAATTGTCTCTCCGATTAGCCACAAGGTGACTACCATTGCCCCCACATCGGTGCAATGAGAGACAAATCTGGTTTTTTATAACATCCAAAGCTGATTACTAAAGTCTTTAAAACTGGTCGTAGTAAATAAAAAATAGCTTTATATATAGAAAATAGCTATAATAGCTATATATGTATAACTTATACATAAGTTAACTTGATGCGTAGGTGCTTGCAATAAATATTTGATTATTAATTCAGATTTTATTTGATTTCTCGCTTAGGGGGGGTTCTCTGGTTTGACGGATGGATTTTTAACTTTTTTGGGGATTTTTTTGTGAGAACCAATGAAGAGATAGACCTTTGGAGTTTTTATCATTTATTTGTAGCTAAAAATTTTTGTAACAAAAAACCACAAAAAAATGCTTAAAAATCCGACCCTCAAACCAGAGAACCCCCTTAATTGACTCCCATTACCCTATTCTCCCCTAAGTTTTTATTTTTTCGTCATTAACTTCGGTAGGCCTTCTTTACCAAGTGATTGTCAAAGAGCAATCTTTGATATCAAAATTTCCAGCGTGGAAGGTAAACATTAAAATTTAAATTAAAAATAAAAAACGAAAACTGAATCCATTGAATACAAAATGTTAGAATTTTAAGAATTCTAGTATCGAATAGTAGTCAAAATTAAAACATATAAAAATCCATTCGTATTTTTTTGTATTTTTTAATTTTTATTGAAAAAGTTTGGAAAAGTTGAAAAATATTAAATTGAGAAAGTTTTTAGGCGAATACAATGAATGAAATTAAAATTAATTGTTATTGAAGAAAATCAGGGATTACTTTGATTTATTTCGTAAAGATTACATTAATACAAATAATTGGCATGTATGCATGGTGAAATGTTGTTTATATTTAGATTTCATAGTCTTCTGTATTGGTAACAATAAACTTTCCAGAAGAATTCGACATCACAATACATTTTATTAAAATAAAATTTGAAATTATAATTGCTTTGAAATAAAATTCAATATAAGATTAATGTGAAAAACAAATGTTTTCCATAAAAATTTTATTACTTAACTTTCCTAATGAATTCGCCACCAGTTCTCTCGCTCAGAAGAGAGCACAATGTAAGCAGCAAACTGAAAATAAAAAAAAGTTTATTCTGGCGTCAAGTGGCGAGCTTTCTTTCTCTTCACTTTGTGAGGATCGTTTGTATGGAACTTTGTGTGTATGTGGCCGTTAAATATACTTCTCTGCTTAGCATTAAAGCTGTCTCTCATGTTCTCTCATATGAGCATCAAAGCTGTCTCAGACTGTGAAAAAAATTGTATCTCCATTATCACTTCCGTTGAAAATTTAAAATTTTGCTCTATTGATTTCTTCTTATCCCGGATTTTCTGAAAAAAAAATTTGAATGTGAGAAAAATCATATAAGCGTCAACATTTGGTAAAAAATATTTTCTGAGCCAATATTAGTTTTTAAAGTTCCAAGACAAGCTAAACTACCACAAACATTCATCGATTTATTCGAATAGTTAGTTATCTTTCAGAAATATTACTAAGAAGATAGATTTTTTTTATTGATAAATCCACATTTTTTCGGGTCTCATTTTTTGTAAAAAAATTAAATAAAAGTCTATCTAGTATATCAAGATTTGTTTAAATTAAACTAAACTAATTTCAATGCTTACTTTATAAAAGAATTACTCAACATACAGGAGAAGCTAAGAAACAGATTTTTGGAAACTTTCTTAGTTTACGGTCGGCAGTTGTTGAAATGCATGGAGAAAATTGTATTCTCTATAATCACAAAAACAGTAAAAACCAAACATTAGTTTTAGCGGTTTAGTTTATGGAAGGGAGTGCGTTTGTTAATGAATTCCAATTTCGAAGTTCAGTAGAGTAGTGTTCCAATAAGACATTACCAAGTAATGATGAATGTAATGCAATAGAAATAAAAAAAAAACGCAATAATTTATTTAATCAAGGTATTAGTATAACCATGAGACGTAAGAAAATCCAATGTTTTTTCCGGCTGGGTTACCTTGTTCTGACTGCGTTGTATTCTTGTGCCCATGTAGTATGTCAGTTTGTATGAAAATGAATTGTTACAAAATTTATGACACTTTGCTGGACACGACACGACACTTTTGTCCCAACAACAAAAACCAACAAAAACAGCAAAAACAGCAACAACAACAATAACAATAGTCGGAGCCTCCAGGGAGCAACATTGAGCATTGTTCGCATGCCGTTCGAACATCTCAAAATGGCAGCCTGTTCCTGTCACCGTGAGTATATGTACGAGTATGTGAGTAAGTGTGAGTATTTGTGTTCTGCATGCATTCGTTACCACGTTAGCAATCAGAAACGTCACTTTACCCTGTCAAAATGTTGAAGTTGGGTTTGGCCAAGTCTGCCTGAGCCGCAGGGAGAGACAATAAATTTTTGCATAGACTGCCGGCAAAATAATTGTCCTTACCGCGCTACGCTATACCCACCTGCCAATGCTTAGACATCAAGGAATGTTCATTGTCTCATGGTTGAACATAAACAAATCATAAATCTAATGTTTATTTCACACATCAAGGATCTGTGTGGCTACAGCAGACATTCAAAAAAGGGTTGTCTCAGACAGAGGATGTCAAAAGTCTAAAATAATTGACATTTTGATTGGGGGTTTTTTTTTTTTTCTTAATTCCTGTTACTTACGTATTTGGTGCATGTTACATTGAATCATTTACACCAGACACAGAATTCCAAATGTTAAGAATGTAGCCACCAGAGGATCCTTTTGGCCATACCACAGCAGCATTTGTCATATCCTTCTAGTACTGCTATTTCACACTCAAGTCTTTAATTAGTTTGTCGCCCGTAAGTGCTGCTCTGAATCTTTAGGTAACTTCTACCAGAGTCATCTTCATCTTTGCCAGCACAAGTACGTGGTGCAAGCCCACTTTGTTGGCGGCATCTTCTTCGTGTGTCCTTAGTAAGAGTTTCTATCATGTTCACTCAGGTTTCGTAAGTGTTGATTGAATTGCTTTAATAAGGAGCACAGCACAAGATGTCTACGCTACAAGTTCAAGTTTCTTGTCTAGTAATTTTTTTTTTGTGTTTTCCTCACAGGATTTGCAGAAAATTTGGAACTTTTTTTTAAAATTTTGGTGTGAATGTGATTTTTACAAAATTTTAAAATTAAAAATTGGCCCAAGGTTCTTGAACGAAACTGATATTTCTCTGTGACAGCTGGTAGGAAATAAATATTATGTGAAAATTGCTTTAATTCGCTCTTATTTCGCCAGTATTGTAGGTTTAATTTACTTTTTATTGTAATTCGAAACTATTTGGTCCTTTGCATTTCTTTTATTTCTTGGCTTAATGCAAAAAGTTGGTACCTAACAAAGAACAGTTTAGGAGATAATTGAATTTCAAGTTTTAAATGCCAAGGCTAAATTGATTGAAGGAGTTTTAATAGTCACAAGCTTACTGAGTTACTGTGTCACTTTGTTTGCAACGCCTTTAAAGAGGCATCGTAGGTATAGGAAAGTATAAGGACCGCGTTTGAAAAAATTGCCCATCACAAAATTCAATAAATCTACTGAACTAGTGTTACGATTTTAAAAAATAAACCCATTTTTAATGGTCTTTTATTAAGATAATTATTATAAAATATAAATTATTAGCAACGATAATTATTCGAAATTATTAACAATGATAATTTTTTCCTACCAAACGAAAAAAAAGGTATAATAATCCTTTCTTAAATCTCCATAGGTTTTTAGACTCATACATTCATTATTGCAAAATTCTAAGCAACTGAATTCTGGACCGCTGTTAACATCGCTTTCTTCGTATTGATGGGCACACCCTTCTTTGCAATCCCTTGACTCTTTTAATGTCACAAAGCAATAAGGACTTGGATACGCCGATGTTGCAGTTTGCTGACCATTAACAATAAAGATAACTTTGAAGTCTGAAACGAACTTGAAAGAAATATTGTTGATGTTCGTTACTTAGAATAACAGCGCAATACTCTCACAAGCTTCCTTTACTTCAGATACTATGGACAACATGATCAATTTGTGTACACCAGTCAACTTACCTTTTTTACCAGTGCTTCCACCTTCAGAATAAAGACTTCTTTTTATTAATGGCAAATTCAGGTCGGTTTCCAGATCTGAATCATTTACACTATAGTCCAATTCCGGTGAATACTTTTCTGGAAGAATTGTCATACAAATCTTGAAGAAACCTTGCCCGCCGTCAGCCATAACTTTGATAAGAACATTACCAATTTCATTTTTGCCTTTCAGAACAACATTTAATAATTCCTCAGCATCAGCCCAAACGACGGATCTTTTTTTCTCTTATCATTTTACCTTCCTTCACGATCACATCGAAATTAAATATACCATTTTTATAAACATGATCTAACTTTCTTGATTTTTCGACAACATGTTTTGTCTTATAAAATGAAGGCACAGACTGTTTACCAGCGCTAGATCTCAAGAAATTTGTCATTTTTTTGACGAAGACACAAAATCTGCTTTCTTTGTTGGATTTACAAAAACTGTTGATTGAGATCCTTCGGTAGATAACTTTAGTTCAATATTATTACGACGATTTTTACCATCGATGTCACTTTGTGCATCTACTTTACGTTTTAAGATGGACGGCATAATTTGCTCCTCCTGCTTCTGTGTAAGTTGTTCCACATTTTTTTTTAATTTTTATAGCATTTACCGTCCTTTGTGACACAAAAATGCCTTTTACCTTTACCAATTATTTGAAAACAATTTTTACAAACCTTAACACATTTTTTGGGCTTGTAGTGATTACATTACTTGATATTCCCTGCTCTTCTAATATCGAACTTTTATGCGTTAAGGTGTTACATTGTAATTCCAATGTATATGTTATTAATGCATATCTTCCCCCAAAGAGTAGTGCAGAAGTCTATGCAAGCCTTGCGGATTGCATAGAATATATAATTAATCTACTTGACGTTAATGACGACATTTTACTGTTGGGCGATTTTAATCTGCCTGACTTCAAATGGCATTCTTCCGACGATGATACATATTTTTGTGCATCAAATTCGAAGACTCGCCAAGAGCATATATTTGTTGACAATATATGTTCTGACTTACAACAAGTTAGTCTTGAAAGACTTCTTGACCTGGTCTTAACTACAGACAGTAACAATGTGATTGTTAAGAGGGCCCTCCATGCTCTGACTATTGCAGATGAATACCATCCACCATTGAGCATTTGGTATAAATCGGACAGAGAGAGCATAGTTAATTCGAATTCAATCGATAAGGTTTATTCAATCGACTTTTTGAAGTTGAATCATTTACTTAATAACAAACTAAATGTTATTTTAGAGTACTTAAATGGAAATAACCTTGATGATTCCATAAATTTTTTTTATACGGAGCTCTTTACTGTGTTCTCTCAGTCCGTACCATATAGCCTCAAATTTGCGAAAAACTGTGCGTACCCTTGGTACACAAAGGATTTAAAAACTCTTCGCAACAACAGGAATGGAAGAAATATGGAATACATGGAAGAAATATGTCTGTAGTTAAGACTCAAATGACCTGGAAGCCTACAAACGTTCGTTTCTGGAATTTGAAAATAGCTCAGCTGCATTATATAATGAATATTTAGACAATATAAAGTTGAGAATACTGTCTGATTCAAAGAAGTTTTGGGGATTCATAAATACAAAGAAGAAATCCGATGGATTCCCTTCATCATTCAAAACTGTTGATGGAATTACTGACGATCCCGTAATTATTTGTAGTTTATTTGCAAATCTTTTTAAAGAGTCATTTTGTTCGGATTCCTTTGATCCTGATGAGGGGTATTTTGAATATATGAATTCTACACCCAGAGTTTCTTTGGACTCTTTATCCTTTACCTCAGAGGATATTTTAAAATATATTAGTTCGATCGATGAAGATTTTAGCGCTGGACCTGATGGAATTCCTGCCGCAGTGTTAACTCAATGCGGTTCAATTTTGTGTCAACCACTTTCTTTGTTATTTAATAAATCTATAAACGAAAGTCCACTGTTTTGGAAAAAATCATTTATTAGTCCTATTTATAAAAAAGGTTGCAGGAATGATGTTATTAATTACAGGCCTATTGCTAAACTGTCGTCGATTCCAAAACTTTTTGAGCGAATCGTGTATGATCGGGTAAAAATTCACTGCCGTAAAGTCATTACAACTCGTCAGCATGGTTTTGTTAATGGAAGATCTACGGTATCTAATCTACTCGATTTTACAACCTTTTGCTTAAACACCATTGAATCTGGTTGCCAGGTCGACTGTATCTACACTGACTTTAGCAAAGCATTTGATAAGTTACCACACAATCTAATTCTATTTAAACTTAAGTCCATTGGATTTCCACAATATTTTGTAAACTATTGTAAACTATATAAATTAAATCGTATTTGACAGACCGATCTTATCAAATACGATTCCGTGGGGTTTTGTCTACTGAGTTTATTGCGTTATCAGGTGTTCCTCAAGGAAGTCACCTTGGTCCACTTCTGTTTATTTTAGCCATTAATGATGTGACCAATATCATTAAAAACTCTCATCTGCTTATTTATGCGGATGATATGAAAATATACAGAAAAATAAATTCTCAAGACAATTCAGCCCTACTCCAGTCCGATCTGAAATCTTTTGAAGTTTGGTGTTGTAAAAATAATATGTTTCTTAATCCAGATAAATGCCAAACTATGACCTTTTCGCGAAAAAGGAATAATTTAGTTTTTGATTATAAAATTAAAGATACTGCTTTATGTCGTGTGGATGTCGTCAAAGATCTGGGCATATATATGGATTCTAAGCTTTCATTTAGCATTCATATTGATAACATTTGTAAAAAGCATCTTCTATGCTTGGATTTATTAAACGCTGGGCCAAAGAATTTAATTGCATGATTACGACTACAACGTTGTATTATGCAATAGTGCGTCCTCACTTGGAGTACGCAAGTCAAGTTTGGTCTCCAAGTTACAATGTGCATGTTGATCGAATAGAGAGAATCCAAAAATGCTTTGTTCGGTTTGCCCTAAGGGGCTTAAGTGGATTTGACATTTTTAACCTTCCTCCTTACGAGGATCGCTTAAAACTTTTAAAAATGCAATCATTGAGTGAGCGAAGGAAGTCTGGAGATATCGTCTATTTGCACCAACTCATCACCGGTGTATTCGATTCTCCAAAACTTCTTTCTCTTATAAATTTTAACTCTAATCGTAGAAGCAGTAGAAATGCTAACAATTTAATTTACTTACCATTTAGTAGAACAAATTATATGTTAACTGCTCCATTAAACTTGTCTAAAGGTCAACTCAAGAGTGGATTAAAAACTATTGTGTAATTGCATGGTTATGTTTTTGCATGGTTAGTCGTGATGTCTTGTGTTGTCCTTGAGCCAAACCATATTTTGGTGGCTAAATTTTTCTCACATTAACTTATTTTGAGCCACTAATAATTTTTTTAGTTAGAAAAAAATTTCAAAGATCTTTGGGTTGTGACTTTGAATGCGTTAATGCTGAGAATGTGCGAAAAAGCTGTAGTAGCTAAACTCTATTGTTATTGCATATACTCACGTCTCGAACGTGACCTCTACCTTTATTAATTTTTGTATGGCCCAAATACCTCCCAGTCAAACATACATATATAACAATTGCATAATTCACTATTGACTCTAGTTTCTTTTTTTAATTGTAACTCATCATAATTTGGCATTTGATGTAAAGGTCTTTTAAAGTTCATTTTATCTCGATAGAGAAGGGTAAGGCGGCATGTATTGCAAATGCTTAGAGGAAACCTACGATCGGATATATCGAAATTACTATTAACAAAATTTTTTATAAGATTCTGAAGTTTTTCAGACACGAAGAACGATTCCGGTTTTGTCTTGCCAAAAACGATATTTTTACCACACGGTGCGCAAACTTTCCTCCGGTTCTCTTCGTGGTCACACTTATGGTCCATTTCAACGAAATAAAATCTCGAAAAAATTCAACCAGATTCAATTGCGGTTCAACTAAAACGGAGTTGGACTGAATTTTGGAATGCTTTAAAAAATATTTAACAGATAAGGAATGATAACTTACATAACATAACATAATTTAAATGGTATGATTCAATGGATTCGCAATGGGTGAGAGGCTACTGTATAATATAAAAATGTTCGTAATCTTTAATTTTTTATAGAAAATTAAATAGTAAGATATGGCCCATAAGATACAAAAAAATAATAAATACATAAGTAAACAGCAACAAGTTACCTATGATATATAATTTAATGTACGTACAAATTTGAACAAGTAATTTTACGATTTCTTGGAAACAGGAGCAGCTACGATTTCATTTCAAACAGTTTTATGACCTTCAATCTTGTACTAATCTAGCTGTGAAGTCCGTTCTTTACGTCATTTTTCTCAAACCTAAACATGGTTGAAGCTCACTGTGTGGCCAACAGACGCATGTTCACTCGGAGAAGTTTAGTTGGGGGGTTAGCTTTTTCATTTCAAAATATTTATAGAAAATTTGACGTGTTCACGATTTTATTGACGATTTCTGGTGTCACGACCTCTTTTGCGACCCAACTTGAACGTTCAGCGTAACTTCCCAGCAAACATGATGATTCTTAAAAGAGTCTTTTGATTTGAAATTTTTTTTGAGTCTAATTTGATCTCTCGTTAGATTCGGTCGTCTTGTAATAAATTATGTCGCTTAGATCGCGCTGCCTAGTCTGCAACAAATCTGTAGCTAAAGACAGTGCTTTAACTTGCAATATATGCAAGTGTGAATTTCACAAAAGTTGTGCAAACATTAATGACAATAATATTATTAACATTCTAAATTCTTATAAAAACATCGTGTTCAATTGCACTGCATGTCAGAATTTTTCTAATAATTTGTGTGCTACAGTGAATCAATTAGTCACCGAAGTTAAAGACTTAAAATCAATTATCAGCTCAATTAATTTTGTTAGTGCAAATAATGTCAATAAAACTGTCCAAGTGCCTAACAAAAAACGCAATCGTGCAGCTTCATGTAATTCTAAGAGTTCGTTAATTCTCGCTCCAGCTCATGAACAATGTCAAGCTCTGCCTAGTGGTGTTAATGCTCATAACGTTGTTGCTGCTAACTCTTCACAAATTGGTGTTGTTGCTGCTGCTGTTGATAAAGTTTTTTCTAACTTAAATGCTGATTCTGCTTCTATGCCTAGTACTGATGCGGTTGTTGTTGCTGCTAAAACTGGTTTTGATGGTGCTGCCGAAACTCTCGTTGCCGAAGCTCCAGTTTCTATTTTGCCTGTGTCTTCTAATGCAGATGTGGCGTCTCTTTCTAATGATTTGGAACCTGATGAGAATGGAAGATGGACAATAGTGAATAAAAAAACTCGAAAAAATCACTCGATTGTCGTTGGACAAAATGTAAACAACGAATTAGCTGTGTTTGATCGAAAAATATTCCTGCACTTATCTTCATTTAAACCTTCCGTATCGGAAGATAATATTATTGAATTTATAGTAAAGAATACAAATGTCCCTAGACACACAATAACTTGCAATAAGCTGGTGAAACGTGACTCTCAGCTTCAATCATTACGGTTCGTTAACTTCAAGCTTGGAATTTTAAAGACTTTTTATAATGAAGTTGTTAATCCATCCCTTTGGCCCGTGGAGGTGATAATTAAAAACTTTCAGTTTTTTCCAAAATCAGGGGCCCAACTAAATCTAAAATAGTTAGGTCCAGTTCTGTTCTTGACACGCATGATCTAAAAATTTATTATCAAAATGTTTCTGGACTTAGAACAAAGTCTAATTCTATATTTGCTGCTACTTCTCAATTTGACTATGACATGATAGTACTTGTGGAAACTTGGCTGAATGAAAATTTTTTCAATGAAGAATTTTTCGATCCTCATCTTTACAACGTCTATCGTAAGGATCGTGATTCTTCTGCGACTGGGTTGCATCGTGGGGGTGGTGTTTTAATTGCCATTAAAAGAAACCTACGTTCTTCCAGTGTTGTTCTATTACATTCTGATGTTCTTCTTGATCAAATATGCATATCAGTTAAAGGCTCGTTTGATTTGCTCTACGTGTGTGTCTCATACATTCCTCCTAAAAGTCCTTTTGAACTGTATCGCCAGCATGTTGATAACATTTTGTCGTTGGATGCTAATCTTCGGAGTGATGGTGATCAGCTGCTTGTTCTGGGTGATTTTAATTTGCCTACAATTTCATGGAATCGTCAGTGTGAGGAAAACTATCTGACGCCGTCGAATGTTACGAGTGATTCCGGGCTGTATACTATTGATAATTTCTTAAGTATTGGTCTCATACAGATAAATAATTGTTTTAATCTTTTAAATCGCTTATTAGACTTAGTTTTTCTTTCAAATGACATAAACTATAATGTTCTTGAATCAAAATTTCCAATTTCTGCAGTTAGTGCTCATCATCTTGCTCTTGATATTCGAGTTACTTTTTACAAATATCTAAGTTGTGCGGTTAATAATGAAACTGCTGTTAACTTTAATTTCAATGCGTGTAATTTTAATACTTTAAATAATGCTCTTAGTCGCATTGACTGGCTTCGTGAATTTAATCATTTTAATACTTCGGCGTGTTTTGATATCTTTAAGTTTCTCATCTCCTCGGTTTGTAATCAATTAATTCCTAAGATGAAGAAGCGTGTTAGTAAAGTACCTTGGTATACTTCCGGTTTAAAGAAATTAAAAAATCTTCGTAATAAATTTTATAAAAAATTCTTACTAACTAACTTAAATTTATTTTTTCTTAAATATAGGCATTATATGAGGGAGTTTAATTTCTTAGATAAATTTTTATATCGACAATATATTGCTAAATTCGAATCAAATATTAAATCGAACCCAAAAGCCTTTTGGCATTTTATTAAATCCAAAAGAGGTTCGTCCAGTATTCCATCTACTATGTTTCTTAATGAAAGGACATCCAATAATGCCTTGGGTATTGCAAATCTTTTCGCTGATTTTTTTCAAGCTAATTATGAAAGACCTAAACACACAACCAACTTTGCCTGCTTAGATGAATTCCAGTCTGTAATTGACTTGGGAGCTTTATCTTTAAGTATGGACGATGTTCTAAAAGGAATTATTAAACTAAAACCCTCAACTCGCATGGATGTTGATGGTATTTGTTCCATTTTTTTGAAAAATTGTGCTGCAAATTTAATCTACCCATTAACTTTAATATTTAACAGTTCTTTATCCTCAGGTTATTTTATTGATAGTTGGAAAAAGTCTTTCATTACTCCAATCCATAAGGCTGGTTGTAAGAATAATATAGGGAACTATAGACCAATTTCTAAACTTACAACCATATCAAAGCTCTTGGAGTCGATAATAAAAGATAAAATGTTCTTTATAGTAAAAAATATTATATCTCCTTACCAACATGGTTTTGTTCCTGGTCGTTCTACAATGACAAATTTAGTTTTGTTTTCGGAATATTGTATTTCAGCTTTTAGTCAAGGGTGTCAAGTTGACACTATTTACTTGGATTTTTCTAAAGCGTTTGATAAAATTTCTCATGCTCTTTTAATTAAAAAGCTAGAAAGAATGGGTTTTCACTCAATTTTTCTGGAGTGGCTGAAATCCTATTTAGCAGATAGACAATGTATTGTTACGTTCGATAATGTTAAGTCTTACTCTTTTCTTGCAACCTCTGGTGTTCCGCAAGGAAGTATCTTGGGGCCATTACTTTTTTTGTTATTTATTAATGACATTACCTTGATTTTTTCTCATTGTAGATTTCTACTCTACGCCGATGATCTTAAGATCTTCTTTAAAATAAGTAATAGTAATGACACTTTACTCTTACAGCAAGAAATAGATAAACTATATTTTTGGTCCTGTAACAATGGTCTTTTGTTAAACCTCAGTAAATGTGTTGCTATGACTTTTGCTAAATCTGATGCGATTCGACCTTCCGCTTATTATATTGACAATTCCTTATTAGTTTCCGTTTCTCAATTTAAAGACTTAGGTGTAGTTTTTGATAGTAAATTCACTTTTATATCTCATCTTGACTACATTATTCCAAAAGCGTATGCTATGCTTGCGTTCATTCGTCGAAATAGTGCATGCTTTCTGGATCCATACACGGTAAAAGCCCTATTTAATTCTCTTGTACGCTCTAAGATAGAATATGCTGCGATTGTATGGAACCCATTTTATGAGGCTCATAGTTTACGGCTTGAAAAAATTCAGAAAGCTTTTACAAGGTTTGCTCTGCGCTCTTTTAATAAAGATGGGGTACTTCCCTCATATAATACCCGGTGTCTCTTAATAGGTTTAAAATCCTTGGAGAATAGAAGAATTATTTTGTCATTGCTTTTTGTGTTTGATATCATTAATGGGTTCGTTGATTGCCCTGCGCTATTGGAAATGATTGATTTCAATGCTCCGACAAGAGCTCTCAGAAATAATTATCCATTTTACTTGGATATTTGTCGGTCTAACTATGCAGTTAATGCCCCTATATATCGAGCATTGCATTTATTTAATTCCATAAATTCTAATTATAATTTAGATTTTTCAATTTCTAAAAACCAAATGAAATCTTTTTTAAATTCTATCTTTTGAATGAAATATTTTTAAAAATTAAGCCTTATATTCAATTAATTGTTCTTAGCCTGATGTCTTCATAATCAAAATTAAATTAATTCAAATAAAACAAATAATTAGTAAGTTTAATTAAGTGAATTGATTAGTTATTATTATTAATAGTTATTACTTTTTTGTATATAATTTTTATTTTTACTCTGTTAATCTGTAAGGAAATATTGTCCATAGATTAAATAAATGAAATGAAATGAAATGAAAAAACCTTAATATATACAAATATAAAATTCTACAAACTAAAAAAATATGTGCATAAGTATTATGAATCTACAATAAGTTGATTTTTCACGAGTGTACATATAATTTGCAGCGTAAAACGACATAGGTCCTTACAGCATCACCGTCAGCGAACGACTGAATTATATTCTCTTCTGTTGTGAGCTTTATGTACATGTGAAAAGTTACACTCACAGAGAGCTCAGTGAGCTATGGAGCGCCCTGCGCTGCTTTAAATAAATACTTTTTTAGAACTCATATAAATGTCTTTTGGACTCAAAATTAAGACACTTTTGATAGTCATATTTAAGAATCATGGCATGGAATTTTTAAAGACTCATACTGAGGACTCTTCAAAACTAATAGGAGTAATTATGATCCGTTTAGGCTGAAATATATTTTTAGATTTAAATTTATTTATAATATTTGATAGTTGCAAAATAAAAAAAAAATTACAACAATATCTTTTTTTTTTTGGTTTCAGTGATGGTTTTTTTACTCAAAAAATTATGCTTGTTTAGTACACGAAATTCCCGTATTTCCATTTTCATCGAAATTCACGAGATTGTCTGCTTTCAATTGCTGCCAAACACAAACTAAATGACTAACTGACAGCATGATACAATTATACAAGGTAGGAGTGACAACTGGCTATTTTCTTCCTATTGTCTTGCACTGATTGTCATTTGCTGAATATTTTACTTTCTTTTTTCATTTTTTCGTTCTGTAATTTATACTATTTTTGACAGTTGGTGTAAGACGAAAAAACTGTCACTCCTACCTTATATAATTGTATCATGACTGACAGGCTGTCATTATCAGTGTTGCATTTAAGCATTGATGGTCAAAAGCGCACAAATAAGTAGATAAGCATTTGTGCTTTCACTTGTATATAAAGCACACGCATACAAAAAATCACCTCAGTTCGCTTTGGCATTTCAAGTAGTAAGGATTGCACGCTTAGTTTATTCAATGCACGCAAAAAAATGTATGCATAAACTATGAAATATGTTAGGACAAAAAAATATATATTTTTCATTATCATATAAAATTACTATAACACTGATGCAAAAATGTCTATGTGGTAGAATGAGTACCACTGATTTAAATTTACTACGCAGGAAATTCTGAAAGTAACTAACTAATACCCCTTTTACATTGGTCAAGACTTGAAATCAATCTCTGCTCCGCGTCTTTCAACAACAAACCAATGTAAAAGGGGTCTAACTAACTAAGAACTAACTTCACAAATTGTTTAGTACAATTAGCTTGAAATATGGATAAATTGAATGAAAACCTCACCTAAGACAGAGAGTATAATATTTCGATTGTGCAAAAATTGATTCAGAGTTTTTCCACAGATTTTAATTTATAACTGAACTACAATTCTTTAAGTGTCTTATGGCTAAAACGCAATACTGCGTTAGGTCGGTCGGCCTTTGACAGCTAGACTAGAAACAATGGGTTCTTATGAAGCAACACTAAATTCGACCTCATACTTTGCGTCGACCTCATCCCGTAAAAAACTATTGTAGGGGTAAAGTACGATCAACGCAATGAGTAGAGACATGTTCAACTAGCTCGTGCGTTTGACATTCCATATTAACGCTGGGTTGCATTTTCGTTGAGAAATGCTAAAATGTGGGTATTCTTGGATTCCGATGGAAAACTAAGATTTTCATAGGATTATCGTGGGAATTTATATTTTGATGCAAGTTTTTTTTTTAAATTGATAAAATTTTTTAAATTAACATGCTGCTTAAGTAGTATAGTAATGATTTTGATGAATTTAGCTAGTTGAACATCAATTATATATCCTATTAAAATGTATACATTTTTTAGTATATTATAAATAATATGATTTGGGTATTTGTGCAAAATGGCTAATTTATATATTGGGCAGTTAGATATTTTAATGAGGTTGGTTGAGGACGAATACCCTTAATATCAGTGTTTGAATAATATAACACACAAAGGAATGTTGTATTTTTACTTTGAAAAAATAATAGTACATGCAAATTTATTGCTGCTAGCAAGATTTGCAATTGCCCACAAAATGTCAAATGATAAATATAAAGCATAATAAGAATGAAATGATAAATATAACACTGTCAAAGAATAAGAAAATTCGAGGTGGGATTTTCTCATATTAAAATGAAATATTTGTACTCAAAAATTTTCGTTACCAGTAGTTTTTAAATAATAAATAAAACTTACTATAAATACCCCGTTAGCCAGAAATTCCTTAACAAATAATCGTCTCTGAGTCCGAAAAGAATTTTTCCACTTTTTTATGATTTACTAACGAGTTTTATTACAACTTTCTAAGATAATTTTTTTTAATAAATTCTTTTTTAACTTGTAAAAATCAAAGGGTGGCCCTTGTTATTTGAATCACAAAAACGGTTCTTAATTTTTGCGTAAAATTGAAACAATTTTTGCTGATAAGTGTTACAGTTTTTAAAAAGAGTTGAAAATTTGCAAATTTGAATTTAAATTAGTTTTACAATTTACAAATATGTATTACAAAAATTTCATTGTAATTAAAATGTTCGCAGTATTGAAGATATGTTAGTATTTTTGGTATCAAAATAACAAAAATTTTTTAATTTTACTAAATTTAAGAAAAATTTTATATTTTGTAAATATTTGCATATATCACCTATAAAACGCCTATTATAGGTATATTGTAGTTTTAGGCGATTCTGTAAAAAATTTTTACTACAGCACCAACTGGTGTTCAAGTTGGATGAAAGAAGATAGCGCCAAAATACTCACCGTACCTCAAAACCACAATATACCAATTTTCATTCTAATCGCATAAAGAATTGTACTACAGCTCCCTCTGGTGTTCAATATGGGTCAAAAAAGATAGCAGCAAAACACTCAGCGTACATGAAAACCACTATATACCGATTTTCTTAAAATTTGTACTTAAATCTTAAAATTTGTACACCAGAGGGGTTTAGGGTGGATAAAAATTGATTGAAATTGCCTCAAAATACGCACCGTACCAAAAAACTTCTATACACAAATTTGAATATGAAAATGAATGTTTTCATACATATTTCCAACTTGCTTTCGTTGACGAAATTTCCTACATTTTGCTCTCAAATTTTGCAAAAATTTCGGCAGAAATTAACAGTAATAATAATAGTAAATAGCAGTAATTTTGATAAAAACGAGAAAAATAATGACATCAAGCAATCACATTTAAAAAAAAACAATGTACATATATATATATATATGTATAAAAATATCGAATAATCAAAGAAAAATTTTTTGCTATAAAAACTGAAATGTGTTTCCAGAAATTTCATTTTAAATTTTAATTTAATTTTACATTTTATCATTAAATTCGAAAGCGTTTATTTATTTTGAAGCTTCTAGTCCGAATTTTCACATAAATATGTGACATTTTTCATTATTTCACAGATTATACTACACTTAATAAAAATATCTTAGCTTTCTAAAGTAGGTTTTATGGTTCTTAATGATTTTATGACAATATCTTTTAATTTTTCATTGATTAAAATTATAATTGTATGATTTCGAAGAAAGGGACGTTTTGTGGGATTTTTAGTATAGCTGCTTTTATTGGCATCACCAAAATGACAGACGCACGATCTGTCAACGCAACATTGAGTTTTGCAAAGTTTGAGGTCGTCCGTTTTGACAGCTTATATCGTAAAGTTTTTACAACGGAGACCAAAGTACGGTCAAAGGCCGACCCACCTAACGCAGTATTGCGTTTTAGCTATTATAATTACGAAATTAACCTTGGTTGGAGAACGACCTACAGGAAGTGCTTATTGCAAATGTAAACCGTAAGTTACTGTTCCCATTTTTTCGTTTTACGATAGGACTATACGGTGCTTAAGGCACATAATAAATGATAAGTGTACAGTTTCTTTTCGGAATCGTCCTTATTGGATACTCGCATAGTCCTTCAAGGCAATCGAATGCATGGAAATGACTTAAATAATTTATTGTTTATGCCCGTGCTGTCAATAATGATTTATTTAAAGAAGTAGAAAATATAAATATCCAGGTTTTACCGTTCAATTGATGGTCTTTCAAGTGTTCAAAAATTCCACAAATATTATTGGCAACATCTAAATATAATTTAGCTGTAAAGAAAACAGCTCTTTGTTCTTGAATTATTTCCTTCTTGCTTCACTCCTATTCAGCTATTCAGAAATTCAGTCGATGCGCAAGGAAGGTATAAATAAAATTAATTATTGAGTTGGAATTCTTTTGAGGTGAAATAATAATGGCGAACACTGTTAATGAAAATAATGAGCAATGGAACATAAATAGCGTCTTTTATATAACTACAAAGCAACTAGCCAACCAAAAACTCATCACCACATCCGGTTTTGAATGCCTTCAGAAATAGATACCGGAAGTAGTTGTTATTTTTGTAACTGCTATAATATTAATTAAGGCAATAAAATTAAATAAATATCTTCTTATGAAATAAACTGACAATGAGCTTTATAAATTATTAAGCTATGGCATTAAAGCATTCTTTTTTTGTGACACTTAATTGCTGACAATGCTAAAATAATAACAGAACTGTTTGACACACTCAAACACCCTCTTTTGCACAGTCCACCCACTTGACCTACAACATTAATCATGCCAATTTAACACACAATCCAACAACTGTCAACAACAAAGGCCAAAAAACTTACCAACAATCCTTAGCTTCGAACAACATACATGTTTTTGTCAGCACAAATCTTATTTATCACTCGTTTTCATAACAATTTCTTATTGGTGCGACTGGATTTCTTTGTACATACACAACAACACCAACAACAATAACTCAAAAAATATTAGAAAGCAAACAAAAAATATCGTCTTACAATGAATCTAATTGTAAGAACCAAACAAGGACATTGTCCTTTGGGTATAGAAATAAGTGGACAAAATGATTTATTGTAGCATGTACAAAAACCGTTATTGTAGATGCTGGCGACATTTTTGTTCCGATCCAAACGTGTGATATGTACAAAGTGGAGCAAGTTGCACCATTCCCCGCAAGTGATGAATTTCATCGTGCTGTTATAAGAAGTACCAAACCAAACAACAAAAGAAACCAAACAGCTGACAAACAATCAGCTCCAGAACCAAAAAAACAAAGAAAAACAAAGTGTAAACACGACAGAACAATAAACAGCTGATGATGGCAAAGAAGCAAGCTAAGAATGATGATGTTGTCAATGTTAATGTTGGCCCAGCTAAGCTGAGAAAAGAGTGAACGAACGAAATGAAGATTGGTCTCATAGAATAGCAAAAAAAAATTTTGAAAATTCATTTCAATTGTTGCCAAATTCAATTTGTTCATGGAATAAATTTTGTGACAACGCTCTAGCGAGCGTTATCGTTGTAACCACATCAACAACATATTCAACAACAATATTTTCTACATATTCTCGCTGAAGATATGGCATGTGCTAGAACACTGTAAAAATTTAGTATTTTAACTTAAAAATTTTTCGAACATTTTTTTTAAGATTAAACGTTTTAGAAGAACTTTTGTGAGTTTTAGAAGAACTTTAAAAATATACATACATTTTTTCATTTTATCAAATGTTATATAATGAAATATCGTATTCATTTTGACATGAAACATAACCTCTATTTTATAAGTGAAAGAGAAAGAAAAAATCCATACGGAATAGCCACGGAGTAACCATTTAAAACCAATCATACTATATCCATCATACCATCTAACACATTATATGCCTCATATGATAACCATTACAAAATTCCCATCGAATCCTCCTCATCATATCAAACGCATTATTCGTTACCCATCATTCTATACCCACCATACGGTACCAAAATTTTATACCAATCATACCATGGTGACCATATCATACCAATTGAACATACACAACATATAATGCCCACATTGACCTACCAATGCCTTTTGTTTAAATGGTCGAGTCTTTAAACCTATATTAAAACTGTTTAAATAAATTTCGTGTAAATACATATTTAAAAAAAAAATATGTACATATTTCATAATTGCTCAATAACTTAAAAAAATTTTTTTTGCTTATGCGTTTTATTTCTCAGTATAGTCCCCAATAGTATTTATCAAGCGTTTCCTTGATTTTGGTGATATTTTTTTAACAAAATTCACGAGGCTGTCTGCTTTCAATGCCTGTCAAACACAAATTAAATGACGCAGCTTACTCAAAATTTATAAGTAGTTTATTAACAGATAGAACCAGTGTTGAATATAAAGTTACTACACTGGAAATTTCAAAGGTCACTGAGTTCTCGAATTGTCCTCTAATTCAGAAAAAATCTTAAATTTCTATCATCCTAATGTACCATTCTAAGGTCATAAAATTAAAGTTCACAAAAAATCATTAAATTCTTCCAAATATTAAAAAATAATTCTTATTGTTTTGCCGAACGTAGGGTTTTTTCTTTAAATTTTTCGTCATACCTTCGACGTCTACAGTCCAACTTAAGGGGGATTATATACCGCGAGGCCGAAAAAAAAGGTCATGTTTGTAAATTTTTTTAAGGAACCCAAGGGATATTTTTAAATGAGTATTTTTATACCTAAAAATATACACTTGTCAAGAGTTTGTTTAGTTTTTGACGTGACGAAGTTACGTTGTACTGCTCTAGTTTCCAAAAAAGTTGAAAAATGAATTTTTTAAAAATTCATCTGCGTTTCATTGAATTGTTGCTCGCTAGGTATAAGAGCTATGACTAAAAAAATAGTATGACCATAAAGGCTAATTCTTTGACTATATTAAAGAAACAAAAAAAAAATTTAATACGGCATAGGGACGTAGTGGGAGCTGCGAAAGCAACGCAACTGAAAATTTGTTACATGAAATTATTACTCGCTGAGTATTAGTGCTAGGATTAAAAATACGATACGCCAATAAAGGCCTACTAGAAGCCCTCACAACAAAATTAGACAAAAAATTTCTGACATCATGGGGACGCTGAGAGAGCCGCTCAAAGATCGATAACGCAACATTCATGCAGCGGCGTTGCATTGAATTTTTATTCAATGAGTATATAACCTACGATAAAAGTTTAAAAAGGAAAATTAAGTTTTTATACATCGCTTTACGACAAAAATAAAGAAAAAATTCCGGCGTCGTCAGGTCGTGAATAGAGCAGCTTATGTAACAGAAATGTAATATCGTTGCATGAAATTATTACTCACTCAGGAGAAGTGCTACAGTAAATTTTGTTTTACGACAGCAGGGATGTGTTATTACGCTTCACAACTAAATTACAAAAAAAATTTTGTTGTCATGATTTCAGGGAATCACATAATGCAGTAAAAACGCTACAGCCATGAAAAAACGTTGCATGGATTTTTAACTCTGTGACTACTGGTGCAACGGTAAATTTAAAGGAAGAAAAACAAAGGTGAGGTCTTCGGGCATATGACAAAAATAAAAAAAAAATTTGACGGCGTGTCAAAAACCCTCAGGGAACCGCCTAATGTGACGCATATGCATCACTTTTGCTGGATTAATTGAAATTAGAGCACAACCAATGGGGAAGCAAAAAAAAAGCTAAACGAAAAGCACCAAATCCAACAACAACTCCAACACCAACACCAACACCAACACCAACACCAACACCAACACCAACACCAACACCAACACCAACACCAACACCAACACCAACACCAACACCAACACCAACACCAACACCAACACCAACACCAACACCAACACCAACACCAACACCAACACCAACACCAACACCAACACCAACACCAACACCAACACCAACACCAACACCAACACCAACACCAACACCAACACCAACACCAACACCAACACCAACACCAACACCAACACCAACACCAACACCAACATCAACACCAACACCAACATCAACATCAAAAACAACATCAAAAACAACATCAACATCAACATCAACATCAACATCAACATCAACATCAACATCAACATCAACATCAACATCAACATCAACATCAACATCAACATCAACATCAACATCAACATCAACATCAACATCAACATCAACATCAACATCAACATCAACATCAACATCAACATCAACATCAACATCAACATCAACATCAACATCAACATCAACATCAACATCAACATCAACATCAACATCAACATCAACATCAACATCAACATCAACATCAACATCAACATCAACATCAACATCAACATCAACATCAACATCAACATCAACATCAACATCAACATCAACATCAACATCAACATCAACATCAACATCAACATCAACATCAACATCAACATCAACATCAACATCAACATCAACATCAACATCAACATCAACATCAACATCAACATCAACATCAACATCAACATCAACATCAACATCAACATCAACATCAACATCAACATCAACATCAACATCAACATCAACATCAACATCAACATCAACATCAACATCAACATCAACATCAACATCAACATCAACATCAAAATCAACATCAACATCAACATCAATATCAACATCAACATCAACATCAACATCAACATCAACATCAACATCAACATCAACATCAACATCAACATTAACATCAACATCAACATCAACATCAACATTAACAACAACAGCAAGAAACTTCGTCACGTCAAAATCGACGGGTGTGTCCACGGCACAGCCAACTCTTTTTTTTTATTAAAAACACTTTTTATAGAGCGCTGTGAAAAAAAAGCCGTGACCAAGATTGCTCCTGCACTAAATTCATCTGAAACAAAAAAAAACGAAAAATATTATTTTACTAGATACTTAAAACTCGTACTTGTCATAGCCGATTTTGAAAATATTGATTTTTCACAAAATGGTGGACTTCCGAACGTAAAGTAACGATTTTCGATCAAAAATTCGTTATTATTTTGCCTATAACTAATGAAAGAAGCTACAAAAAGGAAATCCTATGAAAAGTACGAGTTTATTATGAATAAAATAAGCCGGCAAAAAAATAAATACGATTGGTTCACTGAGTTTCGAGAAATCTTGGTCACCGACTTTGAAAACATGGTTTCGAGAAAAACGCGTTTGAAAGTAAGGGCCAGCATGGCGCGCCCTCGAAGGCGGTTTACTCACTAGGCTATAACTTTGCTAGTTTTTGAGATATCGACTTGAAATTTTAACCACATATTCTTAAGACTTGAAGCTTTAAGAAAATGAAAAAATTAAAAAGTTCTGGGTATATAATCCCCCTTTAAGAAGGAAATATCAATATTTCTGTCTAAAGGATTCCAAATTTTTGCTCTAAAGGCCATTGGGGTGAAGCATCCCGTTTTAAGGGGGGGAGGGGGGTAAGGTTTGACAACTTTTGTTAAACCTTACTAAAGAATATTGTATTAAATTTTTAGTTTATTCGGAGCAAAACCAACGAAGTTACAGTAGGTTAAATGACTGTACCTCCAACTAGTGTTACTTTGTGTACAAAACTTTAAATCGATTTTCCCAAACATGTAATTTTTAATGTCGTCCAAAGTCGTCGAAAAAATCTACCTATTTGGTATTGTAAAATTGTTAGTATTTAAAAAATTTAAAAAAAATCGTCACTAGAGAGCTACTTTATATGTAGAATATGTGTACAAAATTTCAAAACGATCGGCTTAAAAATTACATGTTTGGGAAAATCCTACCAACCTACTGTAACTTTGTTAGTTTTGCTCCGAATGACCTAAAAATTGATTACAATATTCGTCAGATGTTGTACTTTCAGAAACAAAAAAAAAAAATGAAAAAAAAGTTGTCAAACCTTACCCCCCCGCCCCCCCCCCCCCTCCCTTAAGATCAGACTGTAAATGCTGAAGATATCAAGAAAAACTTAAATGTGCGACCCCTACGTTCGGTAAAAAAAAACAAAAACATTTTTGTCGAAATTTTCTTTCAGAAATGCTTCAGATTAAATAGTGTGTGGTGTGCTTTTTTCGATACGGTCTAATATATATATTTATATATATATATATATATATATATCTGTTTATTTGTCACATTATTCATGCACAAATATAATGAAAGGATGTATTATCAGAAACTATTATTATTTCAGCACTTGAAAGGACCGAGCTTCTTTAGATCAATTGTCTTTTGCGTGTTATTGAATTTTTGAGCCATAAGTCTTATAGCGACTCGAGAAAGCTAATTTTATAAACTTTTAAACACTTAAACGTGTCTGTTTTAAGAAATACACTTAAATATCAAAAGAAAATTTCACTTAAAGAAATAATAATTTTTTAGCACTGTACGCGTCGGCTAATCTTACTCCGATAGAAATCACAAAATCACCAAATCACACTCAAACTTTAATTTTTTGAGTGTATAGCATGAAAATCTGCGACAACTCTTAGTTTTTATCTATCTACCGCTACATATATGGACTATAAAAATCGCATAAATATTGTTATTTCATTACTTATTTCAAAGTAACTTTCCAACCTCACGAATATAATCTAATCTGGCAACACAGTACAAAAACACTCGCTTGGCAGAGCATGGGTTGGTTTGCTTTGACTTGGCTTAGCATGGTTTGTCAGAATTTCCAAACGCACGTTGACTTCAAGTTCTTGCACACTAGTGTGACACGTCTGCAGGTGTGTGCGTGTCCTTGCGTTTGGGTGAGTTTGAGTGTAATGTGCAAAGTAGGGAGTGCAATACCGGGATATTGAACAATTTTATCTTTCCATAATTCTGGATTTTTCCGGAACGAGTACCGGGATTAAGGTATAAAAAATGAATAACATGCTTTTTAAAAATACGACCATTTGATGGTTATTTGAAGTTATTATGCAATACGAGCACCAATTTGTAGTATTTGAACAAATAAGTTTCTGTGATATGAAATATCAATATTATAAATAAAAATTACATGTGGAGCATTCCAAGATAATCGTTACCATCGCAAAAATTTTATATTTTAAGATATCGGATTAAATCCTATTGTTTATAGGAGAGATTTAGTCTTACTTAAGTGTCATATTTTAAAAAATTAAATATGAATGGTAATCTAAGATATTTTTCACTTTAAAGTTAAGTATACTACGAAAAATATTTTTCACTTTTTAAATACAGCAACACTGTAAGCACCGTTTTATGCGTCAATTAGTTGTCAGTAAAAATATCGAAGTGGAATATGAAACAAAAAATTGATGAAGGTAACAGTTGTTGTAATTCAAATTAAGTAAGTTAGTGGAAGCGATATTTTAGATTCTTTAAACTTGCTAAGTTATTTGTAACACCCGTCACAAAAAACAACAAATAGTCATTTCAATACAAAAGTTGTAATCCAATTTAGGTGTATCTTTACAAAAGTAAGGTTATGCTTGCAGCTTATTAATTTCCAACGTTATGTTTTCTCATTGTTTTTGCAGACCGCCAATTTAACTCGATAAAATTGTGTAACACCCGTCACAAATTTCTTTTTCTAAACTATTACACCTCGATAGTAAGGTAAGATTTGTGTATATTTGAATAGGTCTGATGTTCTTTCATACCCTACACATATTAATGTTACGTAGGTTGACTTTTAAGTCTTGAGATATGCCAACACTAATGCGAATATATCAAATTTGACATTGTCATAGTAAAGTTTAATATCTTTAATGTTGAACGTACTTAGAAAGTCTTGTCATACGAGTGCTATTTGTGTTGTTTACAGATACTTGGAAAATGCATATTGGTAAAAAAAGGAATAAAATCGTGAACATTTTTGTGCGATGATTTTCTACGACTTTCGATGTGGGTTAAACCAATAGCAGTGTGTCGATAGAATTCAATTTTGATGATGAAGCACAATCTCGAGACAAGATGTTTTGATGGTTTTCTAAATGTAATAGTGGTCGCACTTCGCTACAGGACGAATTTCGTGAAGGTCATCCAAAATAGGCTGTTGTGACACAAAAAGTTTAAGTTTCACTGTTTCGTTAATTCTCAACAAGCAAAGTTTTTGCAACACAAAAAAGAAACAACTACAGACATTAATGCTCTATTCCAAGTTGATTTTACCGAGAACTACTCTATAACATCGCAAGATGAAATTCAGAGTGCTTACTGGCGCCATCCGGAAGCTACCTTTTTCACAGGTTGCTGTTGGTTGCAATATGGTACTAAATGTATATATAATAAGCTCCGATCTCCCTCATGACAAGTTTTCCGTCTGGCTATTAATTAAAACTATGATTTGCAATATTTGGTTATCTCGATATGACTAAAATATTAGTATTTAGTGATGGATGTGTAGCTCAATTCAAAAATAAATTCACTTTATTTAACGAGTTTCAGTAAAGAAGATTGGGGCGTCGATACTGATTAGGCATTCTTCGGAACGGGCACTGGCAAAGCCCCCATCGATGGTGTCTGCGCAACAGCGAAGCGCAGATTATGGTGTGTCACGAAAACTCGAAAAGTGAATTTAAATAATGTATTCGATTGCTTCGATTAACTCGCCAAGGACCTAAAAGACATTAGACAGCGCAGACGTCAATATAATAAGGGAAGTTCTTCTAAAAAGGTGGGGAACTTTAAAACCTATTCCGTAAATACTAAAAGTCATTAGTTTATGCACTTGTGTGGAAATAATAATGCATACGGAACAGCAGCATATTCCAAACAACATAATATTGCAATATTTGACGATACCATACCCTGCAATTGTCTCCTTTAATTTGATTAGTTTTAAATTTGTCTTTATTTTTCTACTGTAACACCCGTCACAATCTGTGTAACACCCGTCACACATTTAAATTGTAATAAAAACCTCCAAAACGTATTTTTAATTTTTTTTTTTTTAATACAGGGTTAATCGTCAAAGATTATTTAATTGACAGAAATTAAAATTATTTTTTTTTTCAATTCTAGTTTGGCTAAATTTCACAAACATTCAAAGTGAAGTCTGATTTTTCAATGAGTACTCGTAACACCCGTCACAGGTACTTTTATAAAAATTACACAAACATTGACCATGATTTTGAAAGATTTTTTTCACGTATGGATAGACAAGCATAAAAGCAATTTTTTATGACTGCAAAAAATTGAAATACTTTTATGTTTGCTAAAATATTGATATTTTAAGGCGTGCAAATGTAACACCCGTCACCGTGGAATGTTCCATGTATAAAGTGACACATATTTGTTTAAACGCATTCACAATTTCAATTTTCCTGTCTTATAAATCTATGTTTAATATGTTTTCAAGAATAAAGTTTACGTTGAAACTATACGTAAGAAAAACGGACATTTTTTATTGCATTCACATTATTATTTTCGCAGTAATTTCGGACATGCGTAAAAATATAATCAATGTACAAAATATATGCACATTAAGGTGGGTCACAAAAAAAAAAAATTCAAATTACCGCCCCAGATTTGAAAGCTTATGCTATGGGGGTTTTATTTTCATTTTTAAATCGTAATATCATAGTTGCAACCATAATGCCAAAGGCCAGTTACCTACGCGATGAAGAAAAGGTTCAAATCAAGCTGTATCACAAAGAAGGCTACTCAAATCAGGAAATTGGACGAATAGTTCGAAGATCTGAGGGAGTAATCCGTTTAATTTTAAAGAAAAGCAATAATTACGGCGTTAAAAAAACCTACAAAGGAGAATCAAAAGCTTTTAAGCCGCCAAAAAAAATGAAATGAAAATAGAAGTTTCAAGAAATTATTTGAATGCCACTCAGATCAAAAATAAATTGGATCTTCCAGTGACGGCTAAGCACATTGCACACATATTGCGCACAACAGA
Source organism: Pherbina coryleti (assembly GCA_943735915.1). NCBI lineage: Eukaryota > Metazoa > Arthropoda > Insecta > Diptera > Sciomyzidae > Pherbina > Pherbina coryleti. The sequence continues at coordinate 154,064,631 of OX030950.1, read as the reverse complement.
AAACGTTAATTGGAAGAGCCCAGATGCAAGTCCGTATTGAAGTTACAACATTTAGAAGCTCGCTTAACATTTGCACGCAACCACATTCACTGGACTAAGAAGTGGGACAATGTTGTGTTCTCTGATGAGAAAAAATTCAATCAGGATGGTCCAGACTCGTACGCATGTTATTGGTTCGATTTAAGAAATAACGACACTAACGCCGGTAGTGTTATGGTATGGGCAGCGTTTTAGGCTTCTGTCCAGGCAAATATTTGCTTTGTTCCACCGAAAATTAATTCGTTGTTATTCACTGAATTGTTGGACGATGCTCTTATCTCTTTTTTGGATGAAGACAGCATTTTTTAACGAGATAACGAAATCCATATTTCGAAGTTTTCGATGCAGTGGTTTCAGGAACACAACATACCACTTTTGGAGTGGCCGGCATGCAGTCCCGATCTGAATCCCATGGAAAACCTTTGGGTGTGCATTTTCCGTAAAATGTATGGCAAAAAAGCACAAGAACATAGGTTTGACACCGTGCTTGAGCTATCATACAAGCCTGGAAGGATGTATCGAATTATGAGCTTGTAAAACTTTTGCAATCCATGCCCAATCGTTTATATGACGTTGTATTGAAAAATGGTGGACCTGCCAAATGTTAAAATTCCTAAATTCTTTAGATAACTTAAACGAATATGCATTAGGGTGTTCCAAATGAAATTTTTTTTTTAATTTCATAGTTGCTCAGACTTTGTTTGAAAGCTTATAGGGTAAAGTATTTTTGAGATTTTTTTCAGATTTTTTGGAAGAGGCTTAGAGGTCGCGCTAATCGGTGTTTCCCTAAAAATTAGGCTTTTCGGAGATTGTTTGAATTTCAAGCATAAGTTAGTCAATAACAGATATTTTCTAAGTTTTTGAGTCATCATTTCGAAAGACAAATATCCAAACTTTACTTTAATGTACAGGGTTTTCCAATAAGAGGTGTTATTTTGGTATTCAAAGAAAAATACCATTTTTGAGATAAATGATCGGATGTTTATTTCATAATAAAGAGGAAGGTATGCCGTTAATAATGAAAAACAACATTAGCCAAATGGCCACCACGACCACGCTTAGAGGACAATATCCTTTTCATGAAATTTTCCATAACCAAATCGCAAAGTGGCTGCCCTATGTCCTCGATAGCCTCACGAATTCCATCTTTGAGGTATTCAATCGATGCTGGGCTGTTGGCGTAGACCTTATCTTTCACGTGGCCCCAAAGGAAGAAGTCGCAAGGTGTTAAATCACAAGATCTCGGTGGCCAATTGTGATCACCTCTTCGAGAGATAACACGGTCCGGAAACTTTTCCCGTAAAAGATCAATGGTTGCGTTGCTTGTGTTGTACGTAGCGCCATCTTGTTGAAAGTAAACGTTGTCCAGATCAATACCATCCAACTCCGACCATAAAAAATCATTAATAATCTCTCGATAGCGCAATCCATTCACCGTAAATGTTGATCCAACCTCATTTTCGAAAAAGTAAGGTCCAATGACCCCGCCACACATTGGTTGAAGAGTGGCCGAAATTAATTTTTTTTATGTTCGCCGATTTGGATAATTTTTTGGTATTTTGTTGTCAGATATCTGAATATTATGATTCCTTAATATTAGGCTGATATATTCATTATTTGTTTGGACAGACATGCTCGAAGTTCATATATGTTCGCTTGTTTATAATGGCATGCAAATTTACCGTATATTCAATCTTTTGGTACAGTCACAGTAATCTTATCATTTGACTTTGTTGTATATTTTCGTAAGTGACAATTGTCATAGATGACATTTGTATTAAAAAAAATTGGAAAAAGTGCCATATAAAAAATTTCGTAGAACGAAATATAAACAACATCACAATTTCTATGTTCATCAACTTCAGTGTACTGCATCTTTTTAGCCCTGTGGAGCCCTGTTTAACGAAAGATGTCAAGTTACAGCTTGAAGTCTCAGCTAAAAGTAAAACAAAAATTCAGCTGCTCCTACTTGCTGGATACCGCCAAGTTGTTTGTTGATCTTTATGGCTGGTACTACATGCCTGTAACTGTGCATAAGATTCTGGTGCATGGTAGCAAAATTATAGCAGAAGCTATTCTGCCAATAGGTATGTCTCTATCTAAAGGCCCTTATTCAATGATTTCATTTTAATTTTTTACATTTTAATTGATTATTTGTATCAGGTATGTTGTCCGAGGAAGCTCAGGAAGCGAGGAATAAATACTATAGAGCCTATAGATTACATCATTCGCGAAGAATTGGACGTGTAGCCACTAATGAAGACGTAATGCATAATCTTATATTGTCTTCAGACCCATTTATAAATACATTTCGCTCAAAGCTGCTAATCAAAAAATTGGAGTACGATAATGATGTTAAAAAATTATTAAAAGACTATGCTTTAATTACTTATTCATGTTTGTTATATTTGTTTTTTTCTATGGGAGGTGGGCGTAAAAGTGGGCGGATCAGGTATATATTTTTAGGAGCCCATTCTACAATTATAATATATATTTTTTGTGAAAATTGAGTTGATGCAGTAAAAATCAAGGGAGTTATACACTTTTTCAATACAAGTTGTATGGGAAGTGGGCGTAAAAGTGGGCGGATATTTTTCAAATTTCACACAAATGATTCTGAGTGTTTAAAAATGATATGTGCCAAAAAAAAATGCCGTAGGTCAAAATTTCATTTTCTCTTTGTATGGGAGGTGGGCGTAAAAGTGGGCGGAACATTTTGATTTCTCCATTTTTTTCTTGATTCAAACAAAAAATTACAACTTCTTCTATTTTTAGCCGCTCGTTCTATGAACTTCAACCAATGTTCGCCGGACCATAAACCGCACCAAACAGTCACACGTTGGAGAGGCTTCTCAACAATATCTCTTGGGTTTTCCGAGCCCCAGATGCGACAATTTTGCTTGTTGACGTAGCCACCGAGGTGGAAATGGGCCTCATCAGTCAAGATGATTTTTCGATGGAATTCCGGATCATTTTCATGCATTTCAAGGACCCAATCAGCAAAGACACGGCGTTGTTGATGATCGGCCGGCTTGAGTTCTGGTGTTAACTGAACTTTATAAGCCTTAAGACCCAAGTCCTTATGCAAAATACGGTGCAATGACGTATGTGGAATGCCCAATTCCATAGAACGGCGAAGAATGGACAAACCTGGGTTTTCTTCAACACTTTGGGCTACAGCATAAATATTCTCAGTTGTTCTTGAGCGACGTGCACGGTTTTTATTCTTCACATCACTAACTTGTCCCAACAGCTCAAATATTTTCGACAATTTCTGTATTGCGGTCCGACAAGGTGCTTCACGACGACCAAAAAATGCTTTAGTTTTGCGAACTGTGACTGCAAGATTTTCACCATTTTTGTGGTGAATTTTAATAATTTCAATGCGTTGTTGAAGCGTGTATCATTCCATTTTTAGTAATGGCGTAGTTTCTACTTGTCAAATGTCAAAGAATAAAAGCTTTAAAAGTGAGCGATTCACAATAGCGGGCGATTCACAATAACACCTCTTATTGGAAAACCCGTACATATATCAGAAATGTGAACAATTTTTTTGGACATTTTGGTGTACCATATTTTATTTGGTCGTGAAATTTGCGAACATTTTTTAAAAAACGTTTAACTCCATAAGCTTTCAAAAAATGCTTGAGCAAAAAAAAATTTAATATGCATCTTAGTATCTCTTTATTTTCTTATTTTTTGCCCTAAAAAGTGTTCATTTATACAAAAGACATCTGATGAAAAGAGACTTTAAATTCTTTATTTAAAACAAAGAAAGAAAAAGAGTTAAGTTTATAATTGATAAAAAAAAAAACGATAAAATATGTTAACAAAATTATACGTTTAAACGAATAGGTGCCACAATATGTATAAGTATATAATATAGTATAGTATATGTATAAAGTAAATTTCTAACAGTAGGGATATTAAAACAAAACTATAAACATACTGTAGCATAACAATATCATTGTGCGAACCATTATCGAGATACGGAAACAAATGCTTGACCAGTAATAGCCGCGATGGCCACGTGCCCAAAATCATGTTTAAGATCCTTCGGGAGTTTTTCGAAAAAAGACGCTTTTGTAGTTGTATTTTATTAAAGACCAAGTTTAACTAAGTAAGTTACCAAAGTAAACTTGACATTTTGGTCCAAAAATATTCGTTGACAAGGTAGAAAAGTGAAATGCCGCGAAAGACTTTAAATCACCGTTGTGAGCAAGATATCTGGAGACTGGTTCATCTGAAAATTTTTTTTGGTTTAGTAAAGAGTTTTTGGGTGTTTAATCGTTGTTTTTTGAAAAATATTAATTTTTGACAAAATGACGGGAGTAGAAAAAAAGTTCATTTTTGATGCACAAATTTTAATTTTTAAGGTCGTTTTTGATATAAATAAAAAATATGTATAAAACGCCCTTTAATGAGTCCTTAACTGAGTGTGAAAAATTTGGTAGCAATCAGATGAGTAGTTTTCGAACAATCTCGCTCACCGGCTTCAAAAAGTACTTTTCGAGTATCATCGGATCCAGGACCATATATAATACCTTCCTTTGTTAATGTTGAGTCTAAGAAGTCAAGTTGAAAATTTTCGATATTCCGACCCCGAAAAACACCCGGAGGCCCTGAAAGTCAGTTTGAATTTTTAAAAGGACATTTTTAGGTTGAAATTATTTAATTTCAATATTTTATTTCAATCCAAGGTCTTAAAAAAAAAAATAAAAAAAATAAATAACTGGCCATTTCAGCCCTTGAAAGGACTTTGACCTAGCTTCCTATGATCAATTGTGTTGTGCGTGTTATTAAGTTTATACACAATTGACCGAGAACCGGACCTACATGCATAACGCCGACTCCGAACGGCGATGAACGATGAATGTTCTCGTTCTCAAGAAGCTTTACATGGCATTTTGATTACTCTCTGAGGTTTGCCATTGTCTGCAGAGAGGTGGCGACCGTACAGAAAAATTATTTTAATTCAAATAATTTTCTGTCGCTGCTGGGGTTCGAACCTGGGTCTCCAGGTTCTTTGACATAGCGGCCACGCACTTTAACCAACTACGCCACGGACGCCACCAATCCAAGGTCTTACACATCTCAAAAAAAAAAAAAAACAACACCCTTTATATATATTAAATTATCTGGTTTATTCAATTTCCACAATAACGAAGTTTACTTCGACCAACTCAGATTTTAATTTATATTCCCCACAATACCGGGATTGTGAAAGCCTTCCGTTATTGAACGCCCTAGTGTAGAGGTAATATACAATACTTTTACATGCGATTGTATGTATGTGTGTGTGTGTGTGTGTGTTTGAGCCTGCATAGCTGCAAGCAAGAGTTTAATAAAGTTACGTGATAAAATTTATAAACTTTTACTTTTATTATTTCTAATGAAATTATTATCAGTTTAACACACGTCTAAATATGTCTGCTTGCGTATGTGAGCATGTATGTATATGTGTGTGTGTGTTTTTGTGTGTGTGAGTAGTATTCAATTGTGTATGGGTCTCTATGTCAACGTGATAACGTGACGTAAGTGCTAGAGTTTGCCACAAATTAACTTTCTAGCAATCTGCTTGTTAATCAAATTAAGTTATCATAAAACAGACTTGCCAGATTATTCAAATTATGCAGGTAGTCGCTACAAACTTTGTGTTGCATATCAAGTTTATGCTACATAGTGTTGCACAAAGTAAAAGAAACCAATATTGCATGGGCGTTACAAAAAGATTTGAAAAACTATTTTATTGAAACAATAATTTTTTCTACTTGCTCTTAATTGAAGAAAATGCTTCAAGATATTTCGCCAAAATTTAATTATGTATAAGGGTTGCCTTTTAAGTCTTGCGACTCGGCAACACTAAGCAATGCCAGATGAATTTTGACAGGTCCATAGGAAAATTTTACATTTTCTAGCATAAAAGTACTCTCTACGTTTTGATGTATGTGCGCTTATTGTGTTGTTTGTTATTGGTTTGAAAATTGTATTTCAGCAAAATATTGGAATTAAGACGTGAATATTTTCGGGTGATGATTTTTTACGATTTCTGACGTGTTTTGCTTTATTATAAAAATAAAATAAAAATTCAAAATGTCATCGGGACGCGTTAGGAGGTGCTTAAGCAACGCAACTGAGAATTTGTTACATGGAATTATTTCTCGCTGAGAATTAGTGCTAGGATTAAAAATATGATACACCAATAAAGGCCTGTTCTAAGCCCTCACAACAAAATTAGAAAAAACTTTCTGACGTCATGGGGACACAGAGAGAGCGGCTCAAAGATCGACAATGCAACATTCATGCAGCTGCGTTGCATTGAATTTTTACTCGGTGAGTATATAAGCTAAGAAAAATGTTTGAAATGGAAAATGAAGAATTTATACCTAAACTTCCAACAAAAATAAAAAAAAATTCTGACGTCACCAGGTCGTGAATACAGCAGCTTTTGTAACAGAATTGTAATTTCGTTGCATAGGATTATTACTCACTCAGACGACGTGCTGCGGTAAATTTTGTTTTACGACAGCATAGATGTGTTATTACGCCACACAAGTAAATTACAAATAATAATTCTTATGGTCATGAATTCAAGGTGGCAACCACATAATGCAGTAAAAATGCTACAACCATGAAAAAACGTTGCATGGAATTTTAACTCTATGACTACTGCCATAACGGTAAATTTTAATTAACGAATGAGGGCTTAGGGCACATGATGAAAATAAAAAAAAATATTGACGACGTCATAAGACCCCTCAGGGAACCGCCTAATGTGACGCGAATGCATCACTTTGACTGGAAAAACAACAATAACAACAACAACAACAAAAAACAACAACAACAACAACAACAACAACAACAACAACAACAACAACAACAACAACAACAACAACAACAACAACATCAACATCAACATCAACATCAACATCAACATCAACATCAACATCAACATCAACATCAACATCAACATCAACATCAACATCAACATCAACATCAACATCAACATCAACATCAACATCAACATCAACATCAACGTCAACATCAACATCAACATCAACATCAACATCAACATCAACATCAACATCAACATCAGTCTCTTTGCCGATGTTAAAGTTCGTTCGTTGCTTTCTTTTCATACTGACGTGTTTAAGTCTAAAAAGTTTCAAAGTTTTTAAGTTCTTTAGAGTCAATTAATAATTAAATTTAAAACAACATTTGGCTGATCATCTTTGCTGGGTCATCTTGCAGCGTGCCAGCATTCTTATTAATCCTTTTTATTAAAAATTTTATTTTTGTGTCAATTTTAATATACACATTATTTTATTCTTTGTGCAAGAGCGAATTATCATATTCTTCTTGCACATATATTTCGAAGCTTTAATTACATCTTATTCTCTTTTAACTACAAACAGGTTTTCTGTGTGCAAGCGAGTGAGAGCGATTGTTTGTTTTTTACACTTGCTCATCTGTTTTTGGCCTGTTTTGTTTTGTTTATAATAAACATAACCAGGGCTGCACTTAATAACTTTGCAGTGCTTATTAAACTGTTTATTGGAAAACCGGGTATCTTCTTTTTTGTGGTTACTTTTGCATTTTATTTATACTTCAAATTTAAAATGTTCTGCAGTTTCCGTAATTGTGCTATAAAAGACGAATCCGACCGCGTAGTAAATTGCTGGTTGTGCGATTCATTTTTTCACTTCAAGTGCGCAGCGTTGAATGCAAGAATTTATGACGCAATCAACGAAGGCAAAGGACTTCGTTGGTCATGTGTTGATTGCAGATCTACGGATGTTGATATCCTTAAGCTTATTAGACAATCTAGAAGAGGATTCTTGGAAGTGTCTAAAGATTTAGAGGCGGCTCAGGCCAGATTGGCTGAATTTGAAAGTTTGTTCAAAAAGTTTAAAGTCTTGGATGAATCTTCTGCGTCTCCAAAACGAAAGCGAAGTAACAAAAATCTTCGAAGCTCAGCAAAATCTACTGCAATAGCCTCGCCTTTGTCATCAAATATTGATCTTATTTCACCTGCCTCAGTTTTACCACCTGAAGGACCACTGAAAAAGTCTGTTACGGATCAGTTGACGCCTACTAATGCTGCAGTTTCAGTTGATTTAACTTTAACTGTACCTTCTTCAGCTGTTCCCGCAAATGATAATTCTCCTCCTGTGGCAAAAAAAAACATATGCTCAGACTTGTGCTTCTATTGTTTCTCCTAGCATTGCTACGAGTACTAATATTATTCCTTCCTCTCCAAGTTCGGTTTCTACTGGAGCTATACCGAAGCAAATATCGAATAGCAGCAATAAACTACCTGTTCATAAGGAACTTGTAGTTATTCCGCCAGCAAAATCTATATTTGTTTCTCGCTTTGCAGTTGATACATCTGAAGGTGATATCTTATATTATTTAAACTCTAAGTTAAACCTTCTTAATAAGAAGATTTCGGTTCACAAACTGAGATTTTCTTATCAGCGCACTATTTCATCTTTTAAAATTACTTTGCCTAGTGATCTCTTCAATAATGTTCTGGATCAAGGTTTTTGGCCGGAAAATACTTTGGTGCACGAATTTATTCAAAAATCACCGCCTCAAACTTCACTGGCTATCTTACCTGTTCACAGCGTGAATCCAAAAAACTAGATTGTTGCCTTCAGTTCCTAGCCTTATATCAGAACGTTCGTGGTTTAAATAGTAAACTTACAGACTTACACATTTTAAGCCATAATCTTCATTTTGACATTATTGCTTTCAGTGAGACTTGGCTTAAACCTAGTACTTTAAATACTGAAATTCTGTCTAACAATTTTAATATATACCGCAAAGATAGAAACTCTATTGCTGGTAATTTCTGCAATGGTGGTGGCGTGTTAATTGCCGTTAAATCTTCTCACTTTTCACAAGAAATATTAATATATGAGTCTTTAGACATTGAATTTTGCTGTGTTCTTGTAAAGTTTGGTACTTTGAGAATTTATGTCACATGTTCATATATACCTCCACTTTCTAGTGTTGAAGTGTATGGAAAACATTTGGCGTCGATTTATAAAATTTGCTCACAACTTCAGCCTTACGATCATATTTTAATAACGGGTGACTTCAACCTTCCGAATGTTTCCTGGAACTGCTGCACTGAAAATTCTGCAGTGCTCTTGCCATCTTCAGAGTGTTCATCCGATAACTCATTTTTAAATGAGCTTTCGAGCCAGGGGCTTTTTCAAATTAACTGCCACTATAATAGAAACAACCGCTTGTTAGACCTTATTTATTTTGATGATAGTAATATTATTTCAGTTAATAGGTCTGATCCACTTGTGTATCCTGAAGACGCACACCATCCAACTATCGAAATCACACTGAATTTTCCTAAACAATCTATATCAAACCGTATTCAAAATCCTGCCTTAGAGTTTAACTTTAAAAGAACGAATTATGTAATTTTGAGAAATAATTTGTCAATTATCAACTGGTCATCTGTACTTAATATTAATAACACAAGAATATTACCACAAACGCTTGACTCTGCTGTATTTGCCTTTAACAGTACTCTTAATAATTGTTTTTTAACTTCAGTGCCACAGAGAAAATCCTCTTTAATATCTGGTCCTGTTTGGTATACCAAAGAACTGAGAAAGCTGAGAAACTTAAAATCGAAATATTATAAAAAGTATCAAAAAACTCATAACATTTGTGATTTTGCTTCTTATACCTCAACTAAATATAACTACCGGCAATTATGCAGGCAATCCTATAATATATATTTAACAAAAGTTAAATTAAACATAAAATCTGATGCAAAATCTTTTTGGAACTTTGTAAATACTAAACGTAAGATAAATTCATATCCATCTTTTATGAAATATAAAACATTTGAATCAGATGTTGATTCTACTATCTGTAGTCTTTTTGCAGATTTCTTTAAGACCACTTATTCATCTTCTTCTTACGATAATTTTAGTTACCCTTATAATGTGCAGCCTGGTGACATTTGCTCCCCAATAATTAATGTTGATACAGTTTTAACCTACTTAAAAAACCTCAAAACATCTTATAAAAGCGGTCCTGATAACATACCTTCATGTGTTTTGAAATATTGCAGTGAAGAACTTGTAATTCCCATTACTTTGCTTTTTACAGCGTCTTTGCAATCTTGCTATTTTCCACTGGCTTGGAAATCATCTTTTATTATTCCGCTGCATAAATCCGGCAATAGATCTTTAATAGATAACTATCGCGGAATTGCAAAGCTTAGCGCCCTACCTAAACTTTTTGAGGCTATTGTAACCTCACAATTATCACATAGCGTAAAATCTTTAATGTCCCCATTCCAACATGGATTCTTATCTAGAAAATCTACTGTTACTAACCTTCTAGAATTCACATCAAAGACTATTGAGAATTTTGGAAAAGGTCTACAAACAGATGTTATCTATACTGACTTCAGTAAAGCTTTTGATGTTGTAAATCATAAGCTCTTAATTTTAAAACTAACCCTTCTCGGTTTTCCAACACCATTAGTGCTTTGGATTGAATCTTATTTATTAAATAGAACACAAAGTGTTATCTTTAACCTTGTTAAGTCAGAGGAGTTCCTCAAGGAAGCCACCTTGGGCCTCTGTTGTTTCTACTTTTTATTAATGATTTACCATCTGTTGTAATTCATAGTAATATTTTACTATACGCTGATGATGTTAAACTTTTCCTGTCATATAAAAATGAACAAGACTCTTTTTTCTTACAAACCGATCTTGACCATCTTTGTGACTGGTGTGAAATCAATTGCATGAAGCTTAACTTGAAAAAGTGCAAACACATGACTTTTTCTCGTAGACAACCTTCTCGAAGCTATTACAAAATAAGTGACTATACACTTGAGTCCTTAGAAGTTTTCGACGATCTTGGAGTAACTATGGACCCAAAACTTCGCTTTCACATTCATATTAATAAAGCTACAAGCAGAGCAAACAGTACTTTAGGGTTTATTAAACGATGGTCAAAAGAGTTTAATGATCCTTTCATTACTAAAACATTATTCACTTCGCTTGTAAGGCCCATACTTGAGTATGCGTCAATTGTCTGGTGTCCTAGATATGGGTGTTATGTTGACGATATAGAATCAGTTCAGAAACAATTTCTTTTGTTTTGTTTACGCAATATATATTGTCATACTAACATTCACTTACCACCCTATGAATATCGATTAAAGCTTGTTAACCTACCTTCTCTAAAAAATCGTAGAATCATGCTTAATGTTTGCTGGATTTATCAACTTATACATGGATTTGTTGACAGACATGGATTTGTTGACAGTCCATACTTACTGAGTAAAATTTACTTTAATCTTCCTCTTCGACCAAGAAGATCTTTTGAGCTACTTTTTATGAACTTTTGTAGAACTAACTACTTGCAAAATGAACCACTAAGAAGCGCTTGCGGAGACTTCAATTCCGTTTCAGATGTTATATCTTTTAATGAAACCCTATACTCAATTAAACTTAAAATAATAGATTATCTGCAGCACCGCCACTGATTCTCAACATTCTCTTCCAAGGATACGGAATTTTTACTGTTGGATGGTAATCAATCTACGCATTTACATCTGAATGCACCTGAACTTGCCGGACTTATTCCTATATAGAATTTGAGAACGATCTGCATAGTATATATATTAATATAAGTGGCTTATTAGACCAAGTTTGTCTATGTGCCTGCGTTCGTTACCTTTGTCTTAGCTTGCTAGTAACTTGGTGTGATAAATAAAAGATGAATCAAGACATCATCGGCTTTAAAATCACAGAATGAATAATATTGTATATATACTATCAGCATGGCGTACCGGGCCTTGTTTGCCTTGATACCTAACATTTTTCTAGATCTCACACTCTGATACTATGTACCACATTTCCGCTTCGAGGTGTTATATGTATATTAATATCAGTGGGCAATGAGACCCAGTTTGTCTTAGTGCCTGCGTTCGCAACCATTTTCTTTTCGTACAAGGAAATTGGTGTGGTAAATACGACCCAATTCGTCGGATTACCAACTTGTTAAGCCAAAACTTCATTGGCTTCAAGACAGAACGATATATATTTTATACTAATTCTAATTCTCGATACCACCGCCTTATCGCCTTATTATTAATTTATTTATTTTTTGTTTTATAATACCTTTATTCATATAATCTATTAGTCTGTACATTTTTAAACGCTCATACTTTAATTTACATTACATTACAATTGAACTTATTTTACTTTGGTTTTGTTTTTGCATTTGAAATGAACTGAGCTCTTTATATTAGTATTATTGTTAGCATTATTAGTATTAGTAAAATTGTATTCTGAATTTAAATTTTAAAAATTTTTTAAATTGCTTTAAAGCCTAAAAGGCTTAGCAAACAAATAAATAAATAAATAAAAAATAAATCAACATCAACATCAACATCAACATCAACATCAACATCAACATCAACATCAACATCAACATCAACATCAACATCAACATCAACATCAACATCAACATCAACATCAACATCAACATCAACATCAACATCAACATCAACATCAACATCAACATCAACATCAACATCAACATCAACATCAACATCAACATCAACATCAACATCAACATCAACATCAACATCAACATCAACATCAACATCAACATCAACATCAACATCAACATCAACATCAACATCAACATCAACATCAACATCAACATCAACATCAACATCAACATCAACATCAACATCAACATCAACATCAACATCAACATCAACATCAACATCAACATCAACATCAACATCAACATCAACATCAACATCAACATCAACATCAACATCAACATCAACATCAACATCAACATCAACATCAACATCAACATCAACATCAACATCAACATCAACATCAACATCAACATCAACATCAACATCAACACCAACATTAACATTAACATTAACATTAACATTAACATTAACATTAACATTAACATAAACATAAACATAAACATAAACATAAACATAAACATAAACATTAACATTAACATTAACATTAACATTAACATAAACATAAACATAAACATAAACATAAACATAAACATAAACATTAACATTAACATTAACATTAACATTAACATTAACATTAACATTAACATTAACATTAACATTAACATTAACATTAACATTAACATTAACATTAACATTAACATTAACATTAACATTAACATTAACATTAACATTAACATTAACATTAACATTAACATTAACATTAACATTAACATTAACAATAACATTAACATTAACATTAACATTAACATTAACATTAACATTAACATTAACATTAACATTAACATTAACATTAACATTAACATTAACATTAACATTAACATTAACATTAACATTAACATTAACATTAACATTAACATTAACATTAACATTAACATTAACATTAACATTAACATTAACATTAACATTAACATTAACATTAACATTAACATTAACATTAACATTAACATTAACATTAACATTAACATTAACATTAACATTAACATTAACATTAACATTAACATTAACATTAACATTAACATTAACATTAACATTAACATTAACATTAACATCAACATCAACATCAACATCAACATCAACATCAACATCAACATCAACATCAACATCAACATCAACATCAACATCAACATCAACATCAACATCAACATCAACATCAACATCAACATCAACATCAACATCAACATCAACATCAACATCAACATCAACATCAACATCAACATCAACATCAACATCAACATCAACATCAACATCAACATCAACATCAACATCAACATCAACATCAACATCAACATCAACATCAACATCAACATCAACATCAACATCAACATCAACATCAACATCAACATCAACATCAACATCAACATCAACATCAACATCAACATCAACATCAACATCAACATCAACATCAACATCAACATCAACATCAACATCAACATCAACATCAACATCAACATCAACATTAACATTAACATTAACATTAACATTAACATTAACATTAACATTAACATAAACATAAACATAAACATAAACATAAACATAAACATTAACATTAACATTAACATTAACATTAACATAAACATAAACATAAACATAAACATAAACATAAACATAAACATTAACATTAACATTAACATTAACATTAACATTAACATTAACATTAACATTAACATTAACATTAACATTAACATTAACATTAACATTAACATTAACATTAACATTAACATTAACATTAACATTAACATTAACATTAACATTAACATTAACATTAACATTAACATTAACATTAACATTAACATTAACAATAACATTAACATTAACATTAACATTAACATTAACATTAACATTAACATTAACATTAACATTAACATTAACATTAACATTAACATTAACATTAACATTAACATTAACATTAACATTAACATTAACATTAACATTAACATTAACATTAACATTAACATTAACATTAACATTAACATTAACATTAACATTAACATTAACATTAACATTAACATTAACATTAACATTAACATTAACATTAACATTAACATTAACATTAACATTAACATTAACATTAACATCAACATCAACATCAACATCAACATCAACATCAACATCAACATCAACATCAACATCAACATCAACATCAACATCAACATCAACATCAACATCAACATCAACATCAACATCAACATCAACATCAACATCAACATCAACATCAACATCAACATCAACATCAACATCAACATCAACATCAACATCAACATCAACATCAACATCAACATCAACATCAACATCAACATCAACATCAACATCAACATCAACATCAACATCAACATCAACATCAACATCAACATCAACATCAACATCAACATCAACATCAACATCAACATCAACATCAACATCAACATCAACATCAACATCAACATCAACATTAACATTAACATTAACATTAACATTAACATTAACATTAACATTAACATAAACATAAACATAAACATAAACATAAACATAAACATTAACATTAACATTAACATTAACATTAACATAAACATAAACATAAACATAAACATAAACATAAACATAAACATTAACATTAACATTAACATTAACATTAACATTAACATTAACATTAACATTAACATTAACATTAACATTAACATTAACATTAACATTAACATTAACATTAACATTAACATTAACATTAACATTAACATTAACATTAACATTAACATTAACATTAACATTAACATTAACATTAACATTAACATTAACAATAACATTAACATTAACATTAACATTAACATTAACATTAACATTAACATTAACATTAACATTAACATTAACATTAACATTAACATTAACATTAACATTAACATTAACATTAACATTAACATTAACATTAACATTAACATTAACATTAACATTAACATTAACATTAACATTAACATTAACATTAACATTAACATTAACATTAACATTAACATTAACATTAACATTAACATTAACATTAACATTAACATTAACATTAACATTAACATTAACATTAACATTAACATCAACATCAACATCAACATCAACATCAACATCAACATCAACATCAACATCAACATCAACATCAACATCAACATCAACATCAACATCAACATCAACATCAACATCAACATCAACATCAACATCAACATCAACATCAACATCAACATCAACATCAACATCAACATCAACATCAACATCAACATCAACATCAACATCAACATCAACATCAACATCAACATCAACATCAACATCAACATCAACATCAACATCAACATCAACATCAACATGAACATCAACATCAACATCAACATCAACATCAACAGTTAGTTATGATTTCAACAGTTTTTTTTCGTGGCAGCCACGAACTCTCAAAAATTACACAATGAAATCGGACTATGAAACCGTAAAAGGACTACGACAAGAATTAGGATAAAAATTTAGACACACCAATGAAACTGAGCGACTTTGGAAAAATAGTTTTTATATATAATAAGCTTTTGTAGAAAACATCTAAAATATACTTTAATTTTCCCGCTTTTGCCTAAAACCTCCATCAATTTATTGAGATTTTTTACCAAGTAGGATTTATGCAGAAAAGTGATGAAACAAATAATATGGAATGATGTTTTATTTCTCAAAATTTACATGCAAATTTAAAACTAGTCATAACATCCATGGAATGCTTGATTTATATTCTCCCTGTCAGTTTATTGTGTTGGTTTCCCAAAAACCAACAAAAAACAAAAATAATAAGAAGAAAAGGACAGAATTAGACTTAAATTTATGTTTTCTAACAACACTGTATTTTCTTAATTATGCTTAAAACAATTCATTCAAAAGTTTTTTCTAACTTGACAGCATCATTTTCAGCCTCTTGCCTAAGAAACTGTCATGAAAATAAATGTACTTTGTACAAAAACTGCTTTTTATGCCCACCTAAAGATGCCAACCCTGCTCAACCAAGGCTATTGTTTGGCTCTGGTTAAACTCAACCCTTTTGAGTTTATTATTAAATAACTCAATTGTTTTTGTTTCAACCCTCCGCCACTGCCCCCCGCTCACATAAAAAAGGCATAACTAAAATTTTTCATTCAATTTACTTGGAACTCCGGAACTGAAAATCTTCTTTGGCAAATCACTAGACCGTAAAAACCTTGAGTGGTTTTTCCGCAAGATCATCGTCAGCAGCTCAGGAGTAGAAGAAGCAGCAGGCAAGGGCTGCACTTGAAAGCACCACAGAATGAAGCCAATTTCTGTGCGGTTGATATACAATTCTTTTGAAGTTAGAGCCACCCAAGATGTTGGCGTACAAATAGTTTATGGGATATAAACTAACGCGATAAGCGGCTTTATCTGTTTGTGTGCGTGTTTTTGGGCTAAATTTAATTTGTGTGTTTCATGAATGAATGCAGCTGAATAGTTTGCATTGTGGTGGAAACGCTAGAAAGGTATCATTCGTTGCAGTTTTCTTGTTTCTATTAAGAGATCGGAACCTTAATATTGAGAATGAGAACTAAACACGGTTAAGCGGAGTTGGTATTGGAGTTGGAATTTGATATGAAATTTCTTATCGGTGTAAATTGGGAAAATGAACGGATTTGAACTGAGACCGCTAAACGTTTAACCTTATCAAGATAAGAAGAATGACATTTACCTAAGATGCAGGATGGTAGGTATCTGAGTATCTGATAGAAGTTGTATCATATAATAATTCTGACACAACTACTTATACTGAATTGAAGGATCGGGATATATATATTTTTTTTTTTTTGTACTTTTCATCCAGTGTATTTTTTATAAAAACGGCATTGGAAAGAATTGAATAAAATTATATTCGACATAAAATTAGCTTTTATTTTGGAAATGTCAACGAAGCCGTTTTCGCATCAAAGTTATGTAGAAATTTTTAGGACTCCTTAACATATCTCATTCGTGGACCCTTAACTTAAAATTTAATTTGAGGGAATTAAAAATTTCAGTACCCAACATTCCAAATAGCCAACATTCATAGACAGGCCAATCTATGTACTCTAGACAGATGATGTTAAGATGGCTAGTATGGTTTTCCCATCATATAATAGAATAATAGGTTAGTATGGGTCTAGCGACGTCCGTGGCGTAACAAGGGAAACATTCCCTTAATTAACATTTCGTTTTAATGCTGTTGAGTGCTTCTTCAATGTCCAGAAAATCAGCCTCAGTATAATTTTTGAAATTAAGACTCCTCTTAATATCCCACACCACCTTATGTAGGGCTTATTGCTCTCACTTACCTTAGATGTGGTGCTTGTTAAATTGTGTAGAGATCTCATGTGTTGATCCAAAATCCTTTGATATGTGCTTAGTACAAAAGGCTCTCCTTATGGAACTAATATAATAGTTTGCGGTAGTACATACCACTTTTTGGAATAAAAACTACTTTTACCTCTCTGGTATTCTGCTATAAAGCCTAGCCTTTGGTAATTATCAAAATTAATTTAGAAGTTTAAAATGACTTGATGACCGTGCTGAAGCGTATTTAGGATAAATTCGGTGGTACTACCGATTTGTATGGCTTAAGGTTTGACCGCCTACTCTACTTAGAACTCTAATATAAAGTTGTGTAAATCTCTCAATCTTGAGAAAGAAATCAATCTTGGAGAAGATATATCAAGATTTATAAGGGCGAATATTACTAGATCACTTGTAATATTCATCTAAGAAAGTGTGTTTCTATTAACACTGATAACGTCTCTTGGCATATTACTGTCCACGAGTTGTTTTCACAGTTTTAGCTAGAGTGGAACTAAGCCCCACTGATTTCACTCATGAATAGTGTCGATAGTTACATTACAGAGGCCTCGATTTGAATTGTCTTACTGTCCTTTGGTACCAACTCAGCCTGTTTTCACTAGCAGCATGCCCAAAGCCAGGATGAAGGAGGATGGTAGCAGGCAAAGGGTTCACCCTATCCTGTGTAAATGTAGAGGGACAACCCATATCCTGGAGTTTGTCGCCCAATCTGGGGAGTAGGTGGACCGTTGACTTAATCAACGAGGGAGGAAATGCCTATGAGGGAATAGCAATGATCCTTAAAATTTTTTAACACGGGGATAGTTGTTACGCTCGTACTGTCACAGTCTCCACTGATACATATCGCATTGATTCTACGGGATAGTCTTAAAAGTCTTGTAGGCTAAGGCTTATAAGGCTGGTTAAAACGATGATAGTCAAGAAGTGTCATATTGGGTACTCCGAGTGTGAAAAGTTTATCTTAGTAGCCTCGGAGTACCAGATTGATAAGGTGGTAATCAAGAGGTGTCATATTGGGTGCTTTGAGTGGCTGGGTGTTCATCTTGGTAGCCTTGGGTACTAGATTGATAAGGTGTCCCAATGAGTTGGTGAGGTGACCCAAGATGTGTCATATTGAGTACTCCGAGTGTGAAAAGTTTATCTGAGGAGCCTCGGAGTGCTAGATTGATGAAGTGTATCAAAGAGTGTCATATTGAGTACTCCGAGTGTGAAAAGTTTATCTGGGTAGCCTCGGAGTACTAGATTGATGAGGTGTATCAAGGTGTGATGATAAGGTGTATCAAGGAGTGTTGATAAGGTGTATAGTCAAGAAGTGCTGCAAGTGGCTAAGTGTTCATCCCAGTAGCCTTGAAGTACCAGTATGAAATGGAACAAATAGTGGCGACCTTGCGTCTCACACAGTCAAGTGCGATGTGGTCTACGCTGTAGCACGTCCAAGTAGTGGTGGTTTTTCCTCCACAGTAAAGAGTGATGGATGCGGATGTGTTGGTTTGTGATAAGTGCGTGTTAAGGTAAATCCCCTTTTCCCCGGGGAGACTATCGCAGGGCTGGCCCTTCGGGGAGTATCGTGCTGGCTATGGTAGTTCAATGTCGCGAACAGGTCTGCGATCGGCGTGGAGTTGAGCTTAATCAACCGGGTGGCAATGCCCCTAAATTGTCAGAGATGTTAGATGGATCTCGATTTCCACCAATAAATGTGGATGGTGACCCAACTAATCATTACTATTACAGGGCGTTGGTCGCGTCTGGAGTCATGGAAGTGACACCTAGGAGAGGTATGACGGACGTCGTATATGCATTAGCATGGCACTGACGTCCTGAAGATTTATCTCCTAGGCATCAATTCCTTACACAAAATGGAATTACCTTTTATCCTTCGGTACAAATTGACTTTTACGGTTTGAACTATTTTATCTCCTAGTCTACTTAAGGCTCTTTTAATCAAACTGGTTAATTGGATGGTAATCGGAAAATTGTTCTGGATTTATAAGAGTTCGCGGAAATTTCGGGGTCAAATCATCTATAAAAGTTTGTCCATTAGTGGTCTAACCGTTTTAGGTAGCTCGTACCGTTTTAGGTAGCTATCTGAACCTTTAGCAGTATTTTTAGTAATTGGGTCATTTTGCTAGTGTGCTCGCTTAAGAAGGAGGTAAAAGTTGGAACGGGAACGGTCTGAGAGCACTATTATATATGATGCTGCATAGCATAGGGCTCGAAATTGATCACTGTGGGACTTCATTGGAGACATTGTAGCCATCATACCTTCTTCTTTGTTGTAGCAAAGGTGCCCTAAGCTAGTTAGCCGAGTTGAATGCATCACGTACATCGAGTGTTGCAAACGGGAAGATCGATCGAATTGACCTCTATGGGACTCCACTGGAGATATTGTAGCCATCATACCTTCTTTGTTGTAGCGAATTTGCCCTTAACCATTAGCCGAGTTGAAAACATTACGTACATCGAGTGTTGCAACTAAGCAGTATTGGTTTAATAACTTCCTTTGGTTTTTTCCTTTAGCAGCTTCCTGTGCGATGCTAGTGACAAGCTTAATAGCATCAGACTTTGAATGAAACTTTTGAAACTCAAACTGTAAATTGGAAAGTGCTCCACCGGTTTAAATCGCTTCTTTAAAATGATTGAATACCACTCGCTCGTAAGTCTTTCCTATTGTAGCAAGCAGGCATACCGGCCTGTAATCGAAAGGATTGTCAATGGAGTGAAATATCCATTGATATTTCAGTATAAGTATTAGTTTCTGAATTTTCATTGTGCTAGGAATATGTCTTCCAACAGGCAAAAGTTTCATAGATGCGCAAAACCAAATACATGAGTAGAAATGGTTCCGTTTAATGCGCGGTTCGGGATACCATCGTGACAAAGCGGCTTGTTACGAGCTCTTCAACATTGTTAACGAATGAATTGCGGGTTGCATGAACATTAAACCGTGCCTCAAAAAAAAAGTGCGTCGTATACCAGTGTATACCAGCGCCGTATGTGGCGTCCGTGGCGTAGTTGGTTAAAGTGCGTGGCCGCTATGTCAAAGAACCTGGAGACCCAGGTCGTTGACATAGGAAAATTATTTGAATTAAAATAATTTTTCTGTACGGCTGCCAAGTCTCTGCAGACAATGGCAAACCTCAGAGAGTTATCAAAATGCCATGTAAAGCTTCTTGAGAACGAGAACAATTCCGTTCATCGCCGTTCGGAGTCGGCGTTAAACATGTAGGTCCGGTTCTCGGTCAATTGTGTACAAACTTAATAACACGCACAACACAATATCATAAGAAGCTAGGTCAAAGTCCTTTCAAGGGCTGAAATGGCCAGTTATTTATTTATTATTGTATACCAGCGAATATGACGCATTTTTGCAAGACAATTACGAAAAAAATTTTTTTTTTGACCGCACGTAGGGGTAGCGCATTGACATATTTCTTAATATCTCTGGTGTTTACAGTCGGATTTTAAAGTTTGGCATATCAATATTTTTGTCTCAAGGAGAAAAATATGACCTCTTTAATGGTCATTAACGTCAGGTGCATCGTTCTAGTACTTACCCTCAGATCTCAGTTTCTACCATCCTAATGTACCACCCTTATATAAAAAAAATACAGCTCTTAAAATATCATTAATCTGTTACTCAGATAGTATATTGATATTTCCAGCAGAACTATAAAATTTTATAAAATAGCAGAACTATTTTTGAAAATTTTTTGCCGAACGTGGCTCCCTTTTTTCATTTTCATCATATCATCGGTATTAAAAGTCTGATCATATTGAATGACATATCGGTGTTTGTCACCGTCTCTTTGCTGAAAGAGACCAATTATTTTGGCTCCAAAATACATAAAATAAAACATTTTTTTTCGTAATTGTCTTGCAAAAATGCGTCGTATTCGCTGGTATACGGCACACTTTTTTTTTTTTTGCATAAAAGGTGGTACGGTCTAATGAACATGAAACAACAAGAGTTATCATAAAGTTTTATCATAAAATGATTTGTTTTTTGAAGGATGGTAATACTGTTATAGGCTTGGGCTTTAATTTTTAGCGCGATCTCTCATGTAGTTTCTTTCTTATTTCTTTGTAAACAAGTTCATCTCGAGACTCGCGTCTGTCCTGCGAATTTGATAATGGATAAAAAAGTTGAGAAAACAGAGTTCGGATGCAATGAACATATTGCAGAAAACCTATGGGGAGTCTGTTTTATCACGTAGGTAGGCATTTAAGTGGTAAAAATTGTTTTAAGAGGGTTGTACATTAGTTAGCAATGTACTCGTCCAGCAACATCAATCAACAATGAAAATGTCAAAAAAGTAAAGGAAATTGTGTTGAAAAATCGTCGTGTGACCGTGAGAGATATAACTGCCCAGCTGGATATATCGACTGGATAGAAGCATACTATTTTGCATGATGCTTTAGGCATGCGACGGGTTGCAGCGCGACTTGTGCCAAAATTTGCTGAATTTTCTTCAAAAAGAGTTTCGCAAAACTGTCGCTTTGTAGAAACGTTTAATGGACAATAAGGACATTCAGCGCATCATTACTGGTGACAAGACTCCTGTGTACGAGTATAATGTCGAAATAGCTCAACAATTTTCAGAGTAGTGCTATCCAGAAGAGCCAAAACCCAAACAACTACGACAAAGTCCTTCAAAAATCAAGGTGATTTCTTCGATTTTCAAAGTGTCGTGCACTCGGAATTTCTCCCGCAAGGTCAATACTTCAACGCTCAGTATAATTTGAGTGTTTTAAAGTGTTTGCGAGTGAATATTCGGTGAAAGAGGCAAGAATTATGGAAGGACAATTCATGGTTTTTGCACCACGATAATGCACCAGTTCACACATCACGCTATGTACGCGATTATCTGACCAAAAACAATGTCAATATCGTTCAACAAGCATCATATTCACCCGATATGGTCCCGTGTGACTTTTTTCTATGCCTCAAACTCAAATTGTCGCTTCGTGGAAAAGATTTTGAGACGATTTAAAGCATCAAAGAGAATTTGCAGAGGGAGCTTAAGGCCATTCCGAAATCGACCTACCAAAAATTCTTTTAAGGATGGAAATAACGTTGGCATAGGTACAGCGCCTCCTATAGTGATTAATTTGAAGGTGATACATAAAATAAATATTGAAGAATAATTAACCGTTGTTGTTTTATTTGCACCCCAGTCAGGTTTCACTTTAAATAAAAGGCATTTTTACTTGGTTACACTTTTATCCTATCTTTGAAGATTTTCTAAGGCATTTATGTTTGTTTTGAACAAATATTTAATCAATTTATGAAATGTGAAGTCTCAATCGTCACACTGGTAGTGATTGAATTATTTAACCCCTTTAAGGAAAATGGAAGTACATAAGACCATAAATTTACGAATTATGACTTAAATTTCTCGAATATAATTTTCTAGCACTCCTGGCGGCGACACATTCATTTCCTTCCTAGAAATTAATAACGTTTTATACATGAACGAATTGAATTTAATTTGAAATTCCAAGAACGTATTTCATTAAAATCAACTCGTTATAATTTTGTAATTTTAAAATTAATTATTTGAATATTCAATAATAATTTGTTTGCTTTCATGCCCAAAAAATATGTGACTCTAACAACTGTTATTAACTTCAGGGTATATGGACATTCAAAACATATTTTATTGAAATTTATATGTTTTCGAAATTGAAATGGATACAAAAGTTCAACAATAAATCCAGGATCTAGATTTGCATGACTAAACGTTGACAAATTTGAATAAAAACATGTCGCTACGCCCAATGAGCTGAAATTATTTACACGCCCTATTAGGCGCACACACGTACAGTCGTATGTAATCACAGACCCACACACACATACACTCTGACTCAGAGTCAAACAAGGCACCACAAATTCGCATACATTTGCATATCACATACTATGTGACCCACGTGACTGCATCTCGGTTTCAGTTTGCATACCGTATGAATTACAAATGCATACAAAATCAAGCTAGGCTCTGATCTAAGCTAGCCCAAAGGCAGACAGTCAGCCAGGCAGTCAGACGAACTGGCTACCCATTTTGTTGGTGGCTGCTTTGGTTGATTCTTAGGGGTTGTTTTGCAAACCACTAGTTCGAGGTGGTATTTTAATTAGATTCGCATTAGATTCCAACGACGTGCAGCGCTTGTAACATTTGCAAATTTTCAGGTCATAAATAATGGTCAGAAAATATTTGACAATTGGTTGCGGAACGTGGTTGTAGGTTATGCATTAGAGAATGCATCCCTTCTCCAATGTGAAACGCTTGAAATGCTACGGTGTCAGTTTGTCGCACTTCAACGTGGTTGCCAACATCTATGCAAAGCTAGCATTTCCACATTTGTATTTATATGTTTAAGCAACTAAATATTTGCTATACTTGAATAAATCCATGTGATATGGCTGTGCTTGGAATAGTTTTGCTAAATCTAGAAACGATTTAAGGATGAAAAATAGCTTTTGTAACACAGTGTAACTGGAAGTGATTTTTCGGGTCTGATGTGAGTGAAATAAAGGATGTCTCGAAAGTCTTTTACATTTTAATTCGGGTACTCCTCTTTTTGTGACAAGCGTAGATCATTATCATATGACAGCTCTTATCATATGATAGTTGTCCACAGCAAGTATTTCTCCGGAGACGGTTTGCAAAACCTGTACACTTCTCGGTCACCATAATGCACCGTCTCGCAATTCTGTGGTCAATTTAATCAATAAATTTGAGTCCACTGGGTCTTTTGTGGACGTGAAAAGAAGTGGTCGTCCCGTGCCGATTAGCGTTGATGATGACCCAACAACGTCGATTCGTCATCGTGGTGAGGAATGGGGCGTTAGCAGGAGGAACTCGCTGCAGCACATTTTGGAAAAAGATTTTGGCATCTGCACGCTAACAAGGTTCAGTTGACCCAAGAAGTAAAGCCGGCAGACAATGTACAGTGTTGAATGTTTTCAGATTGTGTGTTGGAACAACATTAAATTTATCACGATTTCCAAAGAAAATCATCTTCAGTAATGCAGTCCATTTTGGTCTATATGGCTACATCTACAAGCAGAACTGCCGCATTTAGGGTACGGAGAATCAAATAGCGTTCCAAGAACTTCCCATGCACCCACTGGCGGTGTCATCGGCTCATTCTTCTTTGAAAATGCAGCTAGAATCGCAATTACTCTGAATGGTGGTCAAAATCATGGCATGCTGACCAACTTCATTTGGCCTGAAATTGTTGATATTGATCTTGACGACATGTGGTTTCAACAGGATGTCGCCACTTGCCATACAGTCAATGACACAATGGACTGATTGCAAACAAACTTCGAAGGGAAGATTATCTTGCACCTAGGTGATATCAATTGGCCACCGAGCTCATGTGATTTGACGCCATGGGACTTCTTTATTTGGGGTTTAAGTAAGAAGTCCCAAAAGTAAGTTTTATACTAATAAGCCCCGAAATATTCTGGAGCTGAAACACGAAATCCAACTGGCCATTGCTGAAAATTCATCCAGAATAATGCCAGAATGTTATATAAAATTCCATGAAAAGGGCTCGCGAGTGCAAACAAGGCCGTTGAGGGATATTATATTCAATAAATAACATCAATGTCTCTACTTTATCATTCAATAAAAACTCAAAATGTCAGAGACAATGTCAGAGACTTTTGGGACAACCTTGTTTGTAAAGAACCGCTCAAGAGAAAGGCCTGAAAAAAGGGGCAAAACCATATTCAATGCCTGATTGAGTAGAAAACTATAGTTTTTGATAAATAAAAAATGGTGTCCAATACCATGTGCTAGTTGTATCAAATCTCGCTGAAGTTGACATATTCCATATCCATTCCATATTCTATTATCCATATCCTGGCCGTTCTTTTAGAAAGTGAAGGAGAACTTATCTGCGAGGACACCGATAGTCAAGAGGAAGACCACTAAAGAGAAGATGACGTGCAGAGTGATATAGAAGAAGCTTTTATTGATAGGGAAGGAGAAGAGCCGACGACAAGCGGAAATAAAATCGTAGGCCAACAAAGTATTACTATACATATAACCAATATTTTCATCGGCTCCTAATAGATATTAGCCTTGCCACAGAGCACTCTTAGAGATAAGGCATTGCTGGTCGACTTCGAAGGCACCAAGGTGTAGCCGAGCCTCAACATTAAATATTTTTAGATCTCAAAGAGGTCCGAAAGGCATGTGTCGTAATCTATATGATCCAGATTTATGCTTCAATATTTTCTTAACTGATGAGATAAGTAATTATCGAAATTGTAAGATGGACTAATGCCGAGATATCTTTGAAAAGAAGGTAATCTTTGACAGAATCTAAAATTTTGTAACACGAATGAAGATGAAATCCACGCTTTGATTGGTATGTTGGATATGACAGCAATAAGAAAGATCTGTGGACAGAGGAGCTTTTTGATCTATCTTCTTTAATGGCCTATGTTTCTATGATGAGTCGTAATCGTTCTGATTTTTTGATACGATGCCTTAGAAAGGATAATAAAAGTATACGACCCACACTTCAAGGAAGCGATGCGTTAACTCCTGTTCGAAAAATATGCGATCTTTTTATCAAGAAATGCATAAATAATTATACTCCAGGGACTCACATTACTATAGATAAACAGATACTTGCCTTTTGAGGACAGTGTCCGTTTAGGATGCATAATCCTAAGAAGCTAAGTAAGTACGGCATTAAAATCCTTATGATGTGTGACAGTGGTACAAAGTACATGATAAATAGAACGCCTTATTTGGGAAGAGGAACAGAGAGCAATGGTGTACCACTCGGTGAATGTTAAGTGAAGGAGTTATAAAAACACTAACATGGCAGTTGTAATATTACGTACGACAATGTGCTTACCTCAAACCCTTTGTCAAAAAGTTTACTTCATATAAGTTGACCATTGTAGGAACCGTTCGATTGAATAATCGCTATATACCTGAAGAACGGAAAAAAGTCGCTCTAGCCCAGTGGGAACATCGATGATCTGCTTTCATAGACCCCTTACTCTAGTCTCTTATAAACCGGAGCCATCCTAAATGGTTTATTTATTTTCATTTTTAACCGACTTCAAAAAGGAGGAGGTTCTCAAGTTCGTTGGTTTGTCCGTTTTTTTTTTTTTTTTTTTTTTAAATGTATGTACATCGATAACTTCTTAAGAACTTGCCCGATTTCCGTAATTTTTTGTCAACATATAGATATCATGAACGCGGAAGTCCTTTTTAAAAAAGTAGGCGATATTCGACAAAGGGGTGTGTCAATATTAGAAAAACACTGTATTTCAGTTAATATTGACGCTAGGGTACTGAAATTTACAGTAATAAAAATACTGGGGTAGGCAGAATTATTACAAATTACGGTCAATAAAGTGGGCGTTATTTGACAAAGGGGTCATATTAGAAAAACACTGTATCTCGAATAGTATTGACACTAGGGTACCGAAATTTAGTACAGGAGTAGAAACAATTTTTAAAAATTACTGTAAAGAAAGTGGGCGTTATTCGAAAAAGGGGTGTGGAAACACACTATATATCGAATAATATTGACACTAGTGTGCTGAGATTTAGTGCATGGGTAGGCATAGTTATCACAAATTACAGTCAATAAAGTGGGCGTTATTTGACAAATGGGTGTGGCAATATTGGAAAAACACTGTATCTCAAATAGTATTGACACTAGGGTACTGAAATTTAGTACAGGGGTAGACACAATTTTTAAAAATTACTGTAAAGAAAGTGGGCGTTATTCGACAAATGGGTGTAGCAATATTAGAAACACACTATATATCGAATAATATTGACACTAGGGTGCTCAAATTTAGTGCATGGGTAGGCATAGTTATTACAAATTACAGTCAATAAAGTGGGTTTTATTTGACAAAGGGGTGTCGCAATATTGGAAAAACACTGTATCTTAAATAGTATTGACACTAGGCTACTGAAATTAAGTACAGGCACAATTTTTAAAAATTACTGTAAGGAAAGTGGGCGTTATTCGACAAATGGGTGTGGCAATATTATAAACTTACTATATATCGAATAATATTGATACTAGGATACTGAAATTTAGTACATGGGTAGGTTACTGCAAATTACGTCCAAAAAAGTGGGCGTTATTCAACCAAGGGGCGTGTCAATATTATAAAAATACTATATCTTAGTTAATATTAAGACTAACGTACTAATATTTGGTATGCAGGTAGGTTGGTAGGTAGAATCATTAAAAAAGTGAATGGGATTGTACACAGGGTGTGTCACTTTAAGGAAAGTACTATATTACGGTTAATATTGATACTTGGAAACTGAAATTCGGCACAGGGCTAGGTAGAATCATTATAAGGTACGGTAAATAAAGTAGGTGGGATTAGAGAAAGGGCGCGGCACTACAAATTGTAAGGAAACAGAAATGAAAAATACCCAACAAACTTTCAGGGATTAATAAAACAAATTTTTTAAGAACAAAGTTTCATGCTTGAAATTTTCCTCAAGAATACTACATTATACATTAATACATTAAATATTTCATATTATCTAAAAAAGAAAAAATAAAAACTTTTTAACAAAAAAAAAAAACCGACTTCAAAATCACTACAAAGTAAAAAATAATTTTAAATAACTTTTCCCATTCATTTGCGATGGGCAGCTCGTGAGAAAATAGCCAATTGTAAAGGCTACATTGTATCATGGTTGGTGCAATATGAAGAAAAAAATGCTATAAAACCATTAATAAATATTGAATTTAAATATGTTGTTTCTTAAATTCAATATATTTGTATAAATTTTCTTTAAATGTGATAGTTTTATTTTCAAATATTAAGATATTAAGATATTTTAAAAAAAATCGTGCATAATTTTAAAATATTTTTTATTAATTCTATTCAAATATTTAAATATTTTATTGAATTAAAAAAAAAATAAATAAATAACTGGCCATTTCAGCCCTTGAAAGGACTTTGACCTAGCTTCTTATGATCAATTGTGTTGTGCGTGTTATTAAGTTTGTACACAATTGACCGAGAAATGGACCTACATGCTTAACGCCGACTCCGAACGGCGATGAACGGAATGTTCTTATTCTCAAGAAGCTTTACATGGCATTTTGATTACTCTCTGAGGTTTGCCATTGTCTGCAGAGAGGTGGCGGCCGTACAGAAAAATTATTTTAATTCAAATAATTTTCTGTCGCTGCTGGGATTCGAACCCGGGTCTCCAAGGTTCTTTGACATAGCGGCCACGCACTTTAACCAACTACGCCACGGACGCCACTTTTTTATTGAATTAAAAAAGTATTTAAATAAAGTTTAAAAATTTACGTTGTCAATTTATGTAAGTGCGTTATTGGTGCAAAATTGACTCGCTTTTTGGATAAATTAAAAAAGCTTTTGGATAAATTTAATATTTTTTCTCTTAGTCTTGTTGATACAATGTCAACTATACAACGACATCTTTCCACATAGTCGCAAATCCCAATCCGAAAATAACTAGTTCTGTAATTAGTACTGCACTTATATAAATTAATAAGCTACTAGGTATGTTTTTCAATAGATACTCCTTTCTTTCTGACTCATCTATGTGCTATGCGTTCTAGGTTGAATACCTGATGTATACGGTTACTTTTTTGTTGAAAGATAATTATTTTTGGTTACATCTATAATTGTTCTATTGCTTCGTTTAATCATGTTTTTCTTAATTTGAATTAATATAGTTTCTATCTTTGTGGGTTAGTAAACCTTCTCAAGTTTATTTCTTGATTATTTTAATGCCAATGATTTATTTTAAAAAAGACAATATTATCATACTATGGTTTTGCTATTGACACAATAAGGACACTCTCCTGCCAAATCCTATTCCCTTCTCTCTATTGCAATCGACCAACAGCTGTCGCATTGAATTTCTGGCATTATTATTAAAAAACGTTTTATTCAATAAAAAAGTTTTTTTCTCAAAATTGTTATTTATTTACTTATGCATAAATTTGAAGTCAACAATATTGCAAAATTTATGAAATAACTGTTAATAAAATAGCACAATTGATGAGCATCCTGCTGGTGCTGGTGTTGTTGATGTTTGTTGCTAGCTAGAATTGTTGTGCTTAAAAGTTTCTATATTTTGCCATTTTAAAAATGAAATAATTTTTCACAAGAGTAACAGGAGCTTCCTTTGGTTGCTGCTATTGAGAATGTTGTTGATATTGTTGTTGCTATAGATGTTGTTATTGTTGTTGTTATTGTTATTTGTATTGTTGTCAGCTCATCAATATTGCGTGAATGTTGTCAAGAAAAAAAAAAAAAAACAATTTAAAATAGATATATTGGGAAAATGTGCTCTTATCCTCGAAGTTTTTCTCTATTGGATGAAGCTGGGTGAATGCAGCGAGTAACAAAATAAATTTTCTATCCTTACAGCGTTGCTCGTCTTGTCCTTGCGGCATCTAGCCATGCATACAAACATACATACGCACATATTGAACATATTGCTATGCTAGATAATAATAATAATAATACGGCAAGACTGCCTGTGTTCATTTTTTCTTTTCTATTAGCTTCCGGCGTATTTAAATTAGAAAATAAATTTAATAAAATGAAAAAAATCTATGTACAATCTCTAGCTATGTATAGCCCAAGGATGTACTGAATTTGATTGAATGGGAGTATAGCACAGAAAATATTTAAGCAATAAATGGAATGCTGGGGGACACTTAATTCCGAGTAAAAGCATAGGTTCCGCAAAACAAAAAAAAAAAAGTTTGCTTCTACTAACGAAAGTAATGCACTTAATTGAAACGACAAACAAAGCATAAAGTTCCCAATCCTTTAAAGAGCATTCTTTAGAAATCATGACATCGCATTAATACTCTTTTGGACAGCTACACAGACCGAAAACATTTATTTTAAACCAAATACAACTAAATCACTGTCTGTCGATTTCGTCCTTTCGTCCTTAGCTCTTGGAATCTGATTTATTTATTTGTTTTTTGCTTGTTGTCTATTGTTTTCTCTTGTTTTCAATTGTTGTTATTGTTGTTGTACGGTTGAAATTCTTATTTTATAGCTTGTGGCTATAGCTTGTAAAGGATAAAAGGACATTCATATATTATATTTGGATTGTTTAGGATTTCTAATTTGTTTTGGTTTTTTATTATATATATAAATATATATATATATTTTTTTTTCCTTTTTTTATATATCCTTAATGTTGCTTTTAAAGTTAAGTGCTTCTTTGAGTTTATTTTTAACTTTTTACAACAGATTTAAAGAACTTTTTAAGCTGCCCTTTTATTTATAGCATGAAATTATTTCATGATGCTTTTCATTATTTGTCACGGGTTGATTTCTAAGAGTTTTCGGAGAGGTTGCTTAAGGGATGCTTATAAATTTAATAGTTTGAGGTTTGTTTATATTTTTTAAAAAGGACATTTCAGGAATTTTCAAGCACTTAATTGTTCAGAAATATTTTTCATACACAAAAAATCTTAGAAATAGGATAAATAGCCAAGAGACCAAAGATTTCAATGATTACTATAAGTCAAACATGTCCACGTAGTAGCCCGTATGGCCCACGTGGCCCTTCATACAAATTTTTTTCTATCTTAGTTCTCTCTTCGATGAGCCAAAATCAAAGAACTCCTGCAAAAAACAACACAAACCTCACTCGTTCAGTGTTCAGCACATTTTCCAGCGAACTTTACAAAAACAAATACATGCAAAGCCAAAATAAAAAACGCACACTCGATGATGTCGATGCTGAAGCTGATTGTCCCATTACTTGTGTGTCGAGTAATTTTTCATGACATATGATTTCATTGCATTGTAATTGTTTTGACGTAGAATACGTCATTCTCGGAGGTAAGTAGGGTGGTTGATAGTGATCAGGTGTCGGTATTTATATCACTTTTTGAGCCTTTGGTGGGCCTAAAGTACTGATCGTACAATATTGATGTTGGCACTTGTTGGTCTGCTTGATCCTCAATGCGACTAAAATTCATGTTAGAACTCTCTAACTTATATAAATTTTACACAATTACATGAAATATAAAGCCAACATTTGATGTTTTTGTTTGCTTAAAGTTGCTACCTATTTATCGACAGTTTCCGGTTTTATCGACAAAACCATAAAATTTGTATGGGAGCCCCCCTAAGGAGTCGTCGGAGGGAAAAGGTGTCAAAGGCAAAAATGTTCCTTTTGCAAAATTAATGGGGTCGGTGATACATATTAACCCTTTCCGGCACTCTTTTAAAGGTCATATGCTCAGGTGTATGGAATAAATAAACAAAAACCATAAAATTTGTATGGGAGCCCCCTAAGGAGTGGTCGGAGGGAATAGGTGTTAAAGGCAAAAATGTTCCTTTTGCAAAAGTTATAGGCGTCGGTGATACATATTAACCCTTTCCGGCACAAACACAATAAAATTTGTATGGGAGCCCCCCTAAGGAGAGGTCGGAGGGAATAGGTGTCAAAGGCAAAAATGTTGCTTTTGCAAAAATAATGGGGGTCGGTCAAACATATTAACCCTTTCCGGCACTCTTTTAAAGGTCATATGCTCAGGTGTATGGAATAAATAAACAAAAACCATAAAATTTGTATGGGAGCCCCCTAAGGAGTGGTCGGAGGGAATAGGTGTCAAAGAAAAAAATGCTCCTTTTGCAAAAATAATGGGGGTCGGTGATACATATTAACCCTCTCCGGCACTCTCTTAAAGGTCATATGCTCAGGTGTATGGAATAAATATACAAAAACCATAAAATTTGTATGGGAGCCCCCCTAAGGAGTGGTCGGAGGGATAAGGTGTCAAACGCAAAAATGTTCCTTTTGCAAAAATAATGGGGGTCAGTCGTACATATTAACCCTCTCCGCCACTCTTTTAAAGGTCATATGCTCAGGTGTATGGAATAAATATTTTGCTAAATAGTTTTTAAAAAAGATTTCATCAAAAGCGAATTGACTAATTCTACGTCTTGTGTTACGACATAGTCGAAACTAGTGTATCTTTTTTGTTTGGTTTGATTTTTTGCCAAAAGCAACGATGAGCAACATTTTGTTTTTTGTTTTTTTTAAGCATTGGCCCTCGCTTTAAGTTTCTTAGGCCCCACTGCTATAAATAAGTCATAAAGGGTGTTTCAAGACGTATGCTACTTTGATTTTGAATAAAACGCAAACGGTTCGGAATTTTTCCAAATATTTCGGTTCGTTCGAAAGGTCACAGGTCGGAAGGATTATGTTTGAAAAATTATTTCGTGGATATGTTCACCGCCACTATTTCTTAGATATCTCACCCTTTCGGCCATATTTTTAATGATATTTTGCAGTATGGCCTCCGGAACCCAAATCACCAATATGTCATTGCCTTACAAGTCTGGAATCGTCTTCGGATTATTGACAAAGATTTTATCATACGTGTAATCCCACAGAAAAAAGTCTAACGGCGTCAAATCGCATGATCTGGGCGGTCCAATTCACATCACCGCGACGAGAAATTACACAGTTCGGGAATTTGCGACGCAAAAATTCCAAATTGAAGCGATTTTTATGTGGTGTATCGCCGTCCTGTTGAAACCACATATCGTCCAGACTCTGAGCTTCAATCACTGGCACAAAATAGTCCCTCAACATAGTGTGGTACCGCTCAGAGTTGACATTTTTGGTGTTTCTGTACTCATCTTCGAAAAAACAGGGCCCGATGATGCCTCCGACCCATAAACCGCACCAAACAGTGACTTGCGGTGGATGCATTGGCTTCTCCACGATCACTTGTGGATTTTCCGAGCCCCAGATATGGCAGTTTTGCTTGTTAACGTATCCCCCGAGATGGAAATGAGCCTCGTCCGAAAAGGCTCCTCGTTTGCAAAAAATCATCTTCAGCAGTAATTTGCAGGATCCAATCAGCGAATGTACGGCGTTGTGCATGGTCACGAGGCAACAGCTGTTGCATCAATTGGACTTTATATGGGTGTAACTTCAAGTCCGAGCCAAATATTCAATGCATGGAGATTGCGGACATGACCAATTGTTGCAAACGATGTCGAAAAGACATTTCGGGTGACTCGACGAGACTTTCACTTATGGCAGAAATATTCTCAGCACTGCGTGTTGTCCGCACTTTGATTGGCTTCGGAATATAAAGTACGGACCCAGTTTGATAAAATTTATTCACAATGTTGCGCATAGTTGTTTCACTAATGTGGTGATTGCGACGCCATTTTTGGTGAATCGATCGTAGCGTTTTTACCATCGACTTGGAATTTTTGATCCAAAATTCGACGATTTCAATGCGTTGTTCTTTCGTGTAGCGATCCATAACAAAGATCTGTACTAAAGTCCTATACTGTCACAATGACAACGGAACAAACAATATCACGGACAAGTGTCGATAATGCAGATTTTATTCGATAACAAAGTATCACACCTACTATTGGAACAGCCTTTATTATATCGACTCATAACCGCCAAAATATCTTAAGCGACATAATATCCGATTTATGTTTTTTGATGAAAATCGATAATTTGCGATGGTTTACATCAGTGTCGGCCAAAAAAATACATACACAGTTCTTTAAGTTTTGTAGTAGTATGCGCCCAAGTGAGAGCAAAGAATCTCTCTTTGGCTTACACTTTGAAAATTTTACTTCGCAGGAGGCTTAAAGAAATTTTTTATTATTAACATTAAGCGGCATTCTAAATTAATGCAGGTATATGAAAGTGAATTGAAATTAACGAAATTTCTTACTAGGTAAATAATGTGCAATATTATTTATTGTCTAGGTGACGCGTTATTAATAATAATTAATAATAACATCAATATTAATATTTTATTAATAATATCAATATGCATCTATTTATTATTAATATCAATATTACATATTTATTTGGAAAGTAATCTTTTACTAGTAACATTTTACCGACACCTAATTGTAAGAATATTATTTATATTGCATAGTACTTCAAAATAAAAAAAAAAACTGGTAGCGCGCCATACTTTCTTCTGACAAATTAAGCATTGCGCTTCCCCAAAACAATTTTCAAAGAAAAAATATTCAAATTCCCACATTTGATTCAACATTTTTTTATGTGTAAGCATATAAAATTACGTAATAAATTGCGCGCATGCGTTGCATAGAAGCGTGGTGTTAACTAGCCAAAAGCGAAACATCGACTGAGCGCTCTTGCTACGAATAATCGGCAGCGTCGGTGTAAAAGCACGACAGCCAGTTTTATATCGGTGTAAAAATACGAAGTTTCACGAAGCACGCGTGCATAGGCGTCGGCCGACACTGGTTTACATCGTCTGTCAAAATTTCATAGGTGTACGAAATTAGATTATGAATTTAAACCAAAAGCAATTTTAGCTTAAGCACACACTACATGTTTGTTTACATTTTTCATGACAGCAAAGTGTCGCTTAAGATGAAATTCTCTA
Source organism: Pherbina coryleti (assembly GCA_943735915.1). Lineage (NCBI taxonomy): Eukaryota > Metazoa > Arthropoda > Insecta > Diptera > Sciomyzidae > Pherbina > Pherbina coryleti. The sequence goes on along the minus strand of OX030950.1, from coordinate 154,029,272 downwards.
AAAGAAATTAATCAATATAAGAGATAAAATTATTAAAATAAAATTAATAGCAAAGAGATAAGAGATAAAAGATAAAATTAATAGCAAAGATAATTGAAAAAAACCATCTCCTGTAAAATTTTCTTTTTGGCGTTTAAGATATTTTGGCGGTTATGAGTCGATATCAACTATTTCTTCGAATAGATTTAAGGCGCATATGGGCTACAAATCTAAAAAAAAATTTTTTCGGGATTTTTTTTCATAGAAGGAAAAAAGCTATCGTTTTCAAATTTTGCGCATATATTTATTAACATTTAAAGAATACAACAAATTTTTTTTCAGAATTTTTGAAGCGGTTTTTGACGTTATTTGATTTTTTTTAAAGAAATACCAAAAAATTGACGGTGCGCAGGATATCCCCAGTCTTTTATTTGTTTTAAATTTGTAACCTATGTATATGCCCCCTTAATCATAATTTATTAAGAAGACTTTTAAGTATTGACTTATTTTTGTCTTTTAAGTTGAATTTTCAGCTTTAGTGTATTCAGAGACTTATAGTCGAATTTTATGACAAATTTTTTTGTGGAGCATTTTAATCCGTTATATCCTTGTTTTAATGGTCTTTTTTGCCTTTTATCATAAAAGGGTAAGAAATGACCCCTAAATTGAGAAGTTAAGGGGTTAAAATGTTCCACAAAAATATTCCTAGCAGTATTTTACATAAGTCCTCACAACACGTCCTATACCCAAAATGTGAGGATATGTAAGGATTTCCTATGCCGATTTACTATTAGAATGTGAAAAAGAAAAAGGCTGAAACTTAAATCCCCCCTTAAACAAGACTCGTGCAAAAACTTTCAAAACGCCAATATACGTATATTTTTTTTCGTCCCGTTTATCAAAATCCGTTGTCAGAACCTTGTGTTTTTGTTCGTGTTGAACAGTATATCAGTTAATATTCGATATTATTTCGACCAAAATAAATAATCAATCATTAATCGATACAAAGTTCGATAAAGACTTAAAATAAATTGATATCTTAAAATCAAAATAAGAATCCATCAATCGATTATTTGCACATTTAGGCAGGCGCTTCAAGATATTATTTGGAACTCGTGAACCGAATTCAACGTTGAGCGATATATTTGATAGGGGTTGAAAACATATCATCTTCTCTCAACTCCCTTGGGCATCGATTGAATGTTGGGTGTTTAAGCCCAATATAAATAGACATATGTAGGTTATAGGATATAAGACCTGACGCTACCAGCTCGAGCATTTCCTTAACTCCACTCTGTCAACTATTCATGCACATTCCTCGATGCCCAACAGAACATCACATTAAAGCAGTGTTAAACAGCTTTGCCCCACAAATACAGTCTCATTTTGTTTTCACACTAGCGAGCTTTTAAGCTTTTACTGAGAGAAAATTTCGTGGTATTTTGCAAAAAGATTTAAGCAAGCTGACTGGCTATTGCACACAGAGTATTTCAAGTTTATTTATGGAATTCACAAAGGTTGATTATGTAATTATAGGGTAAAAGCGAAATTAACGTAAAGCCAAAGCTAGAAAATCTACGTAATAGCAAAGAAAAGAGAAGTTGGTGAATGTTAGAAAAAGTATATAAAAAAAGATACGGGCTAAGAAAAAATAAAGGAAGAGAATGAAAACGACTAGGTAAAGATAAGTATGAAGTGAATGAAATAAATTCAGACTTCTGATATTTTTTTACTTATTTCAATTAAAAAAAATGAAGGATGAACTAATAAAAAAAAAAAATTATTGCAAAGACAAACATATGTGTTAAAACGAAGTAAAATATTGAAAAGTTAAAGCACTTTTTCATTGCTACTTTGCTATCGCAAACCATGCATTGCGCTATGCCATCATTTTGCTGAAATAAAAATGTATTGACCACATATTAAGAAAATTTTATTCAGTGTAAGAAGACGATCTGATAAAACTGTGCGCATAAGCAAACGAATGGCATACATATTGTCTGCTCGACGGAGAATTTCAAACTGAAGCTTTCGTCTTTTGTGAATGTATTTCGGGGCAAAGCTGTTTAACACTGCATTCAAGACATAATTCGTGTGGTAGTTGCACAGTAGTATTTTAGAATAATTCCCCGTCTAGCCTGTTACTTTTGTTTTTTTTTTTTTTTGATACGTCTGAAGCTGTAGAATCTTCTAAAGAGCTAGTGCATGCATGATTCAACCACTATCCCCGCGGAACTGACATTAGGTAATACTACGCGGTGCTGGTTAGCCTTTTAGGCTGTACTCTCCTCTATGCTATTTTGAATTCTAATACGCTCAATGCTTTTCTCAACTCTATCTGAGTGTGTGTGACTACTTCACTGACTTTGCGCCAATTATCCTAGGAAACCATGATCCATTTCAATGAGCCCTTCTCCGTTTACCTCCAGTCTTTTGAAACGTGGACAATAAAACATTAAGTGTTAGATATCTTCTTCCTGGTTAGGGCAGCTTGGGCACAGGGGTGAGATATCATTCCCGAATCTGTGAAGATATTTCCTATATCCACCGTGACCAGTTTTTTTTTCCTTTGAACCAAGGATTTCAGGTGTAATACCTATTCAGTCAAATCTGCCTTGGTTCGAAATGGGGTTATAGATTAGTGGGAGGGAAGGGGCAATCAAGTGAAACAAGTGAAGGATGTTCTAAGCGTGGTGGAAAGCCGTAGAAACATGTGAATTTGAATCAGAGGCAAGTGTTATGCCTTTACCTCAGTCATTCAAGTTATAAGACAATATCACCCACAAACTTTTCTACCACCAACTAAGACCTGAAGTCGTAAATATTAATTGATGGGTTTTTTTATTTTTCTTGATTCGAAATGAGTTTAGAAAATGTAGAAAGGTTAAAGCGTGGGAACATGGCCTACTAGGATCCGAACTCGGGACCTCAGGTCTATGCGTCCATTTTCCCTTCGTTGAATTGTCCCATCGATATTGCTATTTAACCATAGAGATAGCTCTCTCTTCTTGTTTGATGATAGTGTTTGTTACAGGATGTTCGTTCGTAAGTTCCCTTCTGTATATTCGGTTAATTTCCTCGACTAGGATATCGATTGGGATCATACCCGCTATAACATATGCCGCCTTTTCAGACACCGTCCTAAAGGCACAGATCGTTCTAAGAGTCTATAGACCGTCTAGTCTATACGTCTTAGTCTATACACCGTCGATGATTTCTTCATACAGCCTTTAGTGGCCATGGCAGCCGCTTAGATTCGGGATGCGTACAACATAACAGCTTACTACTTTAGCCAGTATAGCTCTACGATTGCATCTAGGTCCGCCGATGTTTGGCAGCATTTTTGTCAAGCTTGTTTGGGTTGCCGCCAAATTTTTGTGATACATACTTTAAGTGTGGTTTGGAGTTTAGGCTGGTATCTATCATGACACCTAAGCACTTAATTGCCTGTTTAGATTTATGACCTGGTGGCAAACTCGCACTTTTATGTATTGTACTTTTATGTGTTCAACCTTTTTTTTTGACTAGATATAAGAACTGCTTCCGTCTTATGTTCAGCAAGATCTTAACCCACTGATTCCAGCCAGGTTTTAATTGTTGCTATAGTTTGATTTTTTATCAATTCTTTCTCAAGTATATATTTCGCAACTGTCACAACGGCAACATTATCCGCAAATTAAATAATTTTTGTTCTAGGTGGAATTTTTAGCTTGGGTACATCGTCGTACCGTAGTGGCGTCCGTGGCGTAGTTGGTTAAAGTGCGTGGCCTCTATGTCAACGAACCTGGAGCACCGGGTTCGAATCCCAGCAGCGACAGAAAATTATTCGAATTAAAATAATTTTTCTGTACGGTCGCCACCTCTCTGCAGACTATGGCAAACCTCAGAGAGTAATCAAAATGAACATCACGGCATAGAACAAGAACATTCCGTTCATCGCCGTTCGGAGTCGAGGTTAAACCTGCAGGTCCGGTTCTCGGTCAATTGTGTACAAACTTAATAACACGCACAACACAATTGATCATAAGAAGCTAGGTCAAAGTCCTAGTTTCAAGGGCTGAAATGGTCAGTTATTTATTATTTATTTATTACATCGTCGTACATTTTATTCCACAGGAGAGTTCCTAGAATTCTTTCTATGGCAGCAGTCGCGGTACCGATCACTATTTTAATGGCATCTACTGTAGATGCGGGACTTTCGAAACCCATTAATTACCTGACCTGATTTTGAACCGGTGGCTGTGTGGGCTTTAATAAAAATACTTTCCGAATCAGCTCAATACATGTCGAATACCCTCATTTGAGTACATATTTATTTGTTCATGTGCTAGAAATAATCCGACTCATATAATCTCTTGCTAAATGTAAGTGTTACTTTAGTCCACAGACAACGAAGTGATTAAGACGTAGGCAGACATTTGTTTACCTACGGAAAATTATATGTGTACCTTTATTTACTTATGTTTATCTTTGTTAGCCCCTACATTGTTGAAGGTTATGTTACCTACAGCTTAATGTTTCTAGTCGTATTATACTAAATGCTGAGCTGCTGTAGCATGAGTCTATGCCAACACATCTAGTATGAGCATGTGTTTTCGTCCTTAGTTTTGCCGACAATAAGCTTCAAATTATTGCACTTAAATAATATTTTGTGTCAAGTCTATTGTTACCTCCATTATGGTTGAAAACAGTCTAGACGGTGTTGAATTAATTTATTTTTATTATGGTTGCAATGTCAACAAAAACAATGCCATTGAATACCACATTCGAAAAAGTAACTCAATTGTAAATAAAGACTATTAAAGATTTTTTTTTCTTCTGTGTAAACAATTGCATCAAAACATTTGCAGACACCTATTCAATTATTTTGAAATGGTGCTCATTGGTACGTAAACATAACTTTCCGAGTAAATAGAGGTATAAAATAAAAACATTCGGATTTTGTTCGGCGACAATGACGCGAAATTAAATCGGAAGAGTATAGCTTGAACATTATATTTTACACCGTGACTTTAACAATTTTTGGTTTTCAAGAATTAGAGCAAATTTATTATCCAAACGAAATTAATTATTTTAAAGTTTATGTTAATGTTAATGTTAATGTTAATGTTAATGTTAATGTTTTTGTTAATGTTAATGTTAATGTTAATGTTAATGTTAATGTTAATGTTAATGTTAACGTTAATGTTAATGTTAATGTTAATGTTAATGTTAATGTTAATGTTAATCTTAATGTTAATGTTTATGTTTATGTTTATGTTTATGTTTATGTTTATGTTTATGTTTATGTTTATGTTTATGTTTATGTTTATGTTTATGTTTATGTTTATGTTTATGTTAATGTTAATGTTAATGTTAATGTTTATGTTTATGTTTATGTTTATGTTTATGTTTATGTTTATGTCTATGTTTATGTTTATGTTTATGTTTATGTTTATGTTTATGTTTATGTTTATGTTAATGTTAATGTAAATGTTAATGTTAATGTTAATGTTAATGTTAATGTTAATGTTAATGTTAATGTTAATGTTAATGTTAATGTTAATGTTAATGTTAATGTTAATGTTAATGTTAATGTTAATGTTAATGTTAATGTTAATGTTAATGTTAATGTTAATGTTAATGTTAATGTTAATGTTAATGTTAATGTTAATGTTAATGTTAATGTTAATGTTAATGTTAATGTTAATGTTAATGTTAATGTTAATGTTAATGTTAATGTTAATGTTAATGTTAATGTTAATGTTAATGTTAATGTTAATGTTAATGTTAATGTTAATGTTAATGTTAATGTTAATGTTAATATTAATGTTGATGTTTGAAAGAACTGAAAACCGAGCTGAATCTGATCTTTGGTTTATGAATGACTCTTAGTAAATAAAAAATCAAACATGTTTATAAGGAGTTGAACAAGTTTTTACTGTTGTTTTAAATATTGATTTTTTTAAAATAACCCAACACAGACAAATTCATACAAAATAGATAAATAACAACAATGCATATATTAAAGCTTTTGATTTTTCACCTGACCTACCTCAACCAAGCAATTTCTTTATATTTTTTTTCTTCCATTTGTTTTTCAGGCTTTGCCGACAACCACACGTCTTGTTGTTCCTGCACCATGTTCATGACATAACCTCATGTTATAAATTATGATTTTCTTAAAGCACACTTTTGGGAGCACTGCCGACTTTCAGAAAATTCTAATCTTAGGCAAGCAAGTTTAAAATGCACAAAAGAAAATGGATTCATTCTCTAGTAAAACAAGCCTCAGGCGCCGGTAGTTGGCACATCTATGCAAACAAAGTGTGGCAAGGATATGGCAAGGAATCGGAAAGAAAGTACACGTAGCTCTTGGGTGAGTTGCTGCTTCCCAGCAAGTAATTAATAATAAATATAGTAAAATGATAAGATGAAAGGAAGCTGTCTAGAGGAAACATGAAGCTTTTTATCTTGGGTCTAATTGCCACAAGTCAAGCTTAAGAATCTTTAAAGAGTTATTTATGTGCATTGCTTTGTTGTTGTTGTTTTCTTTGTCAGTGTAAGTAACTATTGTGAAAATATTGCGGGATGTGTTTGAAAAATCCTGTGCCTAATAAAATGTATGCATACACTAAGAGAAAAAATACTAAATTTATCCAAACTTTTTTTAATTTATCCATTAATTAAAAAAAGAAAAATTAAGATAGAAAATACAAAATATGCAGGCAAATGACAACCGGTGCAAGATATTCGTGAGGAAATATCGAGTTGTCACTCCACCTTACATAGTTTCATCATGCTCATCATGATCACCCATCGCACTCACAAATCATATTGGCCAAACATCCAGGCTATATTACCCTTGCAATAAAAACTAAACGAGAACTATAAGAAACCTGCAACGGCAAGAAATAAACTGCATGAACAGATTGCGATGCTGTTGCTGCTTGTCGGCTATTTCAGCTGTATGGAATATGTTTGTAGGTGTGTGGTATAAATAAAATTTAAATACGAGAAAAAAACGTGTTGTAAGGAAAGTATTTTATTTATCCACATAATATTTAAATAAAATTTATATTCAAGCGTGGATAATGTTAATACGCGCTATTTCCCTTAGTGTAGCTATGGGCTATACATTTGCCTATGTACTCTATGGTGCTAAAGAAAGAACAAATATTTATGCAATTTATTATTATTTTATTAAATTTCGTGAACTGCAAACAACTGCTCCTTCTTCTTCTTCAACATCTGGGCATAATTTGATTTCATAGTTCAAATATTTTATGCATTGAAAACTTTCAAGTTTAATGCTATGCTTGGATATGTCGTCTAGTATCCCATTTGACCCCTGCTAGCCGCCCACCAGCCACATCCTTGACCTTCTTTGTTGCCTTGCTTGCGAATTGTAGAAATGCATAGCCGGAAATTTGTCTTGGAGTTTCTTGTCCTCTTCTTCTTTCATTCATGCATATGTTAAGAAATTTTATTAGAAAAATTTTCCTGAAATTTTTACTTCATTGAACTCACCAGCTCGCCAAACTAAAATTTAATTTTTGGCAAAATCACAGATTTACTGTATTTCTTATTTGTTGAATATTTGCTAGAAAGTCCGATAAGAATAAGTTCCTTCATATTAAAGGTTTTTATGTATTGCATATGTATTAAAGTGACTTGAAGAGAAAATTCAATTCGCAGTTATGGCACTTAGAAGACGACTAGGTCTATTAAAAGAATAACTTATCTGTAAATACATAAAACAAAGCTTGTTTTAGAAGCTCTTTACCATCGATGGATATAATTCACAAGATGTTAAACTGATTTTCATTCTGTTACTATTATTATTCTGTTTAAAAATATCTTCCTAGCAAACATTATGACTCTTGAAAGACTCTTTTAACCCTTTTAGCCCCAAAGTTGCCTGTGGGCAACTTCTGACTTTGTGGCTCTGTTTCTAGTTTGGAACCCCCAGATAGATTGTAATGTGGTGAATAAGAGGAAAAAATCAAAAATACGAAAATTAATTTTTATAACATGTTTTTCAAAGTTATTCCGAGTCAACTAATGTGCGCGACCACGCGACTACGCGACTTCAAAAAAGAGCAAATTAAAAAAATTTACATTTTTAAATATTTCCGAAAATTTTCTAAGACTCAAGGCGACTAAAGGTAATTGGAAAAGAACGAATGTAAGAGATCTTATTTACATTCTTAGTTAGAAAAAAAAATATGTGATATTTAGAGCGCTAGGATTTGTAAAAAAACTTTTAAATTTTTGTAAAAATTTTTGTAGTATCTATTAGGAAAGCAATACCCCTTTCAAACTTCGTACTCAGCTTATTTAGGTCAAAAACGGATGCTCAACGAAGTTTGGAATGTTTGGCACAGCCAGGGCTTATTTGGGGCTGAAAAGGGATTAACTCACATAAATGAGTTTTTATCGTCATAATGCGCTCAAAAAAGACTATTTTATGAGTACATTTTCGTAGGTTATGGGCCTCAGAATATGATTTATAATAATGACTGCTTTATGTCTCATTTTGGATGGCTGATAGGGTTGCCACCTAATTTTTGTATTTTTACGAATTCGGTGCTGGGGCGAACACAAGGTAAATATTGGTTGCTGAACACGATTCCATTGTCAGAATTAAAATATCATGAAATTTTGCACAATAGGGTTGCCACCAAATAATATATTTTTTACGATTTTGAAACATTATCTAACATTTTTAGGGGGTCACTGATTTCGAATCTGATGTCAGAATTGTAAAATTTAAGATAGCTGATAGGGTTGCCAACTATTTTTTATTTTTACAAAATCGGTGCTGGGGCGAACACTAGGGAAAAATTGGTAACGGAATCCGAATCTGCTGTCAGAATTTGAAAATTATGAAATTTTTAAGAATAGGGTTGCCACCTAACAATATGTTTTTTACGAGTTTCAAAGATTATTTAACATTTTAAGAGGGTCGCTGATTTCGAATCTGATATCAGAATTGTAAAATTTAAGATAGCTGATAGAGTTGCCACCTACTTTTTATTTTTAATTTTTCGAGCACAAGGAAAAAATGGGTAACGGAATCCGTATCTGTTGTCAGAATTGCAAAATTATGAAATTTTTAAGAATATGGTTGCCACCTAACAATATGCTTTTTACGAGTTTCAAAGATTATTTAACATTTTAAGAGGGTCGCTGATTTCGAATCCGATGTCAGAATTGTAAAATTTAAGATATCTGATAGGGCTGCCACCTATTTTTTATTTTTACGAATTCGGTGCTGGGGCGAACACTAGAAAAAAATTGGTAACGGAATCCATACCTGTTGTCAGAATTTCAAAATTATGAAATTTTTAAGAATAGTGTTGCCACCTAACAATATGGTTTTTACGAGTTTCAAAGATTATTTAACATTTTAAGAGGGTCGCTGATTTCGAATCTGATGTCAGAATTGTAAAATTTAAGATAGCTGATATTGACCACCAAGATCGTGTGATTTGACACCATTGGATTATTTTCTTTGGGGATATGTGAAGTCGCTCGTCTACGCCAACAAACCAGAAACGTTAGGGAACTTGGAGGCCAACATTCGTGGCGTTATTGCCGACATACGGCCCCATATGCTCGAAAAAGTGGTTGAAAATTGGACCTGTAGAATTGGCTTTATTCGAGCCAGCCGCGGCGGCCACATGCCCGAAATCATATTTAAACATTAATGGCATAAAATTATCCTTCCAATAAAGCCAAATTGATGGACATTAAAACGATTTTCTTGTGTTTTATCTCTATCCAAAAAACAAACCCCTAAAAAAAACACCCATTACATAGATTGAAATTAAAGCTATTCTTTATTAATTAGTCATTCAAGTATATTAATAAATTAAATATTTTGAGAGCATGAATCTTACATATTGAATATATTATTATGTTCCTAACAATGTTAAGCGGCCTCGGTAGTTGAGTAGGTGGCGTGCTCGACTACCACCCCAGAGGTCCTGAGTTCGAATCCCGGCCAGGCAATGGTCCTACGCTTTAACCTTTCTCATTTGCAATTTTCTTTCCTCATTTCTTATTAACTGAAATTGAAAACTCATCAATATTTACGGCTTGAAGTCAAAGTTGGTGGTAGAGAAGTTTGTGGATGGGAAGGCACAATACTTGCCTCAGATTCAAATTCACATGTTTCTACGGCTTTCGACTACACTTAGAACGTCCTACACATGTTTCACTTGATTGTCTCTTCCCTTTCACTAATCGATCACCCCATTTCGAACCAAGGCAGACTTGACTGAATAGGTATTATAACTGAAATCCTTGTTTCAAAGCTAAAAAAAAAATCAGCATTTTTTTTGTGTTTTGCGCTGAGGTTTCGTTGTTGGTAGTTGGGAATAGTCTTCACAGATCTTGTAAAAGCTTCTATCTATCGGTTTTTGTGCAGTTTCAAAGTTTTGCTCATTGTGAATGATATAGCTGCCAATCCGCAAACATTTAAAGATGTTGAAAAATAATGCAACTGATCACCATTTGGTAATGCTTTTAGTGGTGTAATGGGACAACATTTTATCCATTACATCTACCCCTTCTTTTGTGCCATTAAAGAACATAAAGGTTCGTTCTAAAGACGAACAGCTTCTGGTCGTCTCCTATCAGCCCTCCGAAAGCGTTGGCTTGGTGATGCTTTCGTTTGGATTGCAGTTGTTGTGCTGATTGGCATCCATAATTTCCCACAAATCGCGTATGGGGATCGCTGCCTTGTCATCCTTCATGCTGATTACTCGAGTTTTATTGTTGTCGATTATCAAAAACCGGTTCATTTGCAAAAATGTAGTGATTTCCATTGATGCGCGGAAAATTGTTAAAAATTATGACTTCCACATATCGGGTAAGTGTTCATTGTTTACATGATGTATATTCATATTCTACGCTGTTTCAAAGTACTTTCACTTTATTTCACAATCAATATTAGAGAAAATCGAATGTTCGGACAATACTTGTATAAGTAAGAATTCACATGTATTTTATATGAAGGTACCCAGGCACCTTCGTATAAGACGAAGGGGTAGTAACTAAAAATCTTTTATAAAAAATTACCATAACATTTTCTTTTCAGTATTACAGTTGTATTGAAACGAAAATTAAATTTTAGGAAGGTACTATCGATTTGAGTATATAGTTCCTTGGACGAAAGTTATATTTTTTCACTTAAAAATTGCAAAAGGTACCCGGGTACCTTCGTATACACAGGAGGGTTAAGGGGGTGCTGATTTGAAATCTGATGTCAGAATTTAAAAATTTAAGATAGCTGATAGGGTTGCCACTATATATTTTCTTTTATTTTTATGAATTAATAGTCAGCACATCACCGCTGTTCCACAACATTCCTTAAGAATTTTTCTCGATTTTTTTTCTTCAGTGGCTCCTCGGCTTTTCAATTGCCTTCCGATTGAGCTTAGATCTATTCGGACTAAATCTGCTTTTCTGAAAAGAATAAAACTCTGGCTCCTACAACATAATTATTTAGATATTGATGCTTTACTTTCGTTTGTTCTCTGATTAAAGCCTCTTTGAGCTCAAATTTATTCCATGTCCTGGATCCTTTTCCATAATTTCGTTATCTTAATGTCTTTTTAATTCTTGTTTTTTATTTTTTTTTTATGTTAACTTCTTTATAATTTATTTTATTTACTTTAAATTTTTCATAACTAATTAGTTTATTAAGTTTTATATTTTAATATACAACTGTATTCGCCACTAGTTTCTTGTGAACTACAGAATCAGCTTAGTTCTTTTCATTATACTTTTTCCTGTAAAAACAAACTTCTTGTTCATATTCATAATTTGGATTTATAAAAATGTAATGTAATGGAAATGAAATAAATATCTAATCTAAAAATCTAAAAAATCTAATTCAGTTTATGGTCGAAAACTAGGTACAAATTGGTTATATATTTTCAACCCGTTACTACGGTTAACTTATGAACATGATTCTTAAAAATTATTATTATAAAGCAACCCTATGGTAAAAATATCGTAATTTTGAAATTCTGTCAACGGATTCGGATTCATCGACCCATTTTTATCTAGTGTTCGCCCCAGCACCGAATTTGTTAAATTACAAAAAAGCTAGGTGGCAACCCTCAAATTTTCATGAAGAATAAAAATCACCGAGCCAGCTGATATCTTTATAGCAGTGGTGTTCACACAGATCCTTCTAAAATTTTCAACTTTTGTACTTGTGTTAGTAGCTCTTTTGCTCTCTGCACTGAAAAAAATTGTAGTGCTGGTATTAAGTAAGAATTTTGTTATAATAATCATTATAATTATCAGTATCTTTATCATTATCATTATCATTCTCATTATAAATATCATTATTAATATTATTAATATTATTCCGCTCTCATAACTGCACAAAAACTCATTTTCATATACCTCAAACTTTTTGTGCAGTGCAAAACACACGACCAAGCGGCGTGAACCAACCAGCTTGAAGTTTCAGCGCCAACTGATTGTGAGAACTTCGTGCATTCGATCGTGTACGTGTTTCGATTCTCGAATAAAGCTATGCGAGTCTCACCACGCGTGGTACTACGTGAACATCACTGCTTTATAGCCTCAACTATCACACACACTTTCACTTTTGGGTTGTTGAATGCGACATCATGGATTCAGTTGATCATTTCTGAAGTTGCTATCTCTTTTGGGCGACCTGAACGTTCTTCATCAGAAGTGTTTGTGGCGGGATTGGCCACAGCATCTGGTACTCCCCAGTCAACTCCTGCACTTTAAATGTATTAACCTAGTAATTTTATAAAAACTAATCACCAAGAAAAATGCAAAAAAAAACTTTCATTATGTATAAGAACAAAGTTCTTCACCCTAGTCGATCCTGTCAACGCAATCCTTTCAATACAATTAAAACCAATCCGAATTCAGCTCTTTTTTATCTTGTAAGCCTTGTAAAGTTTTGTTCAACTTTAAGCATGTTCCTTCACCATTATAATTTATACTCCGACGAAAGTGCTAATCCTCTAAGAAACAATTCATTCAACGAAATTCTCTTAAATAATCGCCTGGCATCACTGTCAATTGAAGATGCTTAAAAAAACAAGCTTCTAATTAAATTTACGACAATTCTAGTGATTTTGTCAAAAACAGACAAAATCCTTGAATTTGAAACAAAGCAAAGCCAGACAAGTAGAGGCAGTGACAGTGACAGTTAAGATAGACAACGCTGGCAGACCCTAACTGAGGCCAATATACAGCAAAACTGGAAGATAGACAAATAGCTAGCTCGGCTATTTGACACACGCAGGCTGGCAAAGCAGGCCGGCAGGCGACAGCAAGATACTGCAACAAAAACTCTTTATAATCCGCTTTAGTCTAATAAGACTTTGGAAAATAATTTAAACTCATTTTGTAAACTTAACAATGCGAGAGTAGCGAGACAAGTTCATGTTGAGCGCGTACTTGTGCGTAAAGTTGCCGCAACTACGGCACCCATGCCACGCTACGCCACGCCTCTGCAGCCACTGCAGACAGCATTATCAAAAATGTATGCGCTGTAATAAAGTGGAGCCGACAAATGAGGCTTCTTGCTTGTCAAGTGTCCTGTCACCACCAAAAAAACTTGGCCTAAAATAAACTTGAGACAGATCTGTGAGGAGGAGAAGGTACGAGTTAAGCGGCTGCGTTGAACAAATAGCGCCCATCAAAGGCTTCGCCAAGTACCGTTATTTTTTTATGCTTCTACTCCACCGTTGCGTTTCGTTACGTAAATTAAAATGTAAATATTTAATCAGGATAATAATGAAACCAAATTATCAGCCTGCCAAAAGGAATGAGCTGAACCTAGCCTAGTTGTGGCAAAAGCGCAAGAACTTGGCAGCACTGACAGTACACGACAGAATATCGATAAATACGAGTACGTTCGACTCAATTCACATTTTGGTTCAGCGTTGCTAGCCGCTTCACTTAGCTTAATTAATTTCGTCGCTTTAGGGCAAGGATTATACGAGGTCCTTGCAGTTGTGACTTTCTTTCCTTTCGATTTATGCCGCAGCTACCTGTTCGCACCTGTCAATTGATAGCCTTATGACAGTGGCGCCGAAGGCGATAGCATTGGCAATGGTGATGGTGATCGGAATGGTGATGGGGATGGGGATGGGGATGGTGATGATGACGAAGAGGCGAATGCGATGTCAACGTCGCCTCCAGCTGAGACACAGAGTCAAGTCGTAGATTGTTGTCGCGGTACCAAGATATACGACAACTTACTCAATGACATTGACGCTGACACTTTGACACTCGAGGGCTAATAAATAAGAACGTGTATCAATGACAAGTGGGAGAACATTGTGTGTGTGTTTTTGCGGGTATATGCCTGGATCATTGTTGACTATTTAACGATGCAGAGTGGGGACAGTAAAATTTATTGAGCTTATTAGATATTTATGAGTGATTTGAAAGGATTTTTACAACATTTCTGTCAATATTATTGCGCACGTGTAAATTAAGTCGATTTTAGAGTATCAATACAAGTAAATTACAATAAAATTATATGATTCAAACATTATTAGACTTAATAGAACTGAATTAAAAGTATTGATAACCTTTAAGATTATTAAGTTCAAAACACATAAATTTTTGAATGTAGAAGTTTTTCTGGTTGTGAAGAGTTTGCCATGGTTATATTGTATCGCGGAAAATTTTACATTTCGCTTTGAACTAAAAAGAAGTAACTTTGAAATCGTCAAAAGCTAAGGTGTTACTCAGTACCTTCCGTATGAAGAAAGGACCCTTTAATTATCGCCAAATTTAAGACACGATATTTTTCAATTCTGGAATATTGTAGAAATGTAGATTTATGAGTGATATCAAAAGATTGTGGCGTCCGTGGCGTAGTTGGTTAAAGTGCGTGGCCGCTATGTCAAAGAACTTTGGAAACCCAGGTTCGAACCCCAGCCAGCGACAGAAAATTATTTGAATTAAATAATTTTTCTGTACGGCCGCCACCTCTCTGCAGACAATGGCAAACCTCAGAGAGTAATAAAAATGCCATGTAAAGCTTCTTGAGAATAAGAACATTCCGTTCATCGCCGTTCGGAGTCGGCGTTAAGCCTGTAGGTCCATTTCTCGGTCAATCGTGTACAAACTTAATAACACGCACAACACAATTTATCGTAAGAAGCTAGGTCGAAGTCCTTTCAAGGGCTGAAATGGCCAGTTATTTATTTTTTTTTTTTATCAAAAGATTGTGTTCTAATTATAGAAGTTAATTTCACGTGATGTTATAGAAGAATATTTGTGGTGAGAAATTAGATAAAGAAATGATGCAGTTTGCTGTGTAATAGACACACCCTGTGGTTTTGACGTGACAATGTATCCTTATCCTCGTTCCCATATTTTTCCTTATCTTTAAACTTGTCACTATACTCATCTTTATTCATATATTTGACCTTTTACTTGTCTAATCCTTCAAAAAAATTCTTGTTTTTATCTACGCCATAGTCCTTGTCTCAATCCAATTAAAAATTGTCCCATTTTCGAAATGTAGGAGGAGGACGATCCTCACAGGAAAAAGCGTGAGGGTCAGGGAGGCGAACTTCACATGGCGACGTGTCTGACTTCCTCAACCTGGTGAAGCCAGCATTATCCATGTCGAAATCGTCTCAAGTCTACTCAAACGTCTGCGTGGTGTCCTCTAGAAACGGAAAACTGGCAACCGCTAGTTTGACGGCTAATCTGAAAGGCGGGATACCTTCCTTAAAGGGTTGTGCCTCGGGTTTGAAGCCCACCATGTAAAAAACAATTTAAAAGAAACGTAAAAGAATAAAGATAAAAATGATCCCCAAATCTGATGATGATAGCGCCAACGAAAAACTGACTATGATTTACGGATATGCACTTGGAACGTCCGAACCCTTAATTGGGATGGTGCCTCTATCCAACTGATAGATATCTTAGAAAGATACAAGGCTGATATCACTGCAATCCAGGAAATGCGATGTAAGGGACAGGGTTGCTTACGACAAGCATCCTGTGATATCTACTACAGTGGTCATGCTGAGAAGCACGAGTTTGGATGCGGACTCGTAGTTGTCAAGAGAATACGGCATCATGTCCTGCGATTCACACCTGTGAACGAGCGCCTTGCCATAATTCGTTTCAAGGCAGAATTTTTTTAATGTAAGCCTGATATGTGCGCACGCTCCGACAAAAGACAAAGAAAATGAGACCAAAGACAACTTCAGCTCAGCCCCAACCGCGACATAAAAATCGTGCTTAGTGACTTAAACGCCAAGTTGAGAAAAGAAAATATCTTTGGTCCAACAGTCGGAAAGTTCAGCCTGCATGACAATACCTCCGATAACGGAACGGATAACGGAACGAGCCTGATTGACTTTACCGCAACGCGAAACATGGTCGTTAGTAGCACATAAATCCACTTGGATGTCTCCTGATCAAAAGACGCGCAACCAAATTGATCACGTTTCGATTGACGGAAAGCACTCTTCCAGTGTTTTAGATGTACGCACGATTCATGGTGCTAATACAGACTCGGATGATTATCTTGTCGCAATCAAAAATGCGTTCAATCCAGCACAGAGATAGCTAGACATCGAAAATCTGCAATCAAAACAAACAGCCGAAGACTTCGCTACTCGACTTTCACTTCTGCTTCAAGAAAGCACTCCTCTCTCCTATGCGCGCAGTGGAAGCACATTTCCCATTCTATGCGTACGGCTGCTGAAGAGGTGATTGGCTATCACCGCCTTCGCTGAAACCAGTGGCACGACCAGGAGTGTCGCGACGCCACTGCAGAAAAAGACGCCGCCTACAAAGCCACCCTACAGTCGGTTGTAACGCATGCTGCTAAGGAGCGATACAAAGAGAAGAAGAGGGAAGAGAGACGCATTTTCAAACAAAAGAAAAGAGAAGCGGAAATGCGTGAATGCGAGAAAATTGAGATGCATGGTAACAGGAATGAGGTGCGAAAATTTTTCGAAAAAATAGACGCCTGACCGATGGTTTCAAGACCGGGGCTTCTTCTTGCAAGGATGAAAATGGGAATCTAGTGACAGATATCCAGAGTACACTGATGATGTGGAGGGAACACTTCTGAATGGCTTCTGAATAGCGACGACGACAACAATCCCGCCAATAGGGATGATATCCCGGAAACCCCAATTTTGGACGACAGCGTTGAAGTTCCGCTGCCCAACCAAAGTGAAGTCTTGAAAACTATAGCTCGGCTTAAAAACAACGAACCCGCAGTAGCCGATGGCTGACCTGCTGAGCTCTTCAAGAATGGAGGCGAAGCTCAATTTAAATGCATTTATGATTCATGCATTCATGAGCTTCTATGCAGAATATGGTCGGAAAAATGCATTTTAAACAATTAGAACCTCAGTGTGCCTTGTCCAATCCACAAAAAGGGCGATCCCACAATTTGCGCCAACTATCGTGAGATAAGCCTTCTTAACATCGCATATAAGGTCCTGTCCAGCGTATTATATGAAAGACTGAAGCCCATCGTAAACCAGCTGATTGGACCTTATCAGTGTTGCTTCAGACCTGGCAAATCGACTATAGACCAGACATTTACGCTACGACAAATCTTGGAGAATACCCTAGAAAAAAAAATCGACACACACCATCTTTTTGTCGATTACAAAGCCGTTTTCGATAGTCCAATAAGGAATCATCTATATTCCACCATTTCTGAGTTTGGTATTCCTGCAAAGCTCATCCGCCTTTGCAGAATGACACTGAGCAACACCAGCAGCACAGTTAAAATCGGGAAGGATCTCACTCCTAAATTCGATAGCAAACGAGGTTTAAGACAAAGTGATTCTTTATCGTGCGACTTTTTCAACCTAATGATGGAGAAGATCATCCGAGCTGCTGATTTGAGACGTAGTGGCACGATATTCTACAAAAGTATTATGCAGCTGGCGTATACTGCTGATTTCGATATCATTGGCCATAATACGCGCAAAGTCAGTGCAGCGTTCTCCAGATTAGCGAAAGAGTCGAGTCGAATGGGTCTTGCAGTAAACGCAAATAAGAAGAAATACCTAGTGTCAACAAATAAACAGTCCCAGCGTCTTGGAAACCACGTCACTGTTGAAAACACCTCCTCAGACCTCCTCACCACTAGGCTATAACTTTGTTACTTTTTGAGATATCGACTTGAAATTTTCACCACATATTTTTTGGAGACTTGAAGCTTTAAGAAAATGTAAAAATTTTTTTTAATAAAAAAAAAGTTCTGGGTATATAACCCCCCTAAAGCGATGAGGCCCATTTCGCGCTAGGTGAATACGTGAATAAGCAAAATTTCCATACATGGGGTTCTGAACATCCCCAAACAATTGTGGAGAAGCCATTGTATCCGCAAAAAGTGATTGCCTGGAGGTGTGCTTATGGTGTGGTGGTGGCAGTGGTATGTAGTTTTTTGAAAACGATCATGGAGCAAACGTTACAGTCAATTCTGAGCGCTATGGGTGTAAATGTTTTTTTTTTTTTTTTTTTTTTTTTTTTGACCTGAAACTGAAGAAATGTATTTGGACAATATGTTGTTTCAATAAGATGGGCTCACAATAAGATGGGGTCACAAGCCACACAACAGCACTAATTGCGGCTTTGTTGCAACATAAATTTCCAGGAAAAGTTATTTCGAGATTTGACGATGTCAATTGACCACCGAGATCTTGCAATTTAACGCCCCTGGACTTTGTGTGGATACGCAAAAGATCGTGTTTACATGAATAAACCTCAAACTCCTGAGCAATTTGAAACCAAAATTCGTCAAGTCATGACCGAGCTAGTGCCCGAGCTGTGCACAAAAATCATCGAAAACTACCTCAAAAGGATTGAGTCCTACAAAAACTTCCGTGGAGCATATGTGAATGACATTGTCTTCTAGGTATGTATAATGACAATAGTTCAAACATTATAACAAAATAAATATTTTATCAAAACTTGAATTTTTAGTGTGTTCTTAACTTTCCGAAGTAAACAATTTATAACCCTTTACTATTAATTTTCAAAATGTCAGTCAAAATGAACTGACTACCAGATTATAATATTTTCTGTACTGTTATTTCAGCAGTATTGATGTTAAATACTCAATTCATTTATTTAGTTAAAAAACCGTTAGAGCAACTTTATTTTGAATATCACAAAAGCTAATCAAATTGGTCCATGCAAAATCTTGTATCATCCCACAAATTCGGCAACATGTTTTAATAAGAGAACGAAAATTAGCAGCAATAACATTATCATCATCAATAGTGATGCTCTTGGAGAGCACGTCTATCTGTCATACCAAATCTAATCAGTGTTTCCTAGACTGACTTGGTATTGAGTGGCAGTAGATACAAGGGTGAATAAAAGTCCCAGCATTAAATTAAATTTCGACAATCTAGAAATTTTGCCTCAGCAATAAAACGTGTCCTGAATGCAAAGGAAGGGGAAGAAAAAACACAAAACAGAGCGAATGACTAGCAATAAAATTTGTGGTTAGTAAAACGCGCTTCTGTCTGTCAATGTGACATTTTAAGCGCAGCAACAAAAAATGACAAAACATGTATAGTATATATTGCTGAAAAATAAGATGAAGGGGGGAAAATAACCTCAATATTGTGGATATAACGATAGAGGGAAGCAGACGGCAAACTAATTTGATTAAAAATAGCAGAAGATGCTGGTATTGAACATGAATTAAAAAAGTTTGCCAAGTGGGAAAAAGGCGAGAAGTTTTATAAAGTCCATCTTGTCTTGTGGATATCTTAAGGAACTAAAGTGTTATTACATTTTTTTTTTTTAAATTAATTCATTAGAAGCTTATCTGTTACTCGGGCTTATCCCAGAATATTTCCAAAGGTTACTATGTTCAGTCTGATTATGAATATTGACACTCACTATTACAACACTTATTATTTTGAATTAAATTATAGAGGTTAAATTTTAATTTTTCTCTCTGGGGCTCGAAAAAGAAAAACTATTTTATAGAAACCCAATAGGAAAAGCGATCATCCCAATATAGCTTCTTGGCATATCCTTTAAGACTCGGTGATCATACCCCTTCACTACCAAATGCCATATCGTTTTTTTGTATGGAGCTGCTACGTAAGGGGTATTAATTCCTCTGTTACATCTTCGAGCACGTAGAAATTGATTAGTCTAGAATCCGAGTACCGAGTACTTCAGCAATGAAGGAACGATATGGATGTCGATTTGTTTTGTTTTTTACTTTTGCATTTTTCACATTTTCTTTCTGTGAAACACATCGCTTTGCAGCTGCCGTGTTCATCTCCTAAGATATTAGTGCCTTCTTCCAATACAATAAGAAAAGATAGATCGCTTTAGAGAGGTGTTCGCCTACCTTCTGACTGGGAATGTATGAAATTTGTCTAAATAAAAACTTTTCAATATTTAGAATTGGGAAATGTTTGTGAATCATAAGTAGGATGTTGTCAAAGTTGACGGGAAGCCGTAGAAACAAGTGAATCAGAATCTGAGGCAATTGTTTCGACGCCTGCCTTTTAAGTCTTGCGCCTCGGCAACACTTAGCATTGCTAAATAAATTTTGATAGTTCCATTCGATATTTTCTAAACGTACTCATAAATTTAAACTTCTTACTTACTTATCTGGCGTTTACAACCCTAGGTCGGTTTTAGCCTCGTATAAGAAATTGCACCAGCCATTTCTGTTTTGCGCTTGCTTGCGCCAGTTGAAAACACAAAGCGTGGTCAGGTTATCCAACACCTGATCCTTCCAGCGAAGATGTAGGCGTCCTCTTCTGCCTTGACCACCACCGGGCACCGAATCGAATATTTTTTCGCTGGAGCACCGTTTTCCATTCGCTCAACATGACCCAACATGACACAGCGGAGCCGCTAGATTTCAATGCGCTTGATGTCAATGCCAGCGTACAGCTCATACAGCTCGTGGTTCCATTGAATTCGGCACTCGCCATTAACACAGATTGGACCGAAGTTCTTACGAAGGATCTTTCTCTCGAAGGCTCCCAAAGTCTTTTCATCAGAACTGCTCAACGTCCAGGTTTGTGCTGCATATAATAGGACAGGCATGATTAGTGACTTATAGAGCGTGAGTTTTGTTCGTAGAGAGAGGGCTCTGCTTCTCAAGTGGCTACTCAGCCCAAAGTAACACCTGTTGACAAGAGTTATCCTTCGTTTTATCTCAATACTGACATCGTTGAAAGAGTTAATGCTGGATCCCAGGTAGACGAAGTCTTTAACAACCTCGAAGGAGATGTTGTCAACAGTGACGTGGTTTCCAAGACGCTGGGACTGTTTATTTGTTGACACTAGGTATTTTGTCTTATCTGCGTTCACTGCAAGACCCATTCGACTCGACTCTGTCGCTAATCTGGAGAATGCTGCACTGACTTCGCGCGTATTATGGCCAATGATATCATCAGCATACTTTTGTAGAATATCGTGCCGCTGCGTCTCAAATCAGCAGCTCGGATAATCTTCTCCATCAGTAGGTTAAAAAAGTTGCACGATAAAGAATCACCTTGTCTAAAACTTCGTTTGGTATCGAATGGAGGATTGAGATCCTTCCCGATCTTAACTGTGCTGCTGGTGTTACTCAGTGTCATTCTGCAATGTGTCATGACCTTTGCAGGAATACCAAATTCAAACATGGTGGAGTATAGCTGATTCCTTATTGGACTCTCGAAGGCGACTTTGTAATCAACAAAAAGATGATGTGTGTCGATTTGTTTCTCTAGGATCTTCTTCAAGATTTGTCGTAGCGTAAATATTTAGTCTGAAGCCACACTTATAAGGTCCAATCAGCTGGTTTACAATGGGCTTCAGTCTTTCTCATAATATGCTTGACAGGACCTTATATGCGATATTAAGAAGGCTTATCCGACGGTAATTGGCGGAAATGGTGGGATCGCCTTTCTTGTGGATTGGGCAGAGCACACTGAGGTTCCAATAGTTTGGAATTCATTTTTCCGACCATATTCTGCATTGAAGCTCATCAATGCATTTAAATAAAGCTTCACCTCCATTCTTGAAGAGCTCTGCAGGTAAGCCATCGGCTCATACGGCTTTGTTGTTTTTAAGCCGAGCTATAGCTGTCGAGACTTCATTATAGTCGGGCAGCGGAAGTATAATACTTTCGTCCACAATTTGAGTTTCCGAAATACCATCTCTATTGGCGGGATTGTTGTCGACGTCGCCATTCAGAAGCCTAGAGAAATTTTCCCGCTTCATCATCAGTGTACTCTTGATATCTGTCACTAGATTCCCATTTTCATCCTTGCAGAAAGAGGCGCCGGTCTTGAAATCATCGGCCAGGCGTCTTATTTTTTTCGAAAAATTTTCGGTCCTCATTCCTGTCACCATGCATCTCAATTTTCTCGTACTCACGCTTTTCCGCTTCTCTTTTCTTTCACCAGAAAATGCGTCTCTCTTCCTTTCTCTTCTCTTTGTATCGCTCCTTAGCAGCACACGTTACAACCGACTGCAGGGTGGCTTTGTAGGTGGCGTCTTTCTCTGCAGTGGCGTCGCGACACTCCTGGTTGTGCCACTGGTTTCGGCGAGGGCGGTGATAGCCAATCACCTCTTCAGCAGCTGTACGCATAGAGTGGGAAATGCGCTTCTACTGCGCGCATATATTGTCGATCGGAGGAGTGCTTTCTTGAAGCAGGAGTGGGAGTCGAGTAGCGACAAATGGAGATATTGCACTTTTATTCTTCATTTTGTATAGGAGATGGGTGAAGGGCGTGGTAGATCTGAATGTAAGTTTTGTATGATAATTATGTGAATCTAGTTAATAAAAAACTAGTTAATTCTATTTCTTATACTTTCTACAACTGGAGATATTTACATTATTTATTCTTTATTCCTAATTTTGTTCACACTTTTATTCTTAATTTTGTATGGGAGGTGGCCGAAGGGCGTGACAGATTTTAATGTAATGTACGTTAATATGATAAAAATACAATTCTAGTAAATAAAAAACTAGTTCCTTTTTGTTTCTTACACTTTCAACAACTGGAGATTCTTCATTTTGTATGGGAGGTGGACGAAGGGCATGATCGATCGTGATAAAGGTTTGTGTGGTGTTTTATATTAAGGAAATAATAACACATGCTAAATTGTATGTACTTTCTATGATTCCTTATATTTTTTTGTCTCCCATCGCATAAGCCTCGCTGCACTGTTTTAAAGGGAATATTTGGTAAAAGTGAACAATGGAAGAATGTTCTAACCATCTCTCGTAAAACAATACGAATTTATTGCAAGACTCGTATCGTAATATAAAACTTTTTTAATATTATTGCACTTTTTGGTGCACAAAGTGATGAAAGCTCAATTCAACCTTCTCCCCCCTCCATGGGAAATAAGTAGATGAATGCCTTTTCGTGAAATATCTAGGAGTCATTCTTGACAATAAACTTTCCTGAAATCAAGAAATAAAGCGCATCATAGGGAGTACACAAAGATCGTTGTGGAGCCTGTAGATAAATATGCGGAAAGAATTGCGGTTTTAGTCCTAAAATTATGCCAATGCACAGATTCTAACCAGACTCTAACCAAACTGTTAGGCCTATACCAATTTATGCCTCTGAGGGATAGGCGTCCACAGGAATTTTTCAATGGTTGGAGGGAAAAGGTATGCATTGGTGTGCACGTATATGAAAATGATGATATGAAAATCTTACAAACACACATAGGAAATAAAATTATATAAAATTTTTCTAGTCCAAGGGGCAAGTGCCCCCTTCACCCCCTTGTAGACGCCTTTGCTCTGAGGTATGATCACATAATGCAATAAAGAACAACCATTAAGTGATTAGTGGAAAAACAAAGACCTGCATGGATTCGTGTGACTGATAACTCTTACCTTTATTAAAGAAAAAAACGCCATATTCTGAAAGGGTATAAAGCTTAATACACTCTTATTTTAACTAGTATGATGAAAAATTTTTATTATTTTTAGCTTACTTTTATTTTTATGTAAAGGACTACTTTAATTAAAAATTTTTTTTTTTGGTTCTTTTAAAATCTTTGCATTATACTCATTACATTCTTTGATGTGTTCTCTGTATTCTACTGAACTTAAAATTAAATCCCATCATAATAATTAACGCTCACTTTGACCAGCTCAAACGATAATCATTGAGTGCGCCACACTGGCTTGGCCGGCCATAAGATGATTTTACTGGCCACCCTCATTTTCACCTGTTTGACATGGGCAGGGTATTAGCATGAATTCCCGGAACCTATTTAAAATTTTCACAACTTTATCAAGAGTTCAAAGGAATTTCTGCACAAATAGTTTGCTCGTGCAGCACTGGGGGCAACAGCAATAACAACTATCGCAACAACAGCAACAACTAAAAATAACAACCTTAAACCAGCAAAATCGCCCCATTTGTCGGCGTCGGTGCTGCTTTTGCAGTCTTTTTGTAACATTTTCAGTTTAAATAGAAAAAGAGTTAAATGTACTTAACTCGTATTTTGTATTTTAATGGCTTGCAGCACTGATGCCGCCCAACTTTTGACCCAAGCAAAACAGTGCTGCCAAGCGATTACACTATCACAACACCCACCCGCCAACATTCACCCATCAACAGCCACCCACCAAAACACATTCACACATAGTCCACTGTGTTCCTTACTACATACTTCCGATATGTGCCGTTTTATCTGTGAGTATTTAAAACGTTGCTGTTGGAGTCGCACTGTTGTGAAATTCTATTTTTTATTTTTTCATTTTTTTTTTTATATATTTTTATTATTTCTGTAATATTTGCACTTGTATGGTTTCCTTGTTTTTATTATTATCTGGCACAGCACTTTGTATAACAACAACAGCAAAAACAACAACAACTACTAATAACATTAAATTGCTATGTGGCCTGATGCTGTTGTTATCGTTACTGTAACCAGTGTTGCCAGTATTGCCGGTATTGCCAGAGTTGCTAACTTTTCATCATGTCTCGCCCTGCCAACACCAACATTGCCACGTTGCTTATGCCAAAGTGTTGTCAACGTTGTTTTTAATGTAATTTTTTTTGTTTTGTTTTTCCGCTTATATTCTTAAACATTGTAATTATTTGTATTAGCCCGTAAATGAGTTAATTTCCGTTCGAGAGATTTTTAAAGTGCTGCTCCAAAACTTGTGTACAACATGATATTGCATTAGTCTGTGGCATAAAAAAAAGCGTTTTATGTTAATTTTAATACAATTAGTAAGCAGCACTGTACAATTATTTGAAGAAGATTTTGACTAAAGTTGGCTGATTTTCGTTCCTCAAAACAACTGAGGAACGTTAAAAAACTCAACTTTAGCAAATTCGCAATTTTGTATTTAAAAAAAAAGTCAAATAGAGCTTTGCACAAGCATAAGAATAATGACTTGCAAGCTATCTGCCATTATTCAAGTAATTCGTCTCTGTCGTCATCACATTTCAAAACATGTAGCTTTGAACTCAGATTTTTTTATATGCACTTAAATTCAATATCTAAGAAAACTTGAGTATAATCCTAGCTGAAGTAGAATATCTATATATAAATAGGCGTATGCAGAACAGTTAAAAACCATTTTCACCCGTGTTTCTCAACCGATTTTATAATTTTTGTTTTAAATCAATAGGAGTAGGGAGAAGGAGTGCAACGAATATCTATGATAGTTGTGGCACATCACATACAACCAAAATTGCGATATCGAATAGCTTTAGAGTTATAGGTCACACAGCCTCGGAAACCGGTATTCGACCGCAATTCACACGTACCATTCCACTAGTTACAATTTATGGACGTTGAAAGAGGGGCGTGGCACTTTTCAGCAGCACAAAGTTTCGGTATAACTTTCAAACTATAAGTCACAAATCAATGAAACTCGATAGGAACTTCCTATTTGGTCGTGTTCTTCGACTGGAAAAATTTAACGAGCATTAGACAAGGGGGTGTGGCACCACCTTTACAATTCAAAGTTTTTATATCAAATATCTTTGGAAGTAAATGCCATATAACAATGAAACTCAATATGGAGTTTCCACTTGGTGATATGCTTCTAGAAGAAAGTAGAATATGGGAAGTGGAGCACTGGGATGGGCATTGGACAAAGGGGTGTAGCTCCGAATATATAAGGCAAATTTTTGATATCTCTGTCGTCATCACATTTCAAAACATGTAGCATTGAACTCAGACTTTTTGATAAGCACTTAAATTCAATGTCTAAGAAAACTCAAGTATAATCCTAACTGAAGTAGTATATAAAATGAATATCTAATACACCTATGCATATTCTCTGTTTTAATTCTTTTTATTTTTGTTCGTTTAATATCGGCCAACACCAATACATGTACGTTGCAAAAAGCGATCTTGTTGGCCCGTATAGCTTCGTTTTCGAGATATTGCGCTTTTATTTAATTTTTTAAGTTTAAATTATGTTATCGACTGAGCCTCTATACTTGTGAGTACAT